>JAPKLW010000381.1:459685-576734 GCA_026898455.1 Plectranthus barbatus | reverse complement strand
CATTACATCGGATGCTAAGCTATGCTAAGGTTCAGCAATGATCGACCATTTACTAAGGTTTGATCCAACAAAACCTTTTACAATTTGAACCTAAGGGTAAATTACAAATATTTTCCCAACACAATCGATCACAATTCGCATGATCCCTGCCAAAATTAGTTAGAAACAGAATCTTCCCCACATGCAAAAATACAAAATCACCCTTATTAGATTAAAGTAATTAAAAAAAACTGAAATATGGACCGCAGAATTTGATAAATAGAAGGCTAGGATTCATTTTCATCTCCCATCTAAATAGGACTTGTGATATGATTACACCTCTCTCTCTCTCTCTCTCTCTCTATATATATATATATATATATATATATATATATATATATATATATATATTGCTCTCATTGTTCAAAAGAAATGTAAGAGAAAGGAAGAGCTATAAGCCATTTCTATTCCCTGTTTGCTGGAATAGAAAGTGTAATTAAAGGTTAGAATAAGGACAATGTTAGACTAAGAAACATGATGCCTCAGGACTTGAGTCACTTTGCCCAAAATTTCTTCACCTTGTGCATTATCCTAACATTAAAAACTTGTAAAGTCCTTTTGATCTAAGTTGAGTACGAATTCCATTAGTGGAGAACAAGTTGAGGCGAATGGGTAGAAGAAAAATAGTAGCATAGATGAGCATGAAGACTTGAATGAATAGTTAATGTAAAGCTCAAAAGTACACCAACTATCTTGAAAAAGATTGTTGTTTTTTAACTTTGATTGATAAACTTGATGGTTGTATTTTGTTAAACTTTGAAAAGAGAGAGAACTGAAACTTGATAGACTTGGGAGTTGCCTTTCTTTTTGAACTTTTGTTGAGGGATCTTGAAGTGGGGATCGACTACTTTGGTGTAACACTTGTCGGTATGTTTGATGTTTTTTAGTTTTATTTTAGTTGCTTGAGGACAAGCAACATCCTAAGTTTGGGGGGTGATAACTCTCATAAAAAGTTATCTTTTACTCTTTTCTAACATGCTTTGGATGTTGTTTTGAATAAGATTGTTCTCATTTGGAATCCTTTGTGATCTTATTTGGATCTTTTTGTTAATTGCATTTTGTTTGGTCATTTTAGTTTTTAATAAGTTTTTGCAAGCTTTTGCGAGGTTTTGACCCGGTTTGGAATGCTGAAGCTTGCTAGTCGCATTTTAGCCAGAAGTCATGCTAGAGCATGTGAAGTGCAAAGAATTAAAATGAGGAAGATTCTCTCTCCGGGACCACTTGAGGACAAGGATCAAACATCTTTTGGATATTGTTTGCCGAAGAGACAGGTGTCAAACAAGGAGCTGAATTACTGTCTGAGGAGTAAAAAGACACGTCTACACGTGGAAGGATCTTGGGGAAGGAGAAAAATCAAAGGTGGAGATAAAAAGTGAGGAGAAATATCAAGAAAGAAGAGTACATTTTCAGACACACAAACACACACCGAGAAGGTAGCTTACTTCAAAAGAAAGACAATCATCCGTCCAGAGATCATCACCGAATAGTTCTTAATTTTTAGTTGTTGAGTTTGTAATTATGGTGAATGGTTTCAATCTTTGTTCTGTTTATTTCACGAGTATGAACTAACCCACATCACACTTGGGTTGTGGAGTATTTTCTTGAACTTGACTATATATGGAATTTATGTTTCGTGAAATCTGAGTTTGTCTATGATTCTGACTTGATTGATCTCTTGAGCACGGAAGTGAATAGAGAAATCTCACCTATGGAGACCGGAAGGAGAAATAGGTAGAGGGGGTCATAGATGATTGCATTATTTACATAGGCATATGAGATAATGTAACTTAGAAAAGAACATGGATCTAAAATCTCTTCATTTGAATATTGTGGAAAGCATAGGCATATGATGCACAATATGACAGTGCAGATCTAGCAGAGTGGAAGCTTGCTAGGCAAATTCTTGAAGGTTCTAAGACTCAGAGGAAAGCGAGACAAAAGCTCCAGCATATATGATAGTGATAGTGATAACCTTCATGACCCGAGTGTATCTCTCACCATTGTGTTAATCTCTCAGATTTTACATGATTGTTCTATGGCAGGAAGAAATATTGTTAATATTAGCTTATTTGGAATCATTGTTTATGCTTACTTGTGTTTTAAATAGGAACTAGAGATAACATCCACCTTATTTACAAGTAATTCTGTGTGCACGGTTTAACTTACACTCTCTAGGGTTTGATATCTGGTCTCTAGGACTGCATTACTTGTCGATTGCGTATACTTGCACATCGTTCTGTAGGTACACTATAGCACACAACATTTGGCATGCATTGTCTAAATTGGAAAATGAGAATCCACGGAAATGTTCTAAGTAACAAGTTCTACTCGTAAGCACAATTCCATAATTTTTGGAATTGTCGCAACTTGGCCCCGAACTTAAATAGTTTGTAAAATCACATATTACTCTACGGGCCTCAAAATTTCATTCCAGTTGTTTTTAAATTTCCCACAATTCAATCTCAAGCAAACCCTAGATTGGTGAAAGAAACGGAGCATTTTGGCGCAAGGTGTTGATTTAAATGTGACACATTTATTCTAGGAACATTAGTTCATTGCGCTCGGTTCTCTTTCGTAAAATGTGTCTGCATGGTCACTTAGGGTTTCTTAAAACATACCCATAGACACTTTGCTCGCATGCAACATCGGGAGTTAAAATCTTGACACACGGGCAATTAAACAATAATCATAAAATAAATTTATTTAATTATTTAATTAATCATAATTCAACTTAATTAAACCTGGAATATTACGCGGTTGTACTAAAACTTTCAATATTCACAATCGTAAGAAGTCGAGCAGAATGCCGAGGGGACCAAGGGGCTGGAGAAGGCGGAAGAAGAGAAAAAATTTGAAGAGAAGGAGACTGAGGGAGATACAAGGAGCAAGGATGATGATGCCGATGACGATGGTTGAATCGCATCCATATTTTCATTTGCATCTGCTGTTGCCTTTTGGTTATGTTTTGTTTCGTAGCTTTTCTCGTGCGTTCCCTACATTTGCACTATTCACATTGTATATATTTACCGCTTTTGATTCAATAAGTATGTCGTGTGTTCAATGTCGATCGTAAGTCGTGTTCGATGGCGATCATGGTTCCCGGTTGGTGGCGAGCACAACTATTAGGAAATAACAAGAAAATAGAGGTCAGGGTGGGGTCCGACGCTCAAGTTAGTAACAAATTTAATTAAGTAGATGAATAAAAAAGAATTAAATAGTAGGGACAAAGAACACGTGTATCTGGGTAATGACGATAGTAGTTATTTCTGATGTTCGACGTTCGATGCCGATCTGGAGTTGTGGTCGTTAGAGACCCCAGGTATTGATTGATGCCGACCTCGAGTTGTGGTCCTTCATTTTCGGGGTCCGTTGTCCCATTATACAATGTGAAGGAAGGAGGTGCAAATTTAGTTGGGATATCCGACATAAATGTGGAGTCGGTGTAGATGTTGCGAGGGATCATTGGATTCAAAGGGAGAGCTCCCTAGACCCTAGTTAAGATGGATTCAAAACACGACAATGTGAACCTTCATACGCTTCTCAAAGTCGCTTCGCGGGTCAAGTTGTGCATCGCGGTCAGTAGTGAGTCGAGGAGTCTGGCAGGCCCCTGAGTTGCCATTGGGCGACTGTTCGGTGTTACCCCAAGGAAGGGGGTTCGTGATGGTCACGTCATAGAGCTCATCGGCTAGATTTCTCCTCGGTGTGGCCATCCTGCGGTCGGTCAAGCTGACTCTTCGATATGGATAATTCCTGAGTCCCTCCATCTCCCTACGCAACTCGAAATTTTCTTTTGCACAGGTCGTGATTCATCGTGTGGAGTTGTATAATTCTCGTGTCCATCTTTTTAAGCGCTTGCTGGCTCTCTTCCATTTGCACTGCAAGCTGAGCCATGGCGGCGGCGGTCGTCGTGGAAGGAGGTGCCGATGGCCTGGTCATCTGTTCAGTTCTTCGGATTAACTTATCCATGGGGATGAGTTATATCGTTCCGTCGGGTCCTTGAGGGAGGTTTGTGAGATTCTCGATGTTACCTGCCATTCAGAAAAGAGATGATTTCAAGGACCTCATGGTGGGTGCCAAATGTTGAGGTTCAATTTACGGAAGTAAATGGAGCTCTTAGAATCGTTACGAAAAATAACAAGTAATAACGAGAGAGTGATAATCGATAAAAATAAATTAGAAGATCAAGAATGTGAGATGACGTAAATAAAATGCAAGTAAAAATAACACGATGAACCAGGTGAAGTGAGCGTAAAAAGAACAACAATTCTTTATATATTTTGACATAGTTTCGATACCATTTTGGGAGAGAAAAATCGATATAAAATTTGGGTTCCTTGCCCCTATTTATATATAGAAAAACAAGAAAAACCCTAGATTAAACCCTAGCCACCGACGAGCACGTGTTTGCCGAGATTTTTGGAGCTGTCTGAAATTTTTAGGGTCAGTTAGGGTTTGCAACGGGTCTGCGCCGCTAGGTCCCGTGTTTTGCTGACTTACTCATTCGATAACAATCACAGGCTAGGGTCGGGGCTGACCACGATTTGTGATTAGTGGCGAACTCTGTACTTAGGCCATTCGTCTTGTCTTGGCTCGCTAAAATTATTAACGACTTAGCAGAGCTGACAATATAGCGGCAAATAGCAATTATCGATCCTACAGGGAATGAAATATCGAACCATCCTAAGTACTGAACTATAGTTTCTCAGGAAATTGTTTGAGGCAATAAAATTTAAAGGGTTTTGGTAACATTAACTTGCAAAATTAAAAAGACAATAACTTTCAAAATATTAATTAAAACCAAAAAGAATAATTTGGCGTGATTTAAATCAAATGCAAAGATTCAGATTCTAGGGATTTATTACTATCCTTCCTGCCATGCAACAATGAATCGATCAAATGCCAATTTAATTCCTTGAAAGATGGAAATCAGAAAAGTATTGTAAATTTCTTTATTGGACAATTCACAAAGTAGATTATCGAAATTCCTTTACCCTTTCGGTCTCAAGAAAAAATTCAATAACTCCTAAAATCAACATATTAAATCCTATAACCTAATTCCCTCTTTTTAAGACAAGAACAAATGATTATATTGTGAAATCCTTTTCCTGTTAATTAATTATCACCTTTTGAGTCTCAAATTAATTAACTAATAACCTAAATAAGTGGCCAACAAATCAAGGTTTAAACCAAAGCATAGAATCTCACAAATCTAACAAGGAAGGGCATTCGATTCAATTAATTATAAACATGCAGTAAAGATAGATTTTTAACCCTAGAATCTGATTAAGAAATTATTTCATCCTATTCATAATAGCCAACATCATAAAAAGATAAAACATGAAATAAACTTGCATTGATCAGATCAATGTCCCAGATGAACAACGTAAAATCATCAACTATTCTTCAACTCCAAAATAAATTCAAACTAAAACTTCTGCCTTGGAACAATATTCAATTATGAAAATAAGGTGTCTAACCCTAAAAAATAAAACTAAAGTGTTTATGTAGGTGTAGAATTAATTCCCACAAGGTATGCAATTAAACTAGAGAGGAAATAGCCAAAAATATCAAATTCTCGCCAAATAAACTTCAACGTCGACCGAGACAGAAGCCACGTTGGTCGACACGCGCTCCAACTCGACATGCCAAATCAGCATCGACCTTCCACGTCGACCGACACAAAGCTCGCATCGGTCGACGTGGAGCTCCCGCGGTGACCCTTCTTTGGTCGCTGCCGGCATCCCCGTCGACTGTTCGTATCGACCGACACAAGCCTTGTGTCGGTCAAAACAGAGCCAAAAACTCCAATTTCTTCCTTTCTTCGAATTCATCCTCTTTTCCTGCAAAAATACACCATCAAACACCACCTATATACTAAAACACCATGATGCATGAATGAATATGAAAACTACGCAATTAGAACATTAAACAAGCCAGAAACTAATTGATAATTTGGCAAAATAACGAACTTATCAACTCCTCCAAACTTAAACCGTTAATCGTCCTTGATTAATCCATAGACAAATAACCCAATCAAGTGCTGAAAAAGAGTGTTCATTGCCTCACAAGTCTCAAACCGTCAAAGTAACAATCATCCACACATAATGCACAATCAAGACCGCAACCAAACAATCAAATCATCAAAGGGGAACCTCACGCGAAAAAGTTTCAATTTCACTCATCCCTCAAGTGTTTAGGCTGTGTAATATGAATTAAAGCAAGGTCGATGCGCACTTACCATATGTTTAACAAGTTTCTCATCTCTCCACTGCTAAAGTAGTGCAATAAATCAAGTAATCAGATAGATCTTTTATTAGGTTGTAATGTGGTTTCCTAAGGTAGGTGGGATGTTTTTAGGCCAAGTGACTCAAACTCTCAATTTAACTCTCATTTCAAACTCTCACTTCCCTATATCACACCATGTTGATTTTTCAATCCAACCACTTTTCCTTTCCTTTCTCTCTTTTTTTCACATCTTTTTCTCTTTCTTTTTTTCTTTTTAGCACAATAATGGTGAACTTATCAAGAATAAAAATTAGATAACTCTAATTCACCCTATTACTACTCCCCTCTTTTTTTTTCTTCATTTTTTAGAACTCAATTTCCTTCTCTTTGATACCACAAAACCACAAGATCCATATTTGCACATAATCCATACCCCTCTCACTCATTAACCATTCTAAACAAAGAAATCCATCAAAAGGCTCCACAGGGCTACAAGTGGAGATTTTTAAGGTTAGTGTATAGGATTCGGGCTAAGAATGAACATGCCTAAAATCATATTACCCTATTATCGCACTTATGCAACCTCGAGAGAGAAACAAGTCAAATTCTAGAAGATTATTGCATACGCACCTTGTCACACATTAATCGAAAAATTTAAGCTCAAAACTCACTTGGGTCAAATTAAATTCTATCTATTACAATTTGAATTTTGAATTAATTTCGATAAATCCAAATCTTTTCAAATCTTCCAAATCTTCAAGGGTCTTCAAATCTGGATACACCAAATCTTCTGGGATTTTTAGGCCTTTGTGATTTGATGATTTGTCCTAACCCTAATGCAAACCCTAGGGTTTACACAGGATTGTGCAAATCACCAAAACACGAGCCACCGCGACGGGACAGCAGCAGCCGATGATAGCCGCAGCCACCGCCGGCCAGCGCCGCGGGCCCCGCGCGCTACCGCTGCCGTACCACACCCGCGGTCGTGCGCCCGCGCGCGCCAGCTGTGCGCCCGCGCCGTGTCGTGCCTCGCGCGCACAAGCCGCGCGCCCCCCTGCCGCTGCCCGCGCGCACCCTACGTGCCGCACCGTCGTCGCCCGCCGTCGTGCTCCATCGGCCCTGCGTCGGCTCCATCTTCGTTGTTCGTCCTTGACCCGTCCAAATTAAAAAATTTGAAAAATAATACAGAAATCTATTCTATTACAATTTTTCAAATCTACACTAATCACGGATTTTCTCATGATTTTACAAAAACAATTCAGCCCTACACGGATAAACCACCGCGGGCTGAATCAACGGGTTGCCACGAGGAACAAAACCCAACATCCACAAAATAATAAATTCATACATGCATATCGAATTTATATATGAACAACAGAGCCATAAATCAGAAACCTGGCTCTGATACCAATTGTAGGGTTTTACCGTGAACCGAATCACCAAAACCAATTTGAACCGGATCGATTTATGGATATTGCTCATAATTCAAATTCACAAAAACCTAGCATGCTCCTATGAATTTAATACATAGATTTGTGGATTAAGAGATTACCGTAATTCCGTCGTCTCTGTACCGATCTTTTGCGTTTGAATTCCAAACTCCAATTCAACCACGCAATTCGATTTGTCTGCGGAAACAGAAATTAGAATACTAATTTCTAGAACAAAAATCGAAAGAACAAAAAGAGGAAGAAGGAAATCTGTTGTTCTCCAGATTAGATCTTCAGGGATGTGTCTCAATGCTGTTCAGATCTACTACTGGTGAGGACTCCGTAGATCTGTATTCTGAGCAGGACCAGAATCGAAATTCTCCTCCTTTTTCTTCCCAAAATCGGCGCCCACACACTCTCTCTCTCTAGGGTTTGTGTTTTTCAACTGTGTTACAACTTATGAGAGAGAGCTGTCTATTTATAGATGTAGGGTTGTAAACCCTAATGGGCCATTTTGGGCTCAATTCAGCATATTTAATTGGGCCAGACCTGGGACCTAATGCAAATAATAAAGTGGGCCTATAAATTAATTAATTCTCATGTCCACAACCCAGGACACAATTTATTAATTAATATTAATTCTTTTTCACCACAGAATTAATACTGATCTACCCCTTTATTACCACATTATGAGAACGGGCTGCATTAATTGAGAATCCCCATATTTAAGGTTACCGGACATCCATTAATTAATCGGAGCCTCTGACAAGCTCTAACTACAATTAATTAATATCTTATTATTCCTGAGTAGTACCACTCAAACCTTATCACTCGTGCCTGAACTTAATCAGTCTGCAGGAATTTGGCACGATGATTATTATTGAGCTCCTCAGGGAATGTTCCCATCCTATTACTCGGATATGGTTGCCTAAACCCAGTCTCAGGCGGTACTACACGAACTGCTGTTACCCAAGATGCGGATATACGAGCACGTTACTTAGGCTCTCCACCATGGCAAGTCAAAGCAAAAGTCAACCCGTGCAAACCCCTGAACCTTCGTTAGGGTTTGGACTCAATCAATATAACGAGATCTTGTATTCGCTGATGTCAGACAGACGAATACATCTCACTGCGGTCCATCAATACGCCACCTCTGCGTACCAGCATGTCAAGTAACCAAGACAGACTACTTATTCTGACAATGCCGTAGCTATCCTGACAGACGTATCCTCATACGCTTGTCTCGGCTCTGATCAAGTTTATGTCTCACTAGGTCAAGTGATCATACTGTCTTCTGCAATCTACAACACGCCATATGATCGTCCCTATCGGTGAGACAAGAGGATACCATTGTTCATACATGTAAGATTGTTAACAGATAGGAGAAATAAACCGTTGTATACTCATTGTAATAAATGCTTTCAGTATACAAAACCCATCAATCTCCCACTTATACTCACAGCATAACTAAGCTATTACAGAGTATACAGTCCGTCTATCTAGTGTGCTGTCACTTTAACCACTATCAGTGGTCGGCATCCACCTCAGACCCAGTTCACGAATATGTCTTTCGTAAACTTTCTGCGACAAGCTCTTTGTAAACGGATCAGCAAGATTGTCAGCAGTGTCAATCTTCTTAATCAGCACATCGCCCCTCGATACGATTTCTCGTATGATATGGTACTTTCTCTCTATGTGTTTGCTTGCCCTGTGAGACCGTGGTTCCTTTGAGTTTGCCACTGCACCAGAGTTATCACAATAAATTGTGATGCTCCTCGGCAAACTCGGGATCACGCCCAACTCTAAAAGGTAGTTCCAGAGCCACACCCCCTCTTTCGAGGCGTCGGAGGCGGCGACATATTCCGCCTCCATGGTGGAGTCAGCAATGCATTTCTGCTTTGAGCTCCTCTAAGATACAGCTCCACCTCCCAGGGTAAACACATATCCTGAGGTCGATTTCTTCTCATCCTGATCCCCTTGGAAATCCGAGTCTGTATAACCCACAGGGCACAAATTCTCACTTTGATAAACTATGCAGAAATTCCTAGTTCTTTTCAAATACTTGAGGATGTGCTTTACAGCAGTCCAGTGCGCCTGTCCAGGGTTAGACTGATATCTTGCTACCATGCCAAAGGCATAACAGATATCAGGCCTGGTACACAACATCGCATACATGAGACTACCCACCGCCGAAGCATATAGTACAAGACTCATCTCGTCTTTCTCCTGCTGTGTTTGAGGACATTGCCCACCAGAAAGACGAACGCCATGTCTGAAAGGTAGCAAGCCTTTCTTGGCGAGTTGCATGCTGAACCGGGCTATCACAGTATCCACATAAGATGCCTGGGATATGCTCAACATTCTTCTCTTACGATCTCGTAAGACCTTAATACCAAGAATGTAGCCAGCTTCTCCCAGATCTTTCATTTAGAACTGTTCGGACAACCAAACCTTTATTTCGGACAACACTCCCTCGTTGTTTCCAAATAGGAGTATGTCATCAACGTATAGTGCAAGGAAGACCACGCTCCCACTGACACAAAGTCGGTAAACACAACTTTCGTTTTCCAACTGTGCAAATTCATAGGATTTAATCACATCGTTGAAACGTAAGTTCCACGACCTTGAATCTTGCTTGAGTCCATACAAGGACTTCCTAAGCATCCAGACAAGATGTTCTTCGCCTTTGCTTATGTAACCCTCGGGTTGCTGCGTATAGATGTCTCTACCTTCTTCAATGTAACCGTTTAGAAAAGCAGTTTTGACATCCATCTGCCAGATCTCGAGGTCCATATGCGCAGCTATGACAAGGAGTATCCGGATGGATTTGAGCATGGCTACGGGTGAAAAGGTTTCGTCATAGTCAATGCCCTCTTTCTGACTATAACCCTTTGCCACCAGCCTGGCTTTAAAAGCCGTGATCTTTCCATCCGCCCCTTTTTTTCTCTTGTATACCAATTTGCACCCTATGGCCCTAAAGTCATCTGGCAAATCAGTTTTCTGGTATACATCCATAGCAGTTATGGATTCAATTTCAGAATCCATGGCGACACGCCATTTGGCAACATCCTTGTCCTGCACTGCCTCTTCGTAAGTTAGTGGGTCAGAGTCCTCATGTTCGTCTTTCGGGCTCAAATCCAAAGACTCACCCACGAACATGTACCTTTTTGGCTGGAAAATAACTCTCCCACTACGACGAGGCATCGGTGTCGTGTCAGTAGTAGGTGCAGTGACTTGTGGTCCTACACCTTGCACTGAAGAACGTGTCTGTGGTGTTGTACCTCTCACAGGTGCACCCACATCTACACGTTCCCCTTCCCTTGGAATTGCATTCTCGTTCTCAATTTCTTGAAGAACGATATCACTCCTTGACCTGTGATTACTCACATACTCATCCTCCAAGAATCTAGGATTGGTGCTAACAACGACTCTTTGACTCTCAGGACAGTAAAAGTAACCACCTTTCGTTTGCCTGGGATACCCTATGAACAGCATTACTTTTGACCTACTTTCTAACTTATCAGGTTCCTTCGACAGTACGTGTGCCGGACAGCCCCATACTCTAAACTTGCACAAACTAGGTTTGCGACCAAGGAAGAGCTCAGAAGGTGTCTTAGGAACTGATTTAGAAGGCACCACATTAAGCACGTAAGCTGTTGTTTCCAATGCGTAGCCCCAAAACAAAATTGGTAAGGTTGCATAACTCATCATTGATCTTACCATCTCTAGAAGAGTCCTATTTCTTCTTTCAGCTACACCGTTTTGTTGGGGAGTACCCGGTGCAGTCCACTGGGATGTAATCCCATTTTCTGACAAATATTGTAGGAACTCGTTACCGAGGTATACGCCACCGCGGTCAGATCGCAGCGACTTGATAGTTTTCCCGACCTTCTTTTCTACTTCAGCCTTGAACTCTTTGAATTTCTCAAAGCATTCAGACTTGTAGCGAAGCAGGTAAACGTATCCGTACCTTGAGTAATCGTCAATGAAAGTGACGAAGTACTCGTACCTCCACGAGCCTACGTGGACATCGGTCCACATAAGTCAGAATGGATCAATTCCAACACTTCCTCTGCTCGAGACTGACTAGCCTTGAAAGGCCTAGTTGACATCTTGCCCTCGATGCAGGATTCGCAGACTTGATAAGGTACAGCCCGGACTAGGTCCAATGTACCGTCATCTGCAAGTCTCTGAATCCGCTTCAAGCTTATGTGACCCAGTTTCAAGTGCCAGAGATATGTAAGATCCTCATCAGAAGAAGTAAGTTTTCTCTTTCTAGGATTATCAATTACGGATGAATTACATGCAATACTTGCGGAAGACTTATGATTACAATTAACAACATAGAGAAAATTATTCAGCATTCCACGACAGATAACACCGTTATTACCAATGATAGAAACACTACTATCAAAATAACTGAATATCCATCAACATAAAGTTTGGATACTGAAATGAGGTTTCGCCGAAAATCCGGCACATACAAAACATCTCTCAAAGTTAAAACAGAATCATCAAAGTACAAGGTGAAATCTCCAATGGCAGCTGCACTCACTTGTGTTGCATTCCCCATTGAGATGGTAACCTCGTCATTCTTCAGCACCCTCCTCGGTGTGAACTCTTGCAAAATGTAACAAACATGATCAGTAGCTCCAGTATCCACTACCCACGAATGAGTATAAACCGATGCTAAACATGTTTCCGTTACAAATGCAAATGACGTACCTTGTCCCTTAGCATTCGGACAATCCACCTTTTCGCATCCAGCACACTCGTTCTTCTTTGGAGTGACCTTGGCTCTCTTCCCCTTCCTAGACTTGCTATCACTGCCTGTTTTCCTGAACTTGCTCTCAGCACCATCGTCTCCAACCTTAGAGATTGTCGAACCAGTACTAGAACCAGACAGAATAGGTTTCCGTGCTCGCATGGTAGACTGCTCCACTACAAGATCCTCAAGCAGCTCATGCAGAGCATACTCTCCCTTTGCAGCAGCAACTACCTTAAAGTCATAATAGGATTCCAGAAGAGAATTCAAGATAATATCAATCTCGCCTTGCGCACTGATATTACCACCCCGCACAGTAAACTGTCTCATGAGATCAATCACAGACATCATGTGCGTAGTCACTGAACTATCCTCAACCATCTTCTTGCACACAAGATTGTGCACAAGCTTACAGTTAATAGTTCGTTCCACTTTGCCAAAAGCTGTCGACAGTTCCTTCCAAAGCTCTCCAGCCCTTTCGAGGTGTTCATACTTATGCCTTAATTCTCTAGACAGGGAACCCGTGATGAGCCAGAAGGCTAACTCATCAGCATCCTCCCATCTGTCATAGAATTCAAGCTCAAGCTCGCACACTCCTCTTTGAGAACGCAACAGTGGATCCATGTAAAGAACATGTGCTTGATTTTTCAGATAAAGGATGTGTTTGATGCAGAAACTCCATTCATGGAAGTTCGGACCAGTTAGAGGATTAAGAGCAAGTATATGATCGATAGTAGACATAGACATATCTAAAACAATAAAGATCTTAAATAAGAACATACATGTTGAACTTCGAAAACAAATGCATTGAAAACCTTTTAATAAATCAAATACAAATGTTTTCCACTAATTGCCCAAGAGTTCCCACCGCAAGCTACACTCGTAGACGTTTACGATGTCACCCTCAACCAGAACTGCGGGCTTTAAGCCCCAATCCATTTAATTTCACTACCATGTCAGGATGCTTTTGACACTAGAAATTAATAATTAGTGAAAACTTTAGACCAAGTCATCTCTCAAGAACAGGGATGCAATTCTTGCATTATATTCTAAGATGCTTCTAAGCAATTAACCACAAATTTAACTCCGGCCAAAAGAGACAGTTTAGCATGGCACGTAACCATACCACACAGCCCTTAAAGCTTTTGTTATCTATAATTTAAATCAATCCTAGAATACTTGTGAAAGAGGTCTACGCAATCTACACTCGTAGACGTTTACGCAAAGCCCTCCCACTATTCACATGATTTAAATTGCTTGTCTAGAAATCCCAACAACTGTACTCATGCACCTCTAGGAACTACCAAGCGACACTCGTAGACGTTTACTAGAACGAGATATACACTTACAGCCTAGGACCGCTTTGTGGAGGTCTATTGATTTTAATTAAAAAATCTGCTTAGTATTTTTCTTTTAAAAGGTTTCTTTATGCACACACATAATTTCTTTGTCATTATATTTTCTAAATTTTTGCATGTAATTAAACAAGCCCAAAAATTTCCAAAATATAATCCAACAAAAGAAATTAATCACATAAGCATGCTTGAAAAGTTGTAAATAATAAAAGCGATAAATCATGCTTTTCCTATTATCTACGCATGCTTAATTGCGCACATAAATAAATCACATATCATACGAGGACAATTAAGGCAAACAAAAATTCCTCGTGGCCCCAAAAATAGAAAAATTAAATTCTATCTATTATAATTTGAATTTTGAATTAATTTGGATAAATCCAAATCTTTTCAAATCTTCCAAATCTTCAAGGGCCTTCAAATCTGGATACACCAAATCTTCTGGGATTTTTAGGCCTTTGTGATTTGATGATTTACCCTAACCCTAATGCAAACCCTAGGGTTTACACAGGATAGTGCAAATCACCAAAACACGAGCCACCGCAATGGGACAGCAGCAGCCGACGACAGCCGCAGCCACCGCCGATCGCCGCCGCCGGCTAGCACTGCGCGCGCACGCCCCGCGCGCTGCCACTGCCGTGCCGCACCCGCGCGCCGTGTCGTGCCGTGCCTCGCCCACCGTCGTGCTCCATCGGCCCTGCGTCGGTTCCGTCTTCGTTGTTCGTCCTCGACCCGTCCAAATTAAAAAATTTGAAAAATAATACAAAAATCTATTCTATTACGATATTTCAAATCTACACTAATCACGGATTTTCTCGTGATTTTACAATAACAATTCAGCCCTACACGGATAAACCACCGCGGGCTGAATCAACGGGTTGCCACGAGGAACAAAAACCAACATCAACAAAATAATAAATTCATACATGCATATCGAATTTAATTATGAACAACAGAGCCATAAATCAGAAACCTGGCTCTGATACCAATTGTAGGGTTTTACCGTGAACTGAATCACCAAAACCAATTTGAATCGGATCGATTTATGGATCTTGCTCATAATTCAAATTCACAAAAACCTAGCATGCTCCTATGAATTTAATACATAGATTTGTGGATTAAGAGATTACCGTAATTTCGTCGTCTCTGTACCGATCTTTTGCGTTTGAATTCCAAACTCCAATTCAACCACGCAATTTGATTTGTCTGCGAAAACAGAAATTAGAATACTAATTTCTAGAACAAAAATCGAAAGAACAAAAAGAGGAAGAAAGAAATCTGTTGTTCTCCAGATTAGATCTTCAGGGTTGTGTCCCAATGCTGTTCAGATCTACTACTGGTGAGGACTCCGTAGATCTGTATTCTGAGCAGGACCAGAATCGAAATTCTCCTCCTTTTTCTTCCCAAAATTGGCGCCCACACACTCTCTCTCTCTCTCTCTAGGGTTTGTGTTTTTCAACTGTGTTACAACTTATGAGAGAGAGTTGTCTATTTATAGACCTAGGGTTGTAAACCCTAATGGGCCATTTTGGGCTCAATTCAGCATATTTAATTGGGCCAGACCTGGGACCTAATGCAAATAATAAAGTGGGCCTATAAATTAATTAATTCCAATGTCCACAACCCAGGACACAATTAATTAATTAATATAAAGCACAGAATTAATACTGACCTACCCCTTTATTACTACGTTATGAGAACGGGCTGCAGTAATTGAGAATCCCCATATTTAAGGTTACCGGACATCCATTAATTAATCGGAGCCTCCGACAAGCTCTAAATACAATTAATTAATATCTTATTATTCCTGAGTAGTACCACTCAAACCTTATCACTCGTGCCTGAACTTAATCAGTCTGCAGGAATTTGGCACGATGATTATTATTGAGCTCCTCAGGGAATGTCCCCATCCTATTACTCGGATATGGTTGCCTAAACCCAGTCTCAGGCGGTACTACACGAACTGCTGTTACCCAAGATGCGGATATACGAGCACGTTACTTAGGCTCTCCACCATGGCAAGTCAAAGCAAAAGTCAACCCGTGCAAACCCCTGAACCTTCGTTAGGGTTTGGACTCAATCAATATAATGAGATCTTGTATTCGCTGATGTCAGACAGACGAATACATCTCACTGCGGTCCATCAATACGCCACCTCTGCGTACCAGCATGTCAAGTAACCAAGACAGACTACTTATTCCGACAATGCCGCAGCCATCCTGACAGACGTATCCTCATACGCTGTCTCGGCTGTGATCAAGTTTATGTCTCACTAGGTCAAGTGATCATACTGTCTTCTGCGATCTACAACACGTCGTATGATTGTCCCTATCGGTGAGACAAGAGGATACCATTGTTCATACATGTAAGATTGTTAACAGATAGGAGAAATAAACTATTGTATACTCATTGTAATAAATGCTTTCAGTATACAAAACCCATCACTCTCGGCCTCAGCTCTCTCTGCCTCAGCCCGCTCGGCGGCTGCTCTCTCTGTTGCAACTCTATTCCATCGCTCCTGTTCTGCAACCATAGCCGCAAACTCCTCGGCTGTAAGGACCCTGTTGTCCGGCTGGACTCCTGCTCAGTGTAAGAGCCGACTCTAAGGCGTTACCCCATTCGCAGGGTGCATCAAGTCCAGATGGGTCGGAGTATGCATAAACCAATTTTCTTTGAAGTCCAAGGTGGTCACATGAGTGAGGGGAGTGTTTGGCAGCGGGAAGAGGTCATTAGTGGCCATCTTGAGTGCTAATGGTGGGCCCTCAACCAGCATAGTCCTCTGGACCAAATGATAAACATCCAAGAACCGCCGTCCATAAGCTAGGTGGAGATCGTTGGTAGGGAAACCCAAAGAATGGGCAATGGGAGTGATCAGACCACCCCACCGAATGTCTCCCCTCTTAGACTTGAGATGTCGGGTGAGATTATCCTTGAAGCACCTGACAATGCTGACGTGATGCCATGCGAGCATGCAATAGAGGACATGGATCTCTTTCTGCCTTGCCTTTCCACTCTCATGCCGGCCAAAGATGCTGGTCCCCAACCATCATAAGATATACCTAAACATCGGGTTGTCGACGTGGGAGGCCTTCATGTTGCCCATATCAAACTTTTCAACACCCACCGGAGAAAGAGCAAAAATATCCCGCCACATCTTAGCACAATTGAAGTTCGTGTGCTCATGGTAGAGAACTCCAGCAGGGCAGCCCAAAATCGTATCAAGCTGAGACCATGTCAGGCTGTGCCTCCATTTCATCAGCTGGAAGGTAATCAAAGTGGGCTCCGGGCGTCCCCCATCACTTGTCCAAACCTTGGCCGTGGCCATGAATTCTCTAGTCAGGGTAGAGAAAGTTTGCCACTCGTTAGTGAGCATAGCCCCCCACTGAATGCGGCGGAACAAGTTAGTATATCATCTTCAATCCCCAACTTCCTCAGAGTCTCATGATCCAAGAAGAGGGTGGCCTTAACCGGATAAGTGAGCAACTCCTCATATCTGTCTTCCTCAGCCCTATCTTCAAACACCGGCTCATAATCTGCAGGGCCTGCAAGACAAAAGAAAATCCCCCATTCAACACTTATGCAATTGAAGCAATTGTCACACAAAATTAAGTGCCCATGTAAAATTGGCAAGCACATAATGCAATTGACACTTTATTAAACCCAACACAATCCACCATTCTAAAAAATTTGGCCTATTCCAAAAATTCCAAAAATTGACATGAACAAGACAAAACCAAGTCAAAAAAAATTGAGCCCTAATTACACAAATCCCACAATCCCCAAGCAGTGAATCATGACAAAGTATTCATATCGACTAAACATGTAATCCATATCGAATAATTTACACCAAGAAGTACCCAAATCGTCAAGACAATCAAAACCCCAACAAGAAGACATTCATGGTTCAAATTGAAATTAGAGTGGAATAAACACTTAAATCACAACAAGAATGGAAAGGATTGAGTTTAGAGATCATACCTACCATTGGAGAGTCAAAATCGGTGGAAGAAGTCAAAAGCAAGGGTTGGGGGAAGTTTGGGGAGTGTGTTTCGTGTTTGTGTGCAAGGGGGGAAAGACTTTGATTTTTTTTGTTTTAAACCTTTTAGACCAGCGCGAACACCTCATCTGTTTCGATCGACGCCAGCTTCCCGTCGGTCGACGCACGGGATTTATAATATATATATATATATATATATATATATATATATATATTATTTAAATAAAGGGAAAATTACCTCGACTTCACAGCTCTATCGGCCGAAATGCGTGTATCAACCGACACAAAGGCTGCGTCGGTCGATGCGGAGGCTGTCGTGCATCGACCGTCCTGCCCCCCACGTTGGTCGAAACAGAGCCTTGTTTCACGAGATTTTCCAAACTTCCACAAAAAAACTAAAAGAACCTAAATTAACTCACACAAAAGCGATAAAATCATTGGGTTTCCTCCCAACAAGTGCTTGATTTAATATCGCTAGCTTGACATTACCTCTTCTCATGGCCTGTTCAAGTAGAAAGTGTCCACAACACAAATTTGCATTGGACTGTAGTATCTCATCAATCTTTGGTCATTAACCTTGAAAGAGGGGCCATCTTGACCTGCTAGCTCGACAACACCATCCAAAAAGGCACTCACAACAGTGTAGGGACCTGTCCACTTTGACTGCAGTTTTTCGGGCATGAAGCAAAGACGGGAATTGAACAACAGCACTTTATCATCAGAACTGAACACCAGTGAGCGGATCCCTTGATCATGAAACCTCTTGGCCCTTCTCTTGTAGATCAAATTGTTCTCATAAGCCTCATCTCGGAAATCCTCCAACTCATTTAGAGACATAAATCTGCTTCCAGCATCATGTTTCCAGTCCATGTTGAGCTCTTTCAATGCCCACCAAGCCTTGTGCACCAGGAACGGCCTTTTCTGAGAAACCATGTCTTTCAAAAACTTGATGTAACCAGGCATCTCACGCAGGGCTTCAACCAATGGAATATTGATGTGCACTCTCTTCATGTGCTCCAGGAAGCGTGTGTACCTCTCATTCATCTTGAATTTGGCAAAGTGCTGCGGATACGGCATCGGGGGTCGATTGACAGGTGGGGCTGAGGTCTGTGTTGACTGGGATGGGCCTTCGTCGATCGACGTGGCCTGCTGTGCAGCGATCTCACCAATATCTTCTGTGTCGACCGACACATGCCTTGCGTCGGTCGAAACAGAGGCTTCTCCTGCGGGATTTCCTTCCTCGTCAGCCTTGTCTCCTTTCGGTTGGTCTTTCTTGGGATGTTTCGACCCTGGTATGATTTTCCACCTCTGAGAGTGATGACATTGAACTCATTATCTGATTTTTTGGATTGACTTAGGTATTTCTCGGAAGATGGTCGGGCTTGTGCTTAGTTCCAAGAGCATTGGCAATCTGACTAACCTGTGTTTCAATGATCTTCCTATGTTTCTGCACTATGTCAACCTTGTTATTGATTCCAGATACTACTTGCTCAAGCTTTCCCACTTTATCAGTAGAGCCTTCCATGAACTTAGCCAAGATTTCTTCAAGGTTTGGCTTCTTCTTCTCAATAACTTCTCCACCTTGAGTTGCAAAATTAGGTGGTGGTTGTTCTGCTCCTTGAGGATTTGAGTAGGAGAAACCAGGATGGTTCCTTGCTGCATTCGGATTGTAGCCCTGGTTGTTCTGTTGATATCCTCCCGGATAGTTATTTTGGAAACCACCTCGTTGGACAAAGTTCACATCCATGCAGTCACCTTCTTCCTGAAGTTGGACTTGCTCAACAACAGCAACAGTTTTTCCAGCTCTCAATGTGGCAAAATCCTCTCTTAGCTTCTTGACTTCAGCCTTAAGGTTAACTTCTTCTTTAGCTTGCTCCACAACGTGAACTGGCCTTTGTCGAACATTTGACCATCTATGACTGTTGATAGCCATCTTCTGAAAGAAGTCCATAGCCCTCTTGGGACCCTTTGTCATAATAGAGTCCCCCAAGGTGGAATCCACTGGCTCAACAGTCTTCTCATTCAGTCCTTCATAAAAAGTTTCAGCCTGATCTGCCAAACTTAGATTGTGACCAGGGCACAATCTCAGCAACTCCTTGTATCTCTCCAAGGCTTCATAAAAATTCTCGTCGGGCCTTTGAGCAAATCTGTTAATGTCCATCTTCCTCTGTCTGATAACACTCGGTGGAAAGAAATTAGCAAGGAATTCATTCCTCAGTTTGCCCACGTGCTGATTTCGGTCTTATCCAAGGCAGAGAACCATGACTGAACTTTGTCTTGCAGAGAGAAGGCAAAGATCCTCATCAGGATAGCACTCTTGCTGACTCCATTGATCTTGACTTTATTGCAGAGCATAAAAAACTTATCAAGGTGGGCATAGGGGTCCTCAGTAGCTCGGCCCCCATACTGGTTCTGCTGAACCATCTGCACCAAACCAGTCTTCAATTCGAAATTAGTGGCATTGATGCCCACCCTGAAGTCCCTCTCTTGGAATTTCGGCCTGTATTTCTTTTGAATAGCATCCTCATCCTCATCAGCATCAAACCTTGCCAGTTCTTCTTCTTCTTCTTCTGGTGGATCAGGCCGCCTATCATATCGAGGGTTACGGTTATTCCTCTCATTCAGCATCCTGATTTGCTCTCTCGTGGCATGAATTTCACGGACCAGTTCAGCCTGCTCTTTAGGAGTAAGGCCAGGCGGAACGTTCTGATTGTTCGGATTGTTCCCCATCTTCTTGTCTGCACTACTTTCTCCTTCTTCTCGGTTCTTCCTACTGTTGTTCCTTCGGCAGGTAGCTTCAATCTCTGGATCGAATGGAATTGGTGCTTTCCCACTCCTCCTTATGTTCATAAACTATCTGAAACAAAAACAGAAGGGCAATGATTAAACAGAAAATAAAATAAACAAGTAATCTAAGAAACAAATATACCAGGAAATTAAAAAAAAACAAATTTTCAAAAAATTTCGCATTTTTTTATTCAGTGTCGACCGAGATAGATCCTACGTTGACCGACACAAATTTTAAAATCACGTCGACCGAAAACGGCGCCAAAAAACTTGATAGCTCGTTTTGCAACGCGCTATTCTGCAAGTGTACAGACCACTTCAGTGGGCAAGTAATAATTTATCGATCTCGAAGATTGCAGGGTCGAACTATAACTAAGCACTAACACATGAATATCGTACTACTATCTAGATAAACCGATAATTGAATTTGGTTATTAATTTCCTAGGCAATATTGAAAAGGCAATATTTAATGAGCAATTAAAAATATGAAGTTTAAAACTTTAATGAGAGATTAGGATTCCAGGGCAATCCACATTGATGAGTAATCAAACAATTATTTATGCAATTCAATTCCAAGTTTAATTTTCAGAGATGTGAGTTAATCGCGAAAGTATTATCAGGTGATCCTCTCGGACTCTAAACCATAACATGGAAATAAAAGATCATGTAACTCCTCTCGGACGTACAACAGACTTTTACTCTTGATTAAAAACCTTAGATTTAATAACCCTTCAAAAGTTCAATTTCCTCTCGGAAAATCGTTCTAATAAATCTGATTTATTTGCATCTTAATTGACAACTTAGACCTCTCGGTTCAAAAACTATCAATTCAAATCACATTCAATGGCCAATATCATGTAATTAATGAAAACCCCAAATGAAATCAGAACATCAATGAAAAAGGAAAATCGAATTACATAATATATTGAATGAAACTCAACAATGGTTCAAACCCTAGAATCCACAGAAAACTTAGTCAATCATGCTAAGCTCTAAGAAAACAGAGAAATAAAGAGTCATAGAAAGGGAAAACATGAAAATCAAAAACCCGTGATCTTCAATCTTCAAATTCTGGAATGCTCTTCAAGTTTTCTCTCAATCCCTGCGATTTCTCGTCTCTCTCTATTCTAAAATAAGGTAAAGGAACCGTCTTTTGGTCCTGGGAAGTCCTATTTATACTTGGGGATTTTTAAATCTTGAAAAGATATGATTTTGGGTCTCAAATTTGTTAGAATACGTCAAAACGTGCCAAAACCGGCGACCCAACTTGCCCGATCGGCGATCGCCGTCTGTGTGCGTGGGTCACCAAATTCGTCCCGAAACAAATCGAAAACTTTCCAAACTCGGCGACCCATCTGCAAACTCGACGATCGCCGAGTGCGTCATTTGGGTCGCCGAGTTCGTGCCGTGAGAAAATAAAGAATTTCCCACTTCGGCGACCCATCTGCAAACTCGGCGATCGCCGAGTGCGTCATTTGGGTCGCCGATGTCTTCACGAACGCAAAATCGGCGAGTCCTTCGGTATTTTCTGACTCCTTCCTTTTCCCGATGTAGGTTAGCATCGATTGTCCCCCTGGGTACTTGATTAAATCTCGAAATCAACTCAACTGTGCATAAAATCTGCATAAATAACCACAAACCAAACCAAACGTAATATTTCCTTAAAGAATAAAGATAATGCATGAAACTATCACGTAACACATCAATCCGAGGTCAAAAGTGAGCAAATTTGTATCAGTAAAATGCACAAAGTGAGTGTTTATCAACCCCCCAAACTTAAGCTATTGTTCGTCCTCGAACAATGAAGAGAAACAAAAACAAAAAAATAGAATAAACACGAGGGGGTGCATTACTTGATCATCAGTTGTTTCAGACACAAATTGGGGTTGTAATTCCTACACCAACACTGCATCACTCATCAGTTTAGTGCAAATAAACAATTTCAATCCAGACCTCTAAAAGTCTGCTTCTCACAAGGTAGTGTATCACTCAGATTTCGCTCGAATTGCAGAAAGGGCAAGTGTATACTCTCAAATTGTCAGCTGCACAACTTTCCTACCATAGGCTTGCTCATCGTCTAAACTCTCCACTGACTGTGGGAGTGCTAGGACAAAGATCAAAAAGGTTTTTATCTTGGGTTCTAATGTAGGCACATTGGTGATGGGTATGGAAAATTTGGCTAAAGTGACTAAATAATTACAACCTTATAACTCCATTTACTTCGACTATTCCTCATCTCATACCATTCGAAGGAACCAACTGACTTAAACAATAACTATAACAGTAACTAAAACAGACGCATCCCATCAAGAGCAGTTTGATAGGATTCGGACTTCGACAATGAAACCATTAGAAAAACTCTTGTGCATTATTATTTAACAAGCAATTATGCACACTCTATGAAACTAACACAGATATCATGCACTTCCTGTGCAGAACTCGAATTTTTTTTTTTTTTTGAACACACATTACACTGACTTCTTCACAATTACTGATGCACTCATTGTGCAATGTACTTATACTAACATATTTGTCCATCAAAAGTGTTTGGACTATTTGCATATTAGGACTCTACTTTCACCACCTAACATCTTTGGGTACCCTTACAATTCCATCCACACCTCCTATCATCCGGGTTAAGAAAGAAAAGTTTTCAGGCTCAACTAGGCTAACAAAGGAGTATATATCGGGTTAGTGTTTGGGTTCATTGTGGCTTATGAAACGATGGCCTAAAATCATTTCTAAATCCTTGACACTCTCCTATGCAGTTTTGAGCAAGAAACCAGAGCAAGTTCTAGAGATCAAGTGTACAACGACATACTCTAAGTGAAACAAACACATGCTTAATTCTCACAGGCTATAAGCTTATTTCAGAGGCCAAGATCAATTTCGTAACAGTCCACACCTTACCAATTTATGTGCAAGTTATCAGCATAAGTCTCACGAGAAAGAAAACGATGTCATCATAAACTTGATCAATAATGCAGGTAAAAACAGCCAATTAATTCCATTCCCTTCCAAAATAACGATTCCCGATTACAGACCCAACAGTAAAGGAAAATAAACAGCTACATAACCAAAAGCAACTAAAACACATAACTAAAAGCAAATAAAGTACATCACCGAAAGCAAATAAAGTGGTTCAAGATGCGGTAGTCTCCAATTCAAATACAACCCAGTACATCAAAGCAGATAGGGGTGAGGCAGAAAGTAAAGTGGGAGAAACACACATCGACCGATCACATCCCCCTCCCCCAAACTTATTCGATACACAGGAAAGAATAAGTTTGTGGGAAAAAGATCACGGAGATGTGTGTGTGTAACCTCAACAGAACCTCACTGTGGCGGGGGCCAGTACTGCGGGAAGCGAGCCATGAATCGGTGCATCTCCTCCTGCGCTTCATGCTGGCGATTCCATTCCTCCTGCTGACGCTCCCACTGACGGCGCTGTTCCTCCTCAAAAGAGCGGCGCTCGGTGCATAAGTCGACTGGGCAGAAGATAGGGCCTGGAGCTGCGTGTTCCAATCCGACCACTGCCTCTCAAGTGATGTGAGGCGCTGCTCAAATGCCACGCGGTGAGTGCGGCGCTCGTAGTAGGTCGAGGTCCCCCCCCGGTCCTGTCGGGACGATCCGCCTGTCTCCAAGCGACGAGGCTGCTCCTCGTGCTGCTCACGATCTGTCTCTGGCTCACTAGCTCCAGTATCCTCGTGACGTAGCTCCTCGAACTCCGGGTTAGGATTCTGCCTCCGGGCCTCCTCAGCGGCATGAATAGCCTCTAGATGTGCCAATGTTTCAAGCTTCTAATTGTTGCGGTACTGCTGAAGCCCTACATTAGTGAGCTCGGGGTTCGGCAGTGGGAAGAATGGTGGGCTACGCTGAGTGAACATATACGGGGGGTGCGCCGAGTGGATGAACCGGAGATCAACCAATTTGGCCAGAGTGAGCTTCGTCAACGGCTCGGCCTGCTCCCTAGAGGTGTCAACCCCCATCGAATACAGAAGTGAATTCTGAAGGCCCCCGATACAAATAGGCCCTCTCTGGGCCGTCGAAACCCGGTTGGACTGCATAAGGAGCAGTTGAGCGAAGTTGAGATGCTCCTGATGCAGCATGCAGTAGATAACCATCAGCTCCACATCCCTCAAGGAGCTGTTGTCCTTCCTGGAAAAAAGTGTGTGGGCCAGGATAGCTCGAATCATCCGGATGACGGGGTTCCTGATCATGGAGGCCTTGCACTTGCCGGATTCCCAGTCTGGACTGCCCTCGGCACAAATGTGAGGCCAAAAGACTTTGTTGTCGAATCCCCACGGCTTTGTGTAGCTGCCAAGGTTAGGGACTCCAAAAGCTCGGTTTATCTCCTTAGAAGTGATTTTTCTGTCCTCGTTACCGGCTCGGAATGTGGCTCCGGTAGGTGGGCTCCGCCTCTCGGTGCTGAGCTCAAAAGTAGATAAGATTTCCAAGGTGAACCTTCTGTATGTCGGGGCGTCCAGCTCCAGGAGGGGACCCCAACCGATATTGGAGAATAGCTCTTTGACATTGTCATAGAGCCCCAAGGCCGTTAATACATCAGTATCCGCATAGCGGGTTCCATCTACCCCGCGTTCGGCCAGTGTCTTGAACGTAGCGAGCACACTCACATCCCCGATACCCTGAATACCATAAGCATCCCGATGGAGGCGGCGTCGAGGTGCTATAGAAACCTACAAAAGACTAGTAAGCATCAACCAACAATAACATAATATAGAATGCATACAAAACACAATTTAACTTAACCAAAGCAGGAAAAGAAGATTAACCCCAAAATTCAACAAAGTATAAGTGTGACCAATTGATTCCCATGCCAATTGAAATCAAAGAAATCAAACAACCCATCATTCAACTCAAATATTCAATAGCAACATCACCCAATAATTCAATCATCCCCTTCATGAACAATAATCACCCAAGTCCCCCAAACTAGAATACAACCCGCAATTACCAGAATCAACACAGAAATAACATGCAAATGCCAAAAAAAACGTACAAATGCCCAAAATTATTCCCAAAAGAATTCATAGAAGCAATGTAAACTCAACCCACAAATTGCTAGAAATTCCATCGACAATAATTCAAAGCAAAATTCAAAACAAATGCAATGTAGTAGAGAAAATGTAAATGCAACTATATATGAGCCCTAACAACGTCAATAAACATAGGAAAAGATGAGAAATTACCTGAGAATCGAAGCAAAATTGAGTGAAAAGCGGAAAACCTAGAATTTGGGGACTTGTGACTTCTTGGGCGAAATCTTTCAAACCACTCGGATAGAACTCTTGCTAACGTGATGGGAGAGTAGTGTACAAGAGGAATTTGAAAAATATTGCAAGGGGAATTCGAATTTGTAGAGAGAAGATTCGTGGGTGTGGGGAGTGTTGGTGGAGTGTGGGTGAAAGTGTGAAAAACTGGCAAAAATGTCGTTTAAAAAGCCAACTCGGCGATCCAAAAACCCGATCGGTGATCGCTGAGTCCGTCGGTGGGTCGCCGAGTTGGTGCTGAAAGAAAATTCAAAAATTACGAACTAGGCGACCCAACCAGCAACATCGGCGATCGCCGATGTTGATTTCTGGTCGCCGATTTCGTGCCGTACCTGGCCAAATTTTGACGTGGAACTCGGCGATCCAACATCCCGATCGCCGATCGTGAATGTTGGGTCGCCGATTTCGCATTCCGCAGCATATTTTCGCGTTTTGATCTCCTTTCCTGTACCCAATGAACTCAACAACCAAAAGTGAACGTAAACTATGGAAAATGGGGTAAACCAACTCAAAACAGGAGCATAACAAACTAATTAACACCGACAATGACTCCAAATTGACCAAAACTGTATAACGAAATCAGAAATAGGTTGGGTTGCCTCCCAACAAGCGCTTTATTTACTTTCTGTAGCTAGACAACTCAGAAACACTTTAAAAGTCAGAGAGATAAGTTCATGGATGGTAGACACTGATTCAGATTGTAGGTAAGATTTCACCCTATGACCATTAACGGTGAAGTGTGTGTCATCAGATCCTACCAAGTCTAGTGTGCCATTAGAATTGACTCTTTCAATTATGTAAGGACCAGACCATCTAGACTTGAGTTTACCAGGAAATAGCCGAAGGCGAGAGTTAAAGACGAGTACCTGATCCCCCTGGTTGAAACTGTGGCTGCGAATACGCCGGTCGTGAATCCTCTTAGCGCGCTCCTTGTACAGTCTGGAGCTCTCATATGCCTCAGCCCGGAACTCCTCTAACTCAGTCAATTGTAGACATCGCTGCTCAGATGCAGTCTTCAAGTCTCAATTGATCCTCTTCACCGCCCAATACGCCTTGTGCTCCAATTCCACTGGTAAGTGGCATGCCTTCCCAAACACCAATTTGTAAGGCGACATACCAATTGGGGTCTTGAATGCAGTCCTGTATGCCCACAGAGCATCATCCAGACGAGTGGCCCAGTCTTTCCAAGAAACCACAGATTTCTCTAGGATCTGCTTTATCTCCCAGTTTGCCAATTCAGCTTGCCCGTTGGCCTGGGGGTGATATGGAGATGTGACCTTATGATGAACTCCATATTTTGCCAGTAAACTCCCCAGCCATCTGTTTTTAAAATGTGACCCCCCATCACTCAGTAGTGCGCGCGGTGCTCCGAAATGGGTCAGGATATTTTTCTGCAAAAACTTCAGCACCACCTTGGAATCGTTTGTCACAGTGGGGATAGCCTCTACCCACTGGGTCAAATAATCCACAGCTAACAGGATGTACTGATATCCATGGGACTTAGGGAATGGTCCCATGAAATCGATACCCCACACATCGAACGGCTCTATTTCCAGCATAAATTTCTGTGGCATCTCATCCCTCTTCGAGATGCCCCCCATCCTCTGACACCTATCACAGCTGGCCACGAATCTCTGACAGTCGCGATAAATAGTAGGCCAGTAAAATCCACTGGTGAGGATTTTTACGGCTGTCCTATTTGCCGTGCAGTGGCCTCCGTAGGGGGATAAATGACAGTCCCCCATTATCTTTTCTCGCTCCTGCGCCCCGATGCATCGCAGAGCTCATCCCAGTAATAAAATTTGCAGTCATGCAAAAATTTTCTCTTCTGATGGGAAGTCAGATCAGGTGGCAAGACACCTGCAACCAAATAATTCACAAGATCCATATACCATGGATCTATCTCCTCCACAGCAAGCAGCTGCTCATCTGGAAACACCTCGGTAATCCAGATCTTCGGGTCATCTCCCTCCACCGGGTTCTCCAATCTTGAAAGGTGGTCTGCTACCACATTCTCACAGCCTCTTCGGTCTTTAATTTCCATGTCGAATTCCTGCAGCAGTAAGATCCACCGGATCAGCCTCGACTTTGTCTCCTTCTTCGCGAATAGATATCGGATTGCAGCATGATCCGTGTACACCACCGTCTTTGCCCCAACCAGATATGCCCGGAACTTGTCGAAGGCGAAGACCACAGCCAGTAGCTCTTTCTCAGTAGTGGTGTAGTTCACCTGAGCTTCGTCCAAGGTCTTGCTGGCGTAGTGGATTACTCGAAAAATTTTGTTCCTTGTTTGCCCCAGAGCAGCTCCAACTGCTGAATCACTGGCATCGCACATCAAGATGAATGGTTCTGACCAGTCTGGTGAAATGAGATCTGGGGCGGTTGTCATGGCCAACTTCAGTTTCTCGAAAGCCTGCAAACAATTTTCATCAAAAACAAATTTGGCATCTTTCATGAGTAAAGCACTAAGAGGTTTAGAGATTTTTGAAAATTCCCTGATAAACCTCCGGTAGAAGCCTGCATGCCCCAGAAAACTTCTTACTAATTTCTCATTGGTGGGCGGTGGCAGCTTTGAGATTGCCACAATTTTGGCGCGATCCACCTCCAAACCTGCAGCAGAGACTTTGTGGCCAAGAACAATACCCTCTCTTACCATGAAATGGCATTTTTCCCAATGTAAAACAAGGTTAGTTTCTTGGCAGCGCTGCAGGACAATGGTCAGGTTTTCTAAACAGTTATCAAATGAATGACCAAACACTGAAAAATCGTCCATAAATACTTCCATGATGTTTTCTACAAGTCCACTAAAAATAGACATCATGCATCTTTGAAATGTTGCAGGAGCATTACATAAACCAAAGGACATGCGTCTATAAGCAAATATACCATACGGACATGTAAAAGCAGACTTATGCTGGTCCTCTGGGGCTATCGCTATTTGGTTATATCCAAAATAACCATCTAAGAAATAATAAAATTCATACCCCGCTAACCTATCCAGCATCTGATCAATAAAAGGTAAGGGAAAGTGGTCCTTACGTGTAGCACTGTTAAGTGCTCTGTAGTCAATGCACATCCTCCAGACCGTGACAGGCCTGTGAGCGATCTCCTGGCCACTCTCGTCCTTAATGACAGTCGTTCCCCCCTTTTTGGCCACCACTTGGGTGGGGCTCACCCATTCGCTGTCTGAAATGGCATAGATCATGCCAGCATCTAGAAGCTTCATCACCTCCTTCCGCACCACTTCCTGCATAATTGGATTTAGCCTTCTTTGCGGTTGCACCTTGGGCTTATATCCATCCTCGAGTAAGATCATGTGCATACAAATAGAAGGGCTAATACCCTTGATGTCAGATAACGACCACCCAATAGCAGATTGGTGGTCTCTCAATACCCTTAGCAATCTATCTAATTGACAAGTAGATAGGGTAGCAGATACAATTACCGGGTACGTGTCGTTTTCACCCAAATATGCATACCTCAAGTGGTCCGGTAGAGGCTTCAACTCCAGCACGGGTGGTTCCTTCTTCTCCTCCAGTTTTAGCGCCTTCTTGCGAGCCTCCTCTTCTTCCTCCTCGCTCCTTAGCTTCAAAAAGTGAGCGCTTTCCACCTTGCTCTTTACACCTGCATCATCTAATGCTAGAACAGACTCTAGCAGCTCATCACAGACATCATAAAGATCATCACAAGAATAAAAAGAATTTTGTACCCCATAATCTAAAGAATCAGTAGAGATGATAGATGAATCACAAGGATACAAAACCTGAACCATATCACACTCCTCAAAGCAGTCATCTGAGTCGTGGCACTCTATGGCCTTGTAGATGGAGAAAGTGATCTTTTCGTCGTTCACCCTCAACGTGGGCTCTCCTTTCTTGATATCAATGAGGGCATCAGCAGTGTTGAGGAAAGGCCTCCCAAGAATGAGCAGAATATTTCGGTCCTCTGCCATGTCTAGGACCACAAAATCAGCTGGGAAATTAAATTCCCCGACCTTCACTAGCACATTCTCTACTACCCCTTTAGGGTAGTTCACCGACCTGTCAGCCATCTGAAGTCTGATGGTGGTCGGTTTGATGTCCCCGATCCTTAGCCTCTTGAAAATGGAAAGGGGCATCAGATTGATGATGGCCCCTGAATCGCATAGCACCTTCTCAAAGGTCTGCCCCCAATCACGCAGGTGATAGAAAAACAGCCAGGATCAGCCCTTTTTACCGGCATTTTCTTCTGAATAATGGCGCTGCATTCTTCAAATAAATTCACAGTCTCGAATGCTCCAAAGGGATTCTTCTGGGTAACCATATCCTTTAGAAACTTCATGTACCCAGGAATTTCCTGTACAACTTCAATCAGAGGGAGATTGATGTGGATCTTCTTCATATGCTCCAGAAATCTCTTGTATCTCTCCTCCTTTTGCTTCTTGACAAATCGCTGTGGGTAGGGGACAGTGACGGGACCAGCTGGTTTGGAACTGTCTACAGGACAAGTTCCCTTACTCTTCTGAGTCTGTTCTTCTTCAGGAAGAACAGGAGCAGGCTGTGCAACTTCAGGTTGCACGGGTGACGTGTCGACAAGCATAGATGGGCCCTCATATCCCTTACCACTGCAAGTAGTGATGGCGTTGCAGTGGTCCTAGGGATTTACAATAGTGTTATGGGGAATTGTCCAGGAGTATGCTGATTTCCCAGAATATTGGCAATCTGAGATATATGAGTGTCCATCTGCTTCATGTGCTTCCCCATCTCCCCCATACCATTCTGCAGCTGAGAAATTTCTCCCTCCATTTTTGTGTTCTTGGTATTGGAAGCTGAGATGAACTGGGTCAGGAGCTCTCTCATACTCGGCTCCTTGGGTTCATTTGTCACCCCTTGATTTGCAGCAAACCCAGGCGGAGGCTGCAAGGCGTTGTTCGGATTCCCATAGGAGAAATTTGGGTGGTTCCGGTTGTTAGGATGATAAGTCATGTTCCCCGTTGGATATCCTCTGTTGTTGTTGAAATTCCTCTGGTTCACATAATTTATATCCTCCATCTGCATCACGATTCCCTGCTCGTATCCCTGCTGAGGTAGATTATTCTCCAACTTGGCAAGGCGGATCTCCATAGACTTCGTAGAGGCAGCTACCTCCTGTCTCATCAGTTTTATTTCAGCAGCTAGGTCCCCAGTATCATCGACTGCTGCTATCATCCTGCGCTCCTTTCTGTCTGTTGGCCAATTAAATTCACTCTTCGCCATTGTTTCCAGCAGTTGTAGTCCTTCATGTGGAGGTCTAGCAGTAATGGATCCTCCAGCTGAATCTCTGACATGCTTCTGAGTCTCCTTATCAAGCCCCGCATAGAAATAGCAGACTTGTTGTTTTTCAGTGTACCCATGGCATGGGCAGGAGCTAAGCAACTCCTTGAAACGCTCCCATGCCTCATAAAGAGTTTCCCCCGAAAACTGTCTGAACTGGCTATCTGCATCTGTAGTTGGATGGTCTTACTCGGCGGAAAGAACTGGATCAGGAATAGTTTACAGAGCTCCTCCTAGGATGAGATCTCACTGCGGTCTAGTGACAGATACCATGACAGAGCTCTGTCACGCAGTGTGAATAAGAAGAGGTGTAGCCGGATGTAGTCGATTGGCACCTGATTTTGCTTGACTGTGTCACAGAGTAGTAGAAATTTCTGGACATGCAAATGAGGATCTTCAGACGGAAATCCCCCAAACTGGTTCTGTTGAGCAGTGTGAATCAGACCAGTCTTCAGCTCAAAATTAGGTGTGTTCACCTTCAGTCCAAAGTCCGCATTACAATGCCTATCAGTCATAGGCTCGTACATCTCATCGATAGTACGCTGTCTCGGTAGTTCTGGAGGATTTTGTTGTTGCAGCCTTAGATTCATCTCCTGCAGCTGCCTCTGCAGCTCAGCAATCTGTGTCGCCTGATCGTCAGCCATAGTAAACGCTAACTTTCTTCGTGCAGTGTTCCTTCGACAGGTAGACTCGATCTCCGGATCTATGGGTTCAAGAACTGGAACTTTTGACCTGGTTCGCATATACTACCTGCAGGAGAACACACAGTGACCAACACAGAAAAGGAATTGAAAAATTAAATAACAGTGCGTAAAATAAAATCTAGAGTAAATAGCGTAATATCGGAGCTAGTGTCAATTATAAATCTGTACAATCCCCGGCAACGGCGCCAAAAACTTGATAGCTCGTTTCGCAACGCGCTATTCTGCAAGTGTACAGACCACTGCAGTGGGCAAGTAATAATTTATCGATCTCGAAGATTGCAGGGTCGAAGTATAACTAAGCACAAACACATGAATATCGTACTACTATCTAGATAAACCGATAATTGAATTTGGTTATTAATTTCCTAGGCAATATTGAAAAGGCAATATTTAATGAGCAATTAAAAATATGAAGTTTAAAACTTAAATGAGAGATTAGGATTCCAGGGCAATCCACATTGATGAGTAATCAAACAATTATTTATGCAATTCAATTCCAAGTATAATTTTCAGAGATGTGAGTTAATCGCGAAAGTATTATCAGGTGATCCTCTCGGACTCTAAACCATAACATGGAAATAAAAGATCATGTGACTCCTCTCGGACGTACAACAGACTTTTACTCTTGATTAAAAACCTTAGATTTAATAACCCTTCAAAAGTTCAATTTTCTCTCGGAAAATCGTTCTAATAAATCTGATTTATTTGCATCTTAATTGACAACTTAGACCTCTCGGTTCAAAAACTATCAATTCAAATCACATTCAATGGCCAATATCATGTAATTAATGAAAACCCCAAATGAAATCAGAACATCAATTAAAAAGGAAAATCGAATTACATAATATATTGAATGAAACTCAACAATGGTTCAAACCCTAGAATCCACAGAAAACTTAGCCAATCATGCTAAGCTCTAAGAAATAAAGAGTCATAGAATGGGAAAACATGAAAATAAAAAACATGTGATCTTCAATCTTCAAATTCTGGAATGCTCTTCAAGTTTTCTCTCAATCCCTGCGATTTCTCGTCTCTCTCTATTCTAAAACAAGGTCAAGGAACCCTCTTTTGGTCCTGGGAAGTCCTATTTATACTTGGGGATTTTTAAATCTTGAAAAGATATGATTTTGGGTCTCAGATTCGTCAGAATACGTCAAAACGCGCCAAAACTGGCAACCCAACTTGCCCGATCGGCGATCGCCGTCTGTGTGCGTGGGTCGCCGAATTCATCCCAAAACAAATCGAAAACTTTCCAAACTCGGCGACCCATCTGCAAACTCGGCAATCGTCGAGTGCGTTATTTGGGTTGCCGAGTTCGTGCCGTGAGAAAATAAAGAATTTCCCACTTCGGCGACCCATCTGCAAACTCGGCGATCGCCGAGTGCATCATTTGGGTCGCCGATGTCTTCACAAATGCGAAATCGGCTAGTCCTTCGGTATTTTCTGACTCCTTCCTTTTCCCGATGCAGGTTAGCATCGATTGTCCCCCAGGGTACTTGATTAAATCTCGAAATCAACTCAATTGTGCATAAAATCTGCATAAATAACCACAAACCAAACCAAACATAATATTTCCTTAAAGAATAAAGATAATGCATGAAACTATCACGTAACACATCAATCTGAGGTCAAAAGTGAGCAAATCTGTATCAGTAAAATGCGCAAAGTGAGTGTTTATCAGTATCACGTCGGTCGAAATAGACGCAAAAATTTAAAACATACTGAAAATTAAAAGCAGGAAAAATAAGCTCAAATCAATATCCCAATAACAATTTCAATATCAAGATTAGTTCTTTTCAATTTTACGGCAACGACGCCAAAATTCGATCGCTAAAATTATTAATGACTTAGCAGAGCTAACAATATAGCGGCAAATAACAATTATCGATCCCACATGGAATGAAATATCGAACCATCCTAAGTACTGAACTATAGATTCTCAGGGAATTGTTCGAGGCAATCAAAATTTTAAAGGGTTTTGGCAACATTAACTTGCAAAATTAAAAAGACAATAACTTTCAAAATATCAATTAAAACCAAACTGAATAATTGAACGTGGTTTAAATCAAATGCAAAGATTCAGATTCTAGGGATTTATTACTATCCTTCCTGGCCATCCTGGTCATTCGGAACATCCTCAAAATCCCCCTGAGCTCTGTGGCGGCGGACATAGACAGTCTCGGGCAGCTCCTCGGGTGGTGACAATAGCTGCTGCATCTGGGTCTCTAGGTGCCCTAGCTGATAGGAGACATCTTGCTGGAACACTCTGTTTCGGGCCCGGTCCAACTCTGCAGCGGCTCTCTCGGCGGCCTGGAGGGCGGCCTGCTACTGCAAGAACTCATACATCATAGCCAAATCCGGACCGGAGGAGGAGGTGCCCCCGGATGGGACCTCATCCTCAGCAGTGGGGATCTCAAATCGTGGCTCCTCCTCATCATCTCCATGGCCTGCCTCAGCCCATTGCCTCTCGGCCTCAGCTCTCTCTGCCTCAGCCCGCTCGGCGGCTGCTCTCTCTGCTGCAGCCCTATTCCATCGCTCTTGTTCTGCTACCATAGCCGCAGACTCCTCGGCTGTAAGGACCCTGTTGTCTGGCTGGACTCCTGCTCGGTATAAGAGCCGACTCTGAGGTGCTACCCCATTCGCAGGGAGCATCATGGCCAGATGGGTCGGAGTATGCATAAACCAATTTTCTTTGAAGTCCAAGGTGGTCACATGAGTGAGGGGAGTGTTTGGCAGCGGGAAGAGGTCGTTAGTGGCCATCTTGAGTGCTAATGGCGGGCCCTCGACCAGCATAGTCCTCTGGACCAAATGATGAACATCCAAGAACCACCGTCCATAAGCTAGGTGGAGATCGTCGGTAGGGAAACCCAAAAAATGGGCAGTGGGAGTGATCAAACCACCCCACCAAATGTCTCCCCTCTTGGCCTTGAGATGTCGAGCGAGATTATCCATGAAGCACCTGACAATGCTGACGTGATGCCCTGCGATCATGCAATAGAGGACATGGATCTCTTTCTGCCTTGCCTTTCCACTCTCATGCCGGCCAAAGGTGCTGGTCCCCAACCATCATAAGATATACCTGAACATCGGGTTGTCGACGTGGGAGGCTTTCATGTTGCCCATATCAAACTTTTCAACACCCACCGGAGCAAGAGCAAAAATATCCCGCCACATCTGAGCACAATTAAAGTTCGCGTGCTCATGGTAGAGACCTCCAGCTAGGCAGCCCAAAATCGTATCAAGCTGAGACCGTGTCAGGCTGTGCCTCCGATTCATCAGCTGGAAGGTAATCGAAGTGGGCTCCGGGCGCCTCCCATCACTTGTCCAAACCTTGGTCGTGGCCATGAATTCTCTAGTCAGGGTTGAGAAAGTTTGCCACTCATTAGTGAGCATAGCCCCCCACTGAATGCGGCGGAACAGGTTAGTGATATCATCTTCAATCCCCAACTTCCTCAGAGTCTCATGATCCAAGAAGAGGGTGGCCTTAACTGGATAAGTGAGCAACTCCTCATATCCGTCTTCCTCAGCCCTATCTTCAAACACCGGCTCATAATCTACAAGGCCTGCAAGACAAAAAAAAATCCTCCATTCAACACTTAGGCAATTGAAGCAATTGTCACACCCAATTAAGTGCCCATGTAAAATTGGCAAGCACATAATGCAATTGACAATTAATTAAACCCAACACAATCCACCATTCTAAAAAATTTGACCTATTCCAAAAATTCCCAAAATTGACATGAACTAGACAAAACCAAGCCAAAAAAATTGAGCCCTAATTACACAAATTCCACAATCCCCAAGCAGTGAATCATGACAAAGTATTCATATCGACTAAACATGCAATCCATATCGAATAATTTACACCGACAAGTACCCAAATCGTCAAGACAATCAAAACCCCAACAAGAAGACATTCATGGTTTAAATTGAATTTAGATTGGAATAAACACTTAAATCACAACAAGAATGGAAAGGATTGAGTTTAGAGATCATACCTGCCATTGGAGAATCAAAATCGGTGGAAGAAGTCGAAAGCAAGGGTTGGGGGAAGTTTGGGGAGTGTGTTTCGTTTTTGTGTGCAAGTGGGAAAGACTTCGGTTTTTTTTGTTTTAAACCTTTCAGACCCGCGCGAACACCTCCTCTGTTTTGACCGATGCCAGCTTCGCGTCGGTCGACGTGCGAGATTTTCAATTTATATATATATATATATATATATATATATATATATATATATAATTATTATTTAAATAAAGGGAAAATTACCTCAACTTCACTGCTCCATCGGCCGAAATGCGTGTGTCGACCGACACAAAGGCTGCATCGGTCGACGTGGAGGCTGTCGTGCGTCGACCGTCCTGCCCCCCACGTTGGTCAAAATAGAGCCTTGTTTCACGAGATTTTCCAAACTTCCACAAAAAAAAACTAAGGCAAAACATAACCAAACTCGAAAGTTTTAAACTCTAAACTATCCTAAACCTCAATAAAACTGAAAGAACCTAAATTAACTCACACAAAAGCGATAAAATCGTTGGGTTACCTCCCAACAAGTGCTTGATTTAATGTCGCTAGCTCGACATTACCTCTTCTCATGGCCTGTTCAAGTAGAAAGTGTCCACAACACAAATTTGCATTGGACTGTAGTATCTCTTCAATATTTGGCCATTAGCCTTGAAAGTGGTGCCATCTTGACCTGCTAGCTCGACAACACCATCCGGGAAGGCACTCACAACAGTGTAGGGACCTGTCCACTTTGACTGCAGTTTTCCGGGCAAGAAGCGAAGACGGGAATTGAACAGCAGCACTTTATCATCAGAACTGAACACCAGTGAGCGGATCCCTTGATCATGAAACCTCTTGGCCCTTCTCTTGTAGATCAAATTGTTCTCATAGGCCTCATCTCGAAAATCCTCTGACTCATTCAGAGACATAACTCTGCTTCCAGCAGCATGTTTCCAGTCCATGTTGAGCTCTTTCAATGCCCACCAAGACTTGTGCTCCATCTCTACAGGCAAGTGACAAGATTTACCAAAAACAAGCTGATAAGGAGTCATACCAATGGGGGTTTTGTATGCAGTGTGATAAGCCCACAGTGCATCATCCAGATTAATATCTCAATCCTACTTCTGCTTGACAGTCTTCTCCAAGATTTGCTTAATTTCCCGGTTGGATAGCTCAGTCAGTCCATTCCCTTGAGGATGGTACGGTGTAGTGACTCGATGCTTAACTCCATACCTAGCAAGAAGGAAAACAAGCAATTTTTTAAGAAAATGAGATCCCCCATCACTTACTAAGGCTCTCGATGCTCCAAAGTGAGTCATAAGCTTCTGCAGGAAGTTGACCACAACTCTTGAATCATTGGTGGTGGTCGGAATGGCCTCCACCCATCTAGAAACATAGTCCACTGCAAGAAGAATGGAAGAGAAACCTCGGGACGGTGGGAATGGTCCCATGTAATCAATCCCCCAAACATAAAAAATCTCAACCTCTACCACGGGGGTTTGTGGCATCTCATCCCTCTTGGAAATGTTGTCGGTCCTCTAGCAACGGTCACAACCAGTAATCCAGCCATGGCAAGTCTCGTGGATAGAGGGCCAATAGAATTCACTAGCAAGTATCTTGAAGGCAGTGCGGTTGGCGGAATAATGACCACCTGTAGGAGAAGAATGACATGCTTTGTAGATCTGCCACCACTCGGACTGGGGGACGCAGCGACGAATAAGGCCATCAGCACATCGGCGCCACAAGTAAGGGTCCTCCCAGTAGTAGAAACGGACATCTCTCAAGAACTTCTTCCGAGCATAGGAGGAAATGTCTGGAGGAAGAGCACCAGTGGCAAGGTAGTTTGCATAGTCGACAAACCACGGCGTCTTAGACTCAAGCATGGCTCTCAAATCTTCTATATAGCACATCTGCTCATCGGGAAAGGTCTCCCAAATCCTCGACTCCTGCTCATCTGCCTCAGATGAAGGCTCCACACACGATAAGTGATCAGCTATCACGTTCTCGCTCCCCTTTCAATCCTTGATCTCCACATCAAACTCTTGAAGCAGCAAGATCCATCGAATCAGCCTCGGCTTGGCATCCTACTTAGAAAACAAATATCTAATAGCAGCGTGGTCAGTATAAACGACAGTTTTCGACCCAATCAGATAGGACCGAAATTTATCAAAAGTATAAACTACTGCCAACATCTCCTACTCAGTGGTGGTGTAATTGCACTGTGTCGGATTCATACTCTTGCTAGCATAGTGTATCACATGGAACAGCTTCCCCTTCAATTGGCCTAGAACTGCCCCCACTGCATAGTCACTGGCATCACACATCAAAACAAATGGCTCACTCTAATCTGGAGAAGTAAGAACCGGGGCGGTGACTGAGGCTTTCTTCAATAGCTCAAAAGCCTGCAAGCAATTAGAATCAAAAACAAAAGACACATCTTTTTCCAAAAAAATACATAAGGGCCTAGAAACTTTGGAAAAATCCTTGATGAATCTCCTGTAGAACCCGGCATGACCGAGAAAACTCCTCACTCCTTTGACATTGGCCGGTGGTGGCATCTTCTCAATTGCAGTGACTTTGGATCGATCCACCTTCAATCCCTCAGCGGACACTCGGTGTCCCAGAACAATCCCCTCACGCACCATAAAGTGGCACTTCTCCAATTCAAGTAGAGATTGGTCTCGGTGCACCTCTCTATAACGGTAGCTAGATTCTGTAAACAAGTGCCAAATGAACTACCAAAAATAGAGAAGTCATCCATGAATACCTCCATAATGTCCTCAATCACATCGTAAAAGATGGTCATCGTGTATCTCTGAAAAGTTGATGGGGCATTGCAAAGGCCAAACGACATCCTCCGGTAAGAAAATACGCTATATGGGCAGATGAAGGTTGTTTTGTGCTGGTCCTCCGGTGCAACTGCTATCTGATTGTAACCTGAATAGCCATCAAGAAAACAATAGAAGGGGTAACCGACAAGTCTATCTAACATCTGATCAATAAAAGAAAGTGGGAAATGATCCTTGCAAATAGCAGCATTAAGGGCTCTGTAGTCGATGCAGAACCGCCATCCTGTAACTGGTCGGGTGGCAACCTCTTCTCCATCATCCTTCTTGACGATTTGCATCCCTCTTTTCTTTGCAACCACCTGAGTGGGACTCGCCCACTTACTGTCTGAGATGGGATAAATCATCCCATGGTCAAGAAGCTTCAGTACATTTTCTTCACTGCCTCCTGCATAATTGGGTTCAGCTGCCTCTGTGCTTGCCTCTTCAATTTGGCTTCCTCTTCCAGTATAATCTTATGCATGCAAACAGAAGGGATGATCCCTTTGATATCCCCAAGTGTCCAGCCAATTGCAGACTTGTGTTGCCTCAGAACTCGGAGTAGCTTGCCCAACTCAACCTGCGTAAGAAAAGAAGATACAATCATAGGATAAGTGTCATTTGGACCAAGAAAAGAATATTTAAGATGAGAAGGGAGTGGTTTTAGGTCTAAAACAGGTGGATCGGAGTTAGATAGCCCTGCTCTAGCCTTCACCTCGACCGAGATGGCCTCTGTGTCGACTGATATGGTTGCTTCTGGGCAAATCCCATTTCCATGTCTCGCTGTTTCGATCGATTTGGACATTGCATCGCCCGAGCTGCTTGCATCGACCGGGACAGACCTGGCGTCGACTGAGATGAAGTTGGAAGCCACGTCGACCGTGGTAGCCTTCGCGTCGGGCAAAACAGATCCTTTCCCACGTTTTTCCTTCACTTTTTGGCCAAATCTAGCTGGAAACTTCTCCCTTTTGAGCTCTTTATGCCTAGGCACTTCTTCAAACACATCCAGATCTAGAACCAGGTTCTGAATTTCTTCATCAAAAGTATCCAAATCTGTAGAAGAGAAAAGAGAGTGCACTAAACAGATTTTGAGAAAATCAGGATCAAATTTAATAGAAGAGAAGGGGGAAGAAATCACTGGTTCAAAGCAATTAATCATATGGCACTCCTCTTGGTAGCTTCCATCTTCGTGCTTATGCATGGACTTGAAAATGGAGAATGTGGCAGATTCATCATTCACTCGAAAAGTTAGCTTCCCATCCCTAATATCTATTAGTGCTCCTCCAGTTTTCAGGAATGGTCTCCCCAAGATGAGAGGGATATTCTGATCTTCCTCCATGTCCAATACAACAAAATCTGCAAGGATGATAAAATCTTTGACTCTCACCAATACATCTTCAACAATCCCCTTAGGATAAGTCACTGATCTGTCTGCCATCTGGAGCGAGATTGTGGTCGGCTGATGCTTCCAATTGCCAACCACCTGAAAATAGACAAAGGCATAAGATTAATAGATGCACCTGAATCACAAAGTACCTTCCCGAAAGTCTCTCCACTAATGATGCAAGAAATTGTGAAAGAACCGGGATCCTCCCTCTTGAGCGACATCTTCTTCTGAATAACAGCACTGCACTCTTCGAACAGATTCACGATCTCATGCTCCAGGAATGGCCTTTTCTGAGAAACCATGTCTTTCAAAAACTTGATGTAACCGGGCATCTCATGCAGGGCTTCAACCAATGGAATATTGATGTGCACTCTATTCATGTGCTTCAGGAAGCGTGTGTACCTCTCATTCATCTTAGATTTGGCAAAGTGCTGCGGATACGGCATCAGGGGCCGCTTGACAGGCGGGGCTGAGGTCTGCGTTGACTGGGATGGGCCTACGTCGATCGACGTGGCCTGCTGTGCAGCGGTCTCATCAATATCCTCTGTGTCAACCGACACGTGCCCTGCGTCGGTCAAAACAGAGGCTTCTCCTGCGGGATTTTGTTCCTCGTCAGCCTTGTCTCCTTCCGGTTGGTCTTTCTCGGGATGTTTTGGCCCCTGGTATGATTTTCCACCTCTGAGAGTGATGGCATTGAACTCATTTTTCTGATTTTTCGGATTGACTTAGGTATTGCTCGGAAGATGGTCGGGCTTGTGCTGAGTTCCAAGAGCATTGGCAATCTGACTAACCTGTGTTTCAATGATCTTCATATGTTTCTGCACTATGTCAACCTTGTTATTGATTCCAGATACTTCTTGCTCAAGCTTTCCCACTTTATCAGTAGAGCCTTCCATGAACTTAGCCAAGATTTCTTCAAGGTTTGGCTTCTTCTTCTCAATAACTTCTCCACCTTGAGTTGCAAAATTAGGTGGTGGTTGTTCTGCTCCTTGAGGATTTGAGTAGGAGAAACCAGGATGGTTCCTTGCTGCATTCGGATTATAGCCCTGGTTGTTCTGTTGATATCCTCCCCGATAGTTATTTTGGAAACCACCTCGTTGGACAAAGTTCACATCCATGCAGTCACCTTCTTCCTGAAGTTGGACTTGCTCCACAGCAGCAACAGTTTTTCCAGCTCTCAATGTGGCAAAATCCTCTCTTAGCTTCTTGACTTCAGCCTTAAGGTCAACTTCTTCTTTAGCTTGCTCCACAGCGTGAATTGGCCTTTGTCGAACATTTGACCATCTATGGCTGTTGATAGCCATCTTCTGGAAGAAGTCCATAGCCCTCTTGGGACCCTTTGTCATAATAGAGTCCCCCAAGGTGGAATCCACTAGCTCAACAGTCTTCTCATTCAGTCCTTCATAAAAAGTTTCAACCTGATCTAGCAAACTTAGATTGTGACCAGGGCACAATCTGAGCAACTCCTTGTATCTCTCCAAGGCTTCATAAAAATTCTCATCGGGCCTTTGAGCAAATCTGTTAATGTTCATCTTCCTCTGTCTGATAACACTCGGTGGAAAGAAATTAGCAAGGAATTCATTCCTCAGTTTGCCCACGTGTTGATTTCGGTCTTATCCAAGGCAGAGAATCATGACTGAACTTTGTCTCGCAGAGAGAAGGCAAAGAGCCTCATCCGGATAGCACTCTTGTTGACTCCATTGATCTTGACTGTATTGCAGAGCATAAAAAACTTATCAAGGTGGGCATAGGGGTCCTCAGTAGCTCGGCCCCCATACTAGAGTTGAAGTCTCTGCTAGAGACAAGGCCTCTGCTAGCAAATGAAATCTCTGCTAGAGTTGAAGTCTCTGCTAGAGACAAGGCCTCTGCTATCAAATGTAACCTCTGCTAGCAAATGTAACCCCTGCTAGCAAATGTAATCTCTGCTAGCGAATGCAACCTCTGCTAGCGATTGAAATCTCTGCTAGAAATAAAATCTCTGCTAATGGATAAGGTCTATGCTAACGAATGAATTTTCTGCTAGACATGATATCTCTGCTAAAGGAAGGTCACTATGCTACAAACGATATTGGATGACGAAGAGCTCTGCTAATGTAGTATCTGCTACGTTTGTGGCAGAATATCTATCTTTGCTACAAATTATCGATCTGCTATGATCTTAGCAAAAACGTAATCAGCAGAATTACTACAGTTGATTAACGAGGCGACTATCAAGAAGATGATCAATATTGAATGTAACTATATGAGTTTGTCAAATTAAAATACGACATCATCTTATATACATCATCAAAAAAGGTTACAACAGAAGATTCAATCAAAGGGCGAGAAAGGTACAAAGGGATAAAAGTCTATTCCTCGAAGATTCGAGGGACCTAAAGTGAGATCGGTGAATCTCTGTTCTAACAGCCAACTGAGAGGCATTCCATAGGGAAGGTAGAGTCGAGGGCACTGCTGCACACTCTGTCGGACCCTTTGGAAGACAAACGCCGCCCAATCAACTTGTGCTCGGTCATCAATTGCCATCATAACCTTCCAGACCTCACGGGAGAAGATCATGTCATCCGGATTCTCTCCCACCAACATTCCGCAGACTATCTCGAAGAGGACTTGGTAGCGAGGGAGCAGTCCATATGCTGAAGGGGTAGGCGAGAAGTCCAGATCAGCAAAACGCCTCCATCTCATCCATGAAGTCCACTCTGGAGTGATTTCATTACTGCGGTAATCCATCACAGAAGTTGGACCCCTCGGCAAGCCAAAGTTCGAAGCAAAAGTATCAACAGTCCATCTAACCAACTGGTTCCTGAAGACACCTACAATGGAGTCTCCAATGGGCTGACTTTGTCGGACGAAGAACTGAAGATGTTCTCTATGAAACGCATGAGGAGTCAAAGAGATGAACTTAGCCAAACCACAAGCATGGAGACTGGACATAATCCACTCTGCTGTATGGTACTCTGCTTCGTATTCCTCATACAAACCAGCATCACAGAGGACTCTGTGGTGCGGAATGAAGAGAGATTGAGTCTGTTCCATATCTTCGTTTAGTAAAATTTTGTGAGAAGAAGAGCAAGAGTTACAATGAGTCGTATCAAATACATCGGCTGCTTATACAATTTATAGAGAAGCCATTGGTAACTGTTCGCTGCTAAAGTTGAAGAGTCGCTAAGAGGAGTGAGGTAATTCATTAATGAAAAGGTCATATCAGACGAGATCATGATCATGCATAAAAAGCAATGCCGGAGGTTATTAGGATGATAGCATAACATACGTGGTAGCATCTGCGTACTTTTATTAAAATTGGCTGCTGGAAATCTCAAATCAGACGTGGGACGCCTGCTTTTCATGATGGAGAAACATTTAATGCATTCAGACGGCGGCAACAAATGGGGTTGTGCCACGTCATCCACACTCCAGGCTCGAAGGCCGTAGATATACCCACGATCTGACTCTCAACCCTAGCCGTTGATTCAAATTAAAGTAGAATTCAATCCTCGTCGTCGATTTCTCCTCGTACCCCAAAATCTTCTACACCATAATCTACTTCGAATCCCTATTATTTTTTTCAGAAAATCCCTCACCGCCATCTCTGAAAAACCCTCTCAAGATCCTCAGAAAAATCTACCCGACCATGACTTCAAATCAAGATTCTTCAACCTCCTCACACCAAGACACAAATACTTCTCTGAATCCTGAATCATCACCTTCCGAAAACTTAGAAACAGTCAATCTTCAACAGGCCTCATTTATTTACCCCTCAACTGCTTGCTCACCCCTGCATGTTCGACATGCACCCGAGTTCACCGGCATTGAGAAGAAGGAGGACATTGATGAGTCCATTCCTTACTACCAATTGATAATTATGGTCAGACAGAAGAAGCTGTCTACTCATTCAGCAGAAAGGCGACGAGTGGCCCAGATTATGAAAGATAGGATTCTGTACATGCCCCTCGCCAGCAAACAATTTCCTAAATGGATTTTGAATATCCTGGATTCCGAATTGCTGGTAAAGTATCTCACTGCTGAACCTGATCAATTTCATCCGCATATGATTGCTGAATTTTATGCTAGGGTTGTTATGAGTGATGATCAGAAATCATTCAAAACATGTGTATATGGAAATATCGTAGAAGTAAATGCTGATTTACTTTCTCGTACTTTTGGACTTCGAAACTATGGAGCCAAAATCTCTCAATATAAGGTGAATGATATAGCCGAAATAGAGAGACGATGGAAGCTTTGGAGGAAGTCAGGAGAGAAAGGGAAATCGAGTACATTCAAGGTCAACACCTCAATCAACACCTTGACAGAGGAATACAAACTCCTTGCAGAGATTGTAATCAAGATGCTCCAATGTGATGCTGGATCGTACTCGGAGCTCTCTGCCAAGAAATTTGCCGTGATGATGGCATTAAATGACAATGTTAAGGGCAATTGGGCCGAATTTATATTCGAACGCTGGGCAGAACATGCCAAGAAGAATACTCACATGGAAGTTTATGGAACATTCTCTTCGAATGTAAACTTTGGGCTAAAGATTAGTAAACTTTTGGAGATTCTGTTTACCAACACAGGAGTAGATCGAGGAGTTGCACTTCTTTCTACCGACTACATTCCTGTAACAAAACACAAGCCTAAGCCGGTCAACATCAGAAATCCTCGGAAGCTGAAAGGGAAGTCTAACGTAGACAAGAATAAACCTACTTCTCCAGAGGAACCAGATGAAGCTAGTTTAGCAGAAGCCAGACTCCAACACTCCATTCCTATTACAGAAGAAGAATTAGCAGTGTTGAAGAAGAATGTCGAAACAGATCAATGTTTCAAAAATCTCGAGGAGATTGAGAAGTTAGGAAATCTCCCAGTTGATCAGATCAACGAAATCGTGACTTCGAAGGAAACAGAACAGCCTCCAACTACTATTGGAACATTGGCAGTTCCAATTCAATCACTAAAAAGAGTTGCTACAAATCCTCCTGCAACTAAGGCACAGAAGAAGACCAGAAGAAGGTTGGAACTTCTGACTGACAAGGAAGTAATGGAGAAAGCAGAGGCAGAAGACAAGTCTGCTAGAACTGCTGGAAGAGAAATTACATCAGAAAAGATATCTAATGAGATCAATGTTGACAACACCTCTGATCCAGACTACATCCCTGAGTCACTTGGCACTGCAGAAGAACGCGGTCAGGAAACAAGAAAAGCAAAGAGGAGGCGCTTAGCTACTCTAAAGGAAATCGAGAAGAAAGATTATCAAAAGTTCATCAAGAACTTGACATTTGAAGGCAGAGATAGGATCTTTGAACGAGTCAAATCAGCTGCTGAAGAATTTATGGCCCAGAAGAAAGCTGCTAAAGAAGTTAGCAAAGAAGTCAGTGCTAGCAGAGGAGTCGAAGCTAGCATAATTAATGAAGCATCTGCACAACACCTGAATCATCCAATGGAAGAAAGACATGATGCTGAAGAAAATCAAATTCCAGCAGAGCATGAAGACATAGCACATACAACAGAAGATGCTATAATAAAGGATGCTACAGAGGATTCGACTGCTGATCCACTTCATCTAGCAGAAAAAGCTGCGAAGAAAGGAAAAGGGAAGGCTGATTCAGCGGAGGAATCAATTCCCAATCAGTCACCTGATCAGCAGATTAACATTGAAGAAGAAGAACTGTCAGATACAGATTTCACAAAAAGGCTGGCATCTGGAGCATTCAATGAAACTCACTACCCCCGGGAAAAGCTTCGCAGAAGAAATGATGCAGAATCCAGTGAGATTCGAGATGTGGAAGATCAAGTTGGATCATTCATCAATCCTGATTCAGAGAAAGGAAAACCAGATGAATATATGTTAGCAGGACATTCGAAGGAAACACTCGCTGATAATCAATCTGCTAACACATTAGATGAGCAATTAGCTGCTGAAATGCCTCAACCAGACAAAGATGATTCACACCTCACTGATCCTGAATCATCTTGCATCTCTGAATCTGATTCTGATGGAGAAGCTGATGAAATCTACAATGCAAAGTTCCTAAGGAAAGAAACCACAGAATCAGAGGCTACTCTTCGCGTACCTCTCAATGGACTACCAGGACGTCGCTATGGACTACGAAGAATTAGTCAATGGTGTGCAATGGTTCATCCCAAAGATGTACCTAATTCCGATTTAGGACCTATGGCTGAAGAAATAGAGCAGTTTGTTGACTCTGAAACAGAGAGAGCCATAGCAGATCTATTCCACAGTGAGTTAGATGAATCAATACCTGAAGGACGCCTTTTGGCAGAAGAGTTCCGTCGGTGGAAGAAGTTTGATTATATTATGTATCAACTCTGCTTCGAAGAGAGGGTGATATGCATTGCAGCTAAAGGATTGAACTTCTGGAGACGTGAAGAACGTTGGTGCTTTGATTGGATTGATCAAGTTCCAGGGATGAAACAATTCTCAGATAAGCAAGTGATGTGCAGACTTCAAGCCATCCGAGAACACCGTTCCCCCTCGAAAACTACTGGATTACCCAAGTCCACATTCGTCCCTGATGGATACTCTGATGCTAGAGTCGAATTGTCCAAACGACAGGCAAAAGCTGCTGTTGCATATGAGAAACGTCAGTTGGAGTATGCATCGCAACAAGAGGAGCGTCGAAAGGCTCGAAGAGAAGCACTGGCCACTGAGCGTGATGCTCTGAAATGCGACTACCGTGATAAGTTGTTGGTTAAGTTCCTGGACATTGATATTCAGGACATAATTGAAGAAGCTCAGAAAGCTGAAGCTCAAATTATCCAGGAGAACACACAAGTTTTGGAAGCAGCTCATCGAATATTGCATGAGGAATTATGCTATCAGGAGTATATTGCTGCAAACACCAGTCACACACAACAATCTGATATTCCAACAAGTCAAGAACTTGTCCCAACTACTTCCTACAATGCCTCTCCCATAACCTCACTGCAGATGCCCTTTCCATTGACTGCAAAAATAGCTGAAGTTTTTAACTCTTATTTACAAACAACTATTGATGGCAGAGTAGAAGCAGCTACCAGCCATTTGAGAAGAGAAGTTGATGAGATACGGGGCGATGTATCTCATGTACGAACGGAGGTCGCTGAAAACAAGTTAGCTATTTCTGAGAACAGGACAGGTCTTGAGACTGCTCGAAAGGACATAGCAGACACCAGGACTCACCTCGAAGAAACGGTTGTGGCCTATGGAACTCACTTTTTGGCTGCAATCAAAGAGGGGGAAGAAAGAAGAAAGGCTGACCAGGAAAGAAGAAAGAAAAATGCGGAGGAGTCAGCAACAAGGGAACAGGAAATAAGGAGAAAAGAAGAAGAAGCAAAGGAAGAGTTGAAACAAAAAGAACTAGAAGCCAGACTAGAGCTACAAAGAAAGGAACATGAAGCTAAGTTAGAATTGCGGAAAAAGGAACATGAACTTCAATTGCAAAAGATTGCTATGGAACAAGAAAAATTGGCCAAAGAACTGGAGCGTGAGGCTGCTGAAAGAGAATCAGGAGCAGCCCTTCTGGAGAACTTCATGAAATTCACAATGGAGAAGTTTGCTGACATTCAGAAGAACAAATCAGCAGACAGTGAAAAGGATATACCAGCACCCGGCTCATGTTGAAACAAAAAGAACTAGAAGCCAGACTAGAGCTACAAAGAAAGGAACATGAAGCTAAGTTAGAATTGCAGAAAAAGGAACATGAACTTCAATTGCAAAAGATTGCTATGGAACAAGAAAAATTGGCCAAAGAACTGGAGCGTGAGGCTGCTGAAAGAGAATCAGGAGCAGCCCTTCTGGAGAACTTCATGAAATTCACAATGGAGAAGTTTGCTGACATTCAGAAGAACAAATCAGCAGACAGTGAAAAGGATAAACCAGCACCCGGCTCATGAATGACAAGGTCAATTCTTTTACTTTCTGTATCCAATTTGTACTGAAACTTGCAATATCATATATGAAATTGGATCAGATTTTGACAAAATCTTTTTGTCCACTTCTGAATTTTACTGGTGTGCTCTAGTTGATTTACACTTCTTGTGTATTCAACAAATTTGCATGTGGACATGACGATTATATTTTGATTGATAAACATGAATGCTTGCTGATTTAATGAATGCTAGAATTTCTAGCATATTGCTTTGTTGCAAACATTTATTCATAGTTAATCGAGAAATATTCCCCAGCATTTGTTGAGGGGGAATTCGACTTCAATCATTTCTGTTGCTTGAACCTAGTTGGAAAAACTCTGTGTTAGATTAATAGAATAGCATAGAATTGTAAAACACAGACATTCTTCCACTTATGGTTAGCAAATGATAGTAAGCATTGATCGCACCAAAAAGGGGGAAATTGTTGGGAATTATTCCTAAAATCTCCCTTAGGACTTATTTGTAAAAGGTTTTGTTGGATCAAACCTTATTTAGTTGGTCGATCATTTGCTGAAATCTAGAGAGTCTAACACAACTTGTAAAGTCCTGTATAAGTAATACATTGAGTTGTAATAAACTAGTATGCTGAGAAGATTTCCTAGCAGACACAAAGCAGTTGATGTCAATAGTCTACTCGCAATCTGCTAGAGAGACAAGCCAACAAAGGATCACTAGCAAATGGCTGAAAGCACGTCTGACAGAATGCTAAGGCGTTAGCATTCGAATCTTTCAGCATCAAAGTAAAGAGTCTGAAACAAAAAGAGGTCAAAGGATCAAAGGCAGCAAAAAGGACTTCAGCAAACCAATACAAGAACAATATTCAAAGCAGGACTGCCACTCTGACAAAAAAGCTCACACAAAAGGATAAGACTTTCCCGAAGTGGTTAGGGAAGTACAAGTCAAAAATAAAAGTGAGAGCCACAGACCAACCACTTCAGATCAAGGAGCCGTTGAGTCTAACGGATAAAGAGATTCAAGTTTGAATCTTCACCTATAAAAGACAGTCTGAAGAAGAAGATAAAAAAAGACACACACAAGACAACCGAACAACTTCGATAACTACACTACTCACTTTACTCATTCACGAACGCTCAAGCTAGAGATTCCCTTGAAAAAGTGAACATCGAAAGTAGTCAGTTGAGAGCTGTACAAAGTCTATCTAAAAGCTCCCAACAACCAGAAGTGTCGCTCATTGAAGTTCTGACACTCCATTGAAGATATTCTTGTTTGCATTCAAGGATATTTCAATCATTGAGATTCCTTTCTTTTAGAAAAGAATCTAACAGTCGAACACCTGAAAAGGTTAAGACTAAAACGGGCGTCTAGCCATACTTAAGGAAAAACAGGAAGTGTCTATTTCTTCCACATCAGGCAAGGCAGGAGTTTCGAAGGTGTGCCCTTGACCCCAGCCAAACCTTACCGGAGAAGTACAGACTAACGGAGGATAGCTGTCAAGTAGCCAGGCCGAAAGCTCACTGCCTACTTAACTGGAAAGGCGATTCCTTGTACTCTGTATATTTTTCTAGTGAAATTCTTAGCGTTTCGGCTAAGGAGTGGACGTAGATCTATTTGATCGAACCACTATAAATCTTGTGTCCATTTACTGTTTTATTACTTTACTGTTCCAAGATTGTTTTTGAAACCTAGCAACAGAGTTGCTAGAGTATATCTGAAATTATACCTAAGTAACCACTTGAGCTAAGAAACTTTTAACAATCATAAGTGCAAGAGACTTTAAACTATTCCGCTGCATTTCGTGTTAAGTTATCAACACGACGACTCTGATATTCCAGGACCAACAAACTGTTCTTCAACTCCAAAAATAAATTCAAACTAAAACTTCTGCCTTGGAACAATATTCAATTATGAAAATAAGGTGTCTAACCCTAAAAACTCGAACCAAAGTGTTTATATAGGTGTACAATTAATTCCCACAAGGTATGCAATTAAACTAGAGAGAAAATAGCCAAAAATATCAAATTCTCGCCAAATAAACTTCTACGTCGACCGAGATAGAAGCCACGTCGGTCGACGCGCGCTCCACCTTGACATGCTCCGCCTCAACATGCCACGTCAGCATCGACCTTCCACATCGACCGACACAGAGCTCGCGTCGGTCGACGTGGAGCTCCCGCGGTGACCCTTTCTTGGTCGCTGCCGGCTTCCCCGTCGACTGCTCGTATCGGTCGAAACAGAGCCAAAAACTCCAATTTCTTCCTTTCTTCGAATTCATCCTCTTTTCCTGCAAAAATACACCATCAAACACCACCTATATACTAAAACACCATGATGCATGAATGAATATGAAAACTAAGGGGGTGTTTGGTTGGTGGGTTTCGGAATCGGGGAATGGAATGATTCCGAAACCCACCGTTTGGTTATCGGGTATCATTCCCGTGGGAATGAGTTGATTCCCAAAAACTTGGGAATCCCCATTCCCTCATAATTTGGTGGGTTTGATTCCATTCCCAAATTTTATGCCTAAATTTGTTTTTTATATTTTAATTTTTAATTCCTATAATATTAGTACTAAGATAATAATATTAGATTAGTAATTAAAAATATAATAATAATAATAATATTACTATAAAATATTATATTATTTATGATGTTATATAAAATTATAATTAATATATAAATATATTATTATATAATCTTAATTATAATATAAAATATTATTATAATTATATTTTATTAATATTAGCAAATATATTATAATAATTATACATATATATAATTTAAAATTATATATTAATAATCTTAATATAATTATATAATTATGATATCATTATAAAACATTATAGTAATTATGATACTATATGAAATTATAATTAATATATAAATGCATTATTATATAATTTTAATTATAATATAAAATATTATTATAATTATATATAATTATTATATTTAGTAATATTAGTAAAATAAATAAATATATATAATATCTTTTAATTATATATTAATAATAATATTATTATTATAATATTAATAATATAATTTAAAATTATATATTACTAATCTTAATATATTTATATAATTATGATGTCATTATAAAATATTATATTAATTATGATAATATATTAAATTATAATTAATATATAAATGTATTATTATATAATCTTAATTATAATATAAATATTGTTATAATTATATATTATTATATTTAGTAAAATAAATAAAAAATATATTATGTAATATTAATTGAACTATATATTATGAATACTATTATGATTATAATATTAATAAAATTATACTAATTATTTAAAAATATATTAATCATGAAATTATAATTAATATATAAACGTATTATTATATAATATTAATTATAATATAAAATATTGTTATAATTATATATTATTATTATATTTAGTAATAATAGTAAAATAAACAAATAAATATATTATATAATATTATTTTAATTATATATTATTAATACTATTATTATTATTATTTTAATATTAATACAATTATATTAATTATTTTAAATTAGTCATTTAACAATAATATAATTTCAAATAAATATATAATATTATTTTAATTATATATTATTATTCATATATATTTAATATTATTTTATTTTTATTATCAAATTAATTATTATTATTATTATTTGTGTATTATTTATTTATTTTTCATAATATATGAACTTAAATAATTTAAAATGATTCCAAACCCATCTTATATACCAAACATCTTTATTGGAATGCTTAAACCCATACCCATTCCCTTTACTATCAAACTCATACCCATACCCATACCCATAGTGATTCCGACATTTATACCAAACGCCCCCTAAGTAATTAGAACATTAAACAAGCCAGAAACTAATTGATAAATTGGCGAAATAACGAACTTATCAGCTCTGTCTGCAGATTGTGGGCTTTAGGTCGATCGAACATCCAAGTTTTTTATTGGGATTGGGCTGCTAGAGCCTGCCCCTAACACTAATGATTTAAGAGTACAAACTATACACATAAATTATTAAATTTTAATTATACTTTTAAAAAACATACATAATAAAAAAATAAAAATATATAATTAAAACAAAATCTTAAATTATGATTACTCAATATACAAAATGCATAATATATCTATATAAGATATTATATCTAATACTTTTTCTAAAATGTATAAATAATGAAAAAATAAGATACAAATATATAATTAAGACAACTTATTACTATACAACATAGTATCTACCAATATATCTATAATCTAGTTAAAATTTGATAATATTAAAACTCAAAAGAAAAAACCCTAAACACTCCCTCAATGAGTCTATCCCCAAACCTAACTAACGTTTTTCTCTCTCAATCCACACCGCCCCTTAACACCAGTGCTCCAACGATCGGCACCCCTCTCCCACCGGCCGGCGACCGTCGCCCCTATCGCCTCTGACCGGCGTCCCATCTCCTATCCGCCATCTCTGCCCCTCTACCCCGACCGACGCCCCATCTCGGCATTCGGCTGCGCCGCACCCTCACTCCCTCAGCCCATTTCACCGGCGCCGCTCTCGCCGACGTGGTAAGCCCCTGTCAAGCTGTTTTCTTTGTTGTGCATAAACCACTTGTATTCTGTCAAAAAGTTCAAGTTTAAAACACGTCTGAAGATATAGTTCAGATAAGTCCCCCAAACCAGACATTGGAAGTTCTTTCACAAATGCACATCAGCATAAACTAAATCATGGTTTCAGTTTATAACTACTGCACGTAATGTTAATTATTTTACTATTAAAAGCCGCCAATCAAGTTTCTAGTTTCCAAGAATTCAAAAAGCTCATGCCATATTCTGTAGAATGGAAAGTGTTATTTTTATGTTTGTACAAAAATAAGGATATTCTTAGAGAACCTCACCACACCATGAAGGGAAGAACTATGTAGTGCGATAGTTGAACACCTAGATTCATAATCGCCTAGAATGCCTCAGCAACTATGAGGCAAAACTGCACTTTCTCGGAGATTAGTTGTTGTCGGTGGGTAGTTGCTTGTTCTCTGTATCATTGATTATATCAGTTTTTGACATTCTTCATACCGAATGCTATCAAGATTCAAGAAGAATCTTTTCTTAAACTTTTTACTTATTAATAAATTACTTGTGATTAATTCATCATAATATAGTTATTTTGTTTGAATTTGCTGGATGATTTTTGCAAGGATTTGTGAATCAAAATGGTTGATGGCTGAAATTTGATGAAGTTAGTTTTTTTTTTTGTTTTTTGTTGGGAGCTGATTGTGGGACTAATAACTTATTGTTGAATGCTTTTATTTTATTTGGACTAATGACTTGGTTATATATTTGTTGTTCAAGATGTTTGTATTTGATATTTATGATGTATGTATATTAACAGTTCATTTTTTGCATTTTATTGAACAAACAAACTTTTTATAGATAAACGAGCTCGAACTCGATTTTACAAAATACAAACTCAAATTCAAGTTCACGAGCTTGAGTTTGATTATAAGATCGATAAGTGTTTTGGTGAATTGAGCTCAAGCCAAGCTCGAGCTTAAAAACTCAAATTTTAATCGAGCTTAAACTCAATAAAATTCTCATGAACTGAGCTCGAGCAGCTCACTACTCGGCTTGGCTCGGCTCGGTTCGATTACACCCCTAATTATAATAGGTATAATGCAATGCAGTTTTAGTATTTTAGTGGAGATTTTGGTGTTCGTATGTGTGATTTAAGACACTTTACTGATTAAAAGTTTTTTTAGTGTTGTGATATAGGTAATTTTCTTTACCGTTGACAAGCAAGATGGCTCATCCGGGGGGTGGTGCTGAAGCTCACGCTAGGTTCAAGCAGTATGAGTACAGAGCAAACTCGAGTCTTGTCCTTACCACCGACTCTCGCCCTCGTGACACCCATGAGCCTACTGGGGAGCCAGAATCTTTGTGGGGGAAAATTGATCCAAAATCCTTTGGTGATCGGGCACTCAGAGATAAACCTCCTGAGTTGGAGGAGAAGCTCAAGAAATCAAAGAAGAAGAAGGAACGGGAGCCTGCTTTTGACGCTGCTCCACCGAGGAGCAAGAAAAGGCGACTTCAGGAGGAAAGTGTCCTCACCTCCTCCGATGAAGGTGTTTACCAGCCCAAGACTAAGGAAACAAGAGCTGCTTATGAAGCCATGCTCAGTGTTATTCAGCAACAATTGGGTGGGCAGCCCCTCAACATTGTTAGTGGTGCTGCTGATGAGATTTTGGCTGTTCTAAAGAACGAGACCATCAAGAATCCTGATAAGAAAAAAGAGATTGAGAAATTGTTGAACCCCATACCTGGTTCTACTTTTGATCAGCTAGTTTCCATTGGGAAGCTAATTACTGATTATCATGATGGTGGTGATGCTGGTGATGCTACTGTGAATGGAGATGATGCCCTTGATGATGATGTTGGTGTTGCTGTTGAGTTTGAGGAGAATGAAGAGGAAGAGGAAGAGAGTGATCTGGATATGGTACCTGAGGATGAAGATGATGAAGATGATGTCACAGAAGTAGATGGTTCTGGGGCCATGCAGATGGGTGGGATTGATGATGATGAGGAACAAGATGCTATGGAGGGAATGACATTAAACGTGCAGGATATTGATGCATATTGGCTTCAGAGGAAGATCTCACAGGCATATGACCAGAATATCGATCCTCAACAGAGTCAGAAACTTGCTGAAGAGGTTCTTAAAATTCTTGCTGAAGGTGATGATCGTGAAGTTGAGACCAAGCTGTTGGTGCATCTACAGTTTGATAAATTTAGTCTCATTAAATATTTGCTGCGTAACCGGTTGAAAGTAGTGTGGTGCACCCGCCTGGCAAGGGCTGAAGACCAAGAGAAAAGGAAGGAGATTGAAGAAGAAATGATGGGTTTAGGACCAGATCATGCTGCTATCCTAGAGCAGCTGCATGCCACCAGAGCGACTGCCAAGGAGAGACAAAAGAACTTGGAGAAAAGCATTAGAGAAGAGGCTCGCCGACTGAAGGACGAAACTGGTGGAGATGGTGGACGTGAGCGCAGGGATCTCATTGATAGAGATGCTGATGGTGGTTGGTTGAAGGGGCAGCGGAACCTTCTTGACCTCGACAACCTCGCTTTTCACCAAGGTGGCCTGCTGATGGCCAATAAAAAATGCGAGCTTCCGGTGGGATCTTACAGAAATCATAAGAAGGGGTATGAAGAAGTTCATGTGCCAGCTTTGAAGCCCAAGCCATTGGCTGAAAATGAAAAGCTTGTTAAGATATCTGACTTGCCCGATTGGGCACAGCCAGCTTTCAAAGGAATGAGCCAGTTGAACCGGGTCCAGAGCAAGGTCTATGATGCTGCTCTTTTTTCCCCTGAAAATATCTTGTTGTGTGCTCCTACTGGTGCTGGAAAAACAAATGTTGCTATGCTTACCATACTTCAGCAAATTGGTTTGAATAGGAATAAGGATGATGGTTCTATAAATCATAGCAATTATAAGATTGTGTATGTTGCACCTATGAAAGCACTGGTGGCTGAGGTCGTAGGCAACCTTTCCAATCGCTTAGAGCAATATGGTGTCAAGGTTAGAGAACTAAGTGGAGATCAGTCTTTGACTCGTCAGCAGATTGAGGAAACTCAGATTATAGTGACGACCCCTGAGAAGTGGGATATTATTACCAGGAAATCAGGTGATCGTACTTACACACAGCTTGTAAAACTCCTCATTATTGATGAAATCCATCTTCTCCATGACAATAGAGGTCCTGTGCTCGAAAGTATAATTGCAAGAACTGTCCGTCAAATTGAAACTACAAAAGAGCACATTCGACTTGTTGGGTTGTCTGCTACACTTCCAAATTATGAAGATGTTGCGATATTTTTACGAGTTAAATTAGACAAAGGGCTCTTCCACTTTGATAATAGCTACAGGCCTGTTCCCTTGGCTCAACAGTATGTTGGTATTACAGTAAAGAAACCATTGCAAAGATTCCAATTGATGAATGACGTATGCTATGAGAAGGTGATCAGTGTTGCCGGAAAGCATCAGGTGTTAATATTTGTGCATTCAAGAAAGGAGACTACCAAAACAGCTCGTGCAATTCGTGACACGGCCCTCGCTAATGACACTCTCAGTAAGTTCTTGAAGGAGGATAGTGCAAGCCGTGAAATTCTTCAGAGTCACACGGAGCTGGTTAAGAGCAACGATCTTAAGGACCTATTGCCATATGGTTTTGCTATTCACAATGCAGGAATGGTTAGAGCTGATCGCCAAATTGTTGAAGAGCTTTTTGCAGATGGGCATGTACAAGTTTTGGTTTCCACTGCAACACTGGCCTGGGGTGTCAATTTACCTGCTCATACTGTTATTATCAAAGGTACTCAAATCTATAATCCTGAAAAAGGAGCATGGACTGAGTTAAGCCCTCTAGATGTCATGCAAATGCTTGGTCGTGCTGGAAGGCCTCAATATGACACTTATGGTGAAGGAATAATAATTACTGGGCACAGTGAGTTACAATATTATCTGTCTTTAATGAATCAACAGCTTCCTATTGAGAGCCAATTTGTTTCAAAATTGGCTGATCAGTTGAATGCAGAGATTGTCCTCGGAAGTGTGCAGAATGCTAGAGAAGCATGCAAATGGCTCTCGTACACTTACCTTTTTGTGCGCATGGTCCGTAATCCTACTCTTTATGGTTTGGCATCCGATGTTCTGAAGACCGATGAAACCTTGGAGGAAAGAAGAGCTGATCTGGTGAGCACTGGCCTTGTACTTATTTCTAAAATTTATTGTACTATATGCTAGATTCATGTCGATTGATTGATTTTGGATCAAACTAAAAAATATATCTGTTGCAGCTATATTTCTTGTTTGTAGATAATTCTTGCTTTCCCTTTCCTTTTGTTTCTTTCTTGGGTTGTTGGAGGTTCTGAGCTTTTACTTAACTTTATGATTTTAATTTGTAACAGTTGACTTGGATACCTTTTTTTTTTGGGGGGGGGGGAGAATATGTTTGTTACTGGTGTTCTGCACTTGCTACTTTGTTGTGGTTTTGTTCTCTTACACACCTTTACACTCCCCAATACCCACTACTGTAGCTCAAAGAATGACAAGATTGTTGTTCCATGTTAAATTCTGCTTGGTTCATTTTAGTTTACCTCGAGAATATTCAATGCAGATTGAATTTAGTGTTAATGGCATTGACACATCAAATTTCCCTGTTACTAACATTCCTTCTTTTCCAGATTCATTCAGCAGCGACCGTATTGGACAAGAATAATCTGGTGAAGTATGACAGAAAAAGTGGATATTTCCAGGTCACGGATTTGGGTCGCATTGCTAGCTATTACTATATAACACATGGGACTATATCAACATACAATGAGCATTTGAAGCCAACAATGGGTGATATTGAGCTTTGCCGCTTGTTCTCCCTTAGTGAAGAGTTCAAGTATGTCACTGTGAGACAAGATGAGAAGATGGAACTGGCCAAGCTTTTAGACCGAGTCCCAATACCAATCAAAGAGAGTCTTGAGGAACCTAGTGCCAAAATTAATGTTCTTCTTCAAGCTTATATTTCACAGTTGAAGCTTGAAGGACTGTCGTTGACATCTGATATGGTTTATATCACTCAGGTATGCCTTGACTTCTCTATTTGACTTTTCATATATTTTACAAATGATCTTCTTTTGATGCTGCCAGATACTAGTTATTACTAACTTTTAAGTGCATTTGCAGAGTGCTGGACGTTTAATGCGAGCTCTCTTTGAGATAGTTCTGAAAAGGGGATGGGCACAATTGGCAGAGAAGGCTCTAAAACTCTGTAAAATGATTGGCAAGAGAATGTGGAGTGTGCAGACACCACTTCGTCAATTCCATGGTATACCAAATGAAATCTTGATGAAGTTGGAAAAGAAAGATCTGGCCTGGGAAAGGTACTATGATCTCTCTTCACAGGAGATTGGGGAACTTATCCGATTCCCTAAAATGGGAAGAACACTTCATAAATTTATTCATCAGTTTCCAAAACTAAACCTGGTTGCACATGTTCAACCCATTACTCGTTCAGTTCTGAAGGTTGAGCTGACAATTACACCAGATTTCCAGTGGGACGACAAGGTCCATGGCTATGTGGAGCCTTTTTGGATTATTGTTGAGGATAATGATGGGGAACACATTCTTCATCATGAATATTTCATGTTGAAGAAACAGTACATAGATGAGGATCACACGCTAAATTTTACTGTTCCCATTTATGAACCACTACCTCCTCAATATTTCATCAATGTCGTGTCGGATAGGTGGCTGGGGTCGCAGACTGTTCTTCCTGTTTCTTTTAGGCACCTCATTTTGCCTGAGAAGTATCCTCCTCCAACCGAGTTACTGGATTTGCAGCCCCTACCTGTTACAGCCTTGAGGAACCCAGCATATGAAGCCCTCTATCAACAATTCAAGCATTTTAATCCTGTTCAAACCCAGGTCTTCACAGTTTTGTATAACTCGGATGACAATGTCTTGGTTGCTGCACCGACTGGTAGCGGGAAGACCATATGTGCTGAGTTTGCAATTTTGAGAAATCATCAAAAGGGACCTGAAAGTATCATGCGGGCTGTCTTTATTGCTCCTATTGAAGCTCTTGCTAAGGAAAGGTATCAGGATTGGAAGAAAAAATTTGGAGAGGGTCTTGGAATGAGGGTGGTAGAGTTAACAGGAGAAACTGCTATAGACTTGAAACTTCTTGAGAAAGGTCAAATAATCATAAGCACTCCTGAGAAATGGGATGCTTTATCTCGCCGGTGGAAACAAAGGAAGCATGTCCAGCAGGTTAGTCTCTTTATTATCGACGAACTTCATTTGATTGGGGGTCAAGGGGGGCCTATCCTGGAGGTCATAGTCTCTAGAATGAGGTATATTTCAAGTCAGCTGGAGAACAAGATTCGCATTGTTGCCCTGTCAAGTTCTCTTGCAAATGCCAAGGATTTGGGAGAATGGATTGGGGCTACATCCCATGGTCTTTTCAATTTCCCTCCTGGTGTTAGGCCCGTGCCTTTGGAAATTCACATCCAGGGTGTCGACATTGCTAATTTTGAAGCAAGGATGCAAGCCATGACAAAACCAACGTACACAGCAATTGTGCAGCATGCTAAGAATGGTAAACCTGCCATTGTATTTGTTCCTACCAGGAAGCATGCCCGTATGACGGCAGTGGACTTAATGACATATTCGAGTGTGGATAGTGAACAAAAACCCTTGTTCTTACTACAGTCTGCAGAAATGTTGGAGCCCTTTGTTGATAAAATCAAGGATCCTATGCTGAAGGAGACTACTCAGTTTGGTGTAGGTTATTTGCATGAAGGCCTAAGCAGTACAGACCAGGATATAGTGAAGACATTGTTTGAAACAGGTTGGATTCAAGTCTGTGTGATGAGTAGCTCGATGTGTTGGGGAGTCCCACTCTCTGCTCATCTGGTGGTGGTCATGGGAACACAGTATTATGATGGCAGAGAAAATGCTCATAGTGACTATCCTGTCACTGATTTACTGCAGATGATGGGCCATGCCAGTCGACCACTAGTAGATAATTCTGGAAAATGTGTCATCCTCTGTCATGCACCACGAAAAGAATATTATAAGAAATTCCTCTATGAGGCATTCCCAGTCGAAAGCCATTTGCATCATTATCTGCATGATAATCTAAATGCTGAGGTGGTGGTTGGAGTCATCCAAAACAAGCAGGATGCGGTGGATTACCTCACTTGGACATTTATTTACCGAAGGCTGACCCAGAACCCAAATTATTATAATCTTCAAGGTGTCAGTCACAGGCATCTCTCTGATCACCTGTCTGAGCTTGTGGAAAACACTATCAGTGATCTAGAAGCAAGTAAATGTGTTGAAGTTGAGGAAGACTTTTTACTGGCGCCCGCTAATCTTGGCCTGATTGCTTCTTATTACTATATTAGTTACACAACGATTGAGCGTTTCAGTTCTTCTCTGACCTCAAAAACAAAGTTGAAGGGTCTCCTGGAAATCTTGGCTTCAGCCTCCGAGTATGAGCAGCTTCTAATAAGACCTGGAGAGGAAGAGTTGCTAAGAAGGTTGATTAATCATCAGCGCTTCTCCTTTGAAAACCCAAAGTATACGGACCCAAATGTGAAGGCAAATGCTCTACTGCAAGCTCATTTCTCCAGGCAAACTATTGGTGGAGATTTGTCTTCTGACCAACAGGAGGTGCTTATTTATGCAAGCAGGCTTCTTCAGGCCATGGTTGATGTTATTTCGAGCAATGGCTGGCTTAGCCTGGCCCTCCTTGCCATGGAAGTAAGCCAGATGGTAACTCAGGGAATGTGGGAGCGTGATTCTATGCTTCTCCAACTTCCTCACTTCACCAAGGAATTGGCTAAGAGGTGCCAGGAGAATCCTGGCAAAAATATTGAGACGGTTTTTGATCTGTTGGAAATGGAGGATGATGAGAGACGCGAGCTTTTGCAAATGTCAGATATGCAGTTGATGGACATTGCTCGGTTTTGTAATCGTTTTCCCAACATTGATCTCACCTATGATGTGCTGAATAGTGACAATGTCACTGGTGGAGAGAAAATTTACATACAGGTCAGCCTTGAACGGGATCTTGAAGGTAGGACAGAGGTTGGACCTGTGGATGCCCCTAGATATCCTAAATCAAAAGAAGAAGGATGGTGGCTGGTTGTTGGTGATACTAAAACAAATCAGTTGCTTGCCATCAAAAGGGTTACTTTCCAACGGAAGTCCAAGGTGAAGCTGGATTTTGATGCGCCTGCTGAACCTGGAAAAAAGGCGTATGCGCTATATTTTATGTGTGATTCATATCTAGGGTGTGATCAAGAGTATAGTTTTACTGTAGATGTGAAGGAGGCATCAAGTCATGAAGATGATAGTTAAAAAGCCATACTGACTTAACCTGTTCGACAATGCTCCATTCTGTAAGTTCTGAAATATCAATCGTATTATTGTCGTTGCTCCATTTCCACCTTAGGTAATATCTATTTCAAAAACCTGTTTTCTCTCTTGACATAAACTTTTGTGGGTTTGTGTTTTTCCAGAGTTTGCTGTGGTCCTGCTAGACAGTGTTAGAACAGCAGCCTTGCTTGTGCTAGTCCTTGTAGGCTAGGCTGCTTCCAGCTTCTGCATTTTGTTGGTTTAAATTCATATAAACATCTATGCTGTAGTATTCGGCTTCTACCTGCGCTGTGTGTGCGCTTGCAGAATTTCATCTACTGTAAACCATAATGTTTTTGATTCTGCTATGTCGAGCCATCAGTCCCTGTTCTAATTTGATTGGTATTTCACACTTGAATATTTTAATGATTTTAGGACTTTTTTTGTATGAATTACAGGCAAATAATAGTAATAATTCATAATACATTATTTTTATTATCTAAAAAAAAGAGAAAAATGGAGTTGTTGATGTAGTCAAAATTATACTTATAATCATTCCCAAAAAAAAACATACTTTTAACTTTTAAGAGGAAAGTAAGGGGTTACAAAAACAGGCTGACTTTCTCCTAAATTTTTTATTCTTAACAAACAATCTTCCTCCTTAATAAATTAAGGTAATGAGAAGATGTTTGTCAATTAATCATAAGAATGTATTAGTATTGGTTAGTAACCAAAGGGAAATACTTTGAGAAGATATTTCTCAATTATCTTTAAAGAAGATAACGAGTTCAGTTCCATTTCACGAAAGAGCAATGTAAGCACAATGCAAAACTTAACTGACTAAGGTTTGTTTGAGAATTTATTTGTCTTTTCTTCTCTTTCTCTCATTATCATCTTCTTTTGATCAACTGGTCTCCTTGTTCTGCCTGGCAGAATCTGAACTTCCCCGGATGCCCTCATCAATATTACCATCAACAACACATCCAACCCCCCTTTTGACTGCATGAACAAGGATAGTCAGTTTCTAATCCTATCGCTCCATGTGAGCTTTTAGACCTAAGAACTCACTGGACATCTTACTTGGAACAAGATCAATCATGGAGTCTGTATGTGTTGAGAGAAGTTGTTGATATGCTAGATGCTCACAGTCAATCACTAGATGCACATGAATTTCCACCTTCTGGTATCACATTTTTAGCTACATGTGATGGTAGGCCGGACTGATTCCTGGTGCTTCTTCATTCGAACTTCTCTTTCAACATCACTCAGCAGGGGAGGCACGAGTGGCTTCTATGTACCTTCTACATCAAAGTGCTTCTCAATCATAACGTCTGATGACGGGGATGAAATCTGAACTAGCTAAGTGTTCTCCTATGTCAGTTCGCATATATAGCTATTCTTTAAGCCAAAGTTGACATTCTTTTGAAACATGTGTTTGGTCCTTACGGTGGAGTTTTTCTTCATATGTTCCACAAACTTGTGAAAAATGTATTCGACCCAGTTGCCTTTTGACTTTGTCCGCCAAGACCATGATCGACAATATGTCTTTATACTCAGTTTAGATGTGGATCCAAGGTAGCATACAATTGTAGGTTCTTGAGTCTACAATAAGTGACATGAATCACTATTTATTATTTACTTGCCAGAATCAATCTATGAATATCTAAATAAATTATCTGACTAAATAAATCAAGCGATCTTATGCATGCTCCTAATATTTAATTGCGTAGGATGGATAGAGGAATACCTGGATAGAGGAACTCGTTCTCATGCATAATAGGTTGATTGAACAGGTGTGTTTCTACAGATTTGATCTATTCCATTGCTCCTCAAAAATATGGTGATGATATGCTACTAAGTTATACTGAATCTGGAAGAACTCGTTTTCTTCCTCATTCGAGCCAGGTGCTCTCTCTCTCTCTTGTGTATTGATTAAATTGTATCTTCCGCATGACTTAGCATAAAGAACATCGTGAGCTTCTGAGGGAATGTCACTATCCTAAAGAGATATGGTTACCTATATCTGGCCTACGTAAGCCATGCACAAACTGTCAACACCGATGATGCAGATATATGCATACATATAAGACCCTCCATTCTAGCAAGTTAAAGTGTGGTCAACCTGCCCATGCCCCTTAGCCTTCAATTAGACTTAAGATCAGAGCAAGCTACTTGAGATCTTGGATCATTCATATGTCAATTAGAATGACACATCATTGTTAATCCTATCAATACACGACGATGTACCGGCACACTAGACAACTAAGATAAGCCACTTATGTACACTCTCATGTGTCGCAGCTTAAACCGACAACCTATCCTGAACTGTCTCAGTTGTGATAACGTTTATACCTCGCTACATCAAATGATCTATAATATTTTATGTGAACTTCTACACGCTGTATTATCGTCCCTATCAGCGAGATAATGGGATATAGTTGTGTGTAGGGATGTCAATCGGGCTGATCCGTCGGGTTTCGGACTATTCGGTCCGGATTGAATCGGGCTGAATTTTTATCGGGCAAAAATTTTTTGAACCTAACCCTAACCCACCGGTTTCGGGCTTACCCGTCGGGTTGGCAGGATTTACGAGTTTATTTTTGTAAAATTTTCTTAAAATATTTTAACAACCCCTAAAACAAAATAAAAATTAAAATGATGAACCAACATAAATAAAAGACATCAGACAACAGTATCTTCGCAAAAAAATAGTGATAAGTAGATAAAAGGTTGACTAATCATAGTTTAAAAAAATATCAATCGTTATACACCAACTAATTTAAGTAATAGAAGTACATTCTTCAACATATTAAATAATAAAATAGGGATTATAAAATTAAATGTAGCTTTCACTTTGGCGAACATAACAACGAGAGGCTAAAGGTGCTTGAAAGGAAGAAATGAGTAGGTACGCTAATTAGGAGAGTGACGAGTGGAAGACAGTGAAAGAAGAAGAAATGGGGGATTTTTTGATTTGAGGATAATGGACTATGGACTACGTTATTGTGAGAGATAGATGAGATTTTGTGTGACGGAAAATTAGGTCTAGAGAATTAGTTTTTTGGGTATAGTAGGATATAAATAATATTAGAAATAATGAATAATAAAATATTATATATATATATATATATATTATTAAATATTGCCGGACCTATGGGCCGACCCGCAACCCACCGGGCTCAGTTCGTTCGGGCCGCCAACCCATCGGGTTCAACCCGTTCGGTTAAAAATAATTTTGGGTTGGAAATTTTTTTCCCTAACCCGCATTTTAGCCCATCGGTTTCGGGCTGACCCATCGGTTCCGGGCTTTATTGACATCCCTAGTTGTGCGCATCGTTGGAATGTTCATTAAGATGATATCAAAAATCACAAAAGAATTGTTTACAACACAATGCAATTGAACAACTTATTTTGGGAAGTTCGTGCATCCTCTAGAATCTAGGCAACTTTAGGTAGAGAGCTTTACCACGAACATGTTGTTAGACTTTTGACTGACTTTAAACTTCCAAGCTTTACCACAAACACATTGCTAGGCTTGTAGTCTGGAACGGAGTGATGTTTAGTTCTTCACAGAACGTAGAGGGGTGTGATGATAATTTTTGGCTTCATAAGATAATCAAAAAGCCCTCTCGAATTTAGTTATCTTAAAAATATGTTGAACTCCGGTTCTCAAGTTAGATAGTTTGTAGTCTCGTGTATAGAGCGTGAGGAACACTTTGAGAGCTTGGAGATTGTGTTTGTAATAGTTGAACATACTCTCTTTTCTTGAAAGATGGTAGTATTTTTATCAAAGTAGTAGACTTTTCATCATAATAACTCTTTTCGTTAGTCAGAGGAATCTCAACTGGATCTTCTATTTGACTTACTAAGAAAGAAAGCCTTAGTTCTTCTTATTGATGTTTTGTCATCGCCCTTTAACTTTACCAAGTAAGGTTTCACCCTCAATTTTTGTCATCTTCCTACCATAAACAAGATCGATCAATTCGTAAGAATATAAATAAATAAATTCTATGCAACAATCTATTTCTTTTTGAGTTCACTTTTCTTTTTTTTTTTTTTTTTTTTTTACGGCAATAACCGATTAACTTATACCCATTTAAAAGCGAGACTGTCTCAGGGAAACATTTTCAATAAAAATATTATTACAAGTGACATGTCTAAAAATAAATACGAGGAGAAAATATACTCCATGTTACCCTGGAAACCCTGTTCGTCTATGTTCACACATAATGTTCGACAAACTTGCAATTGTAAAAATTGGTACAGACCAGAAACATCAGATCCACACATAAAAAAGCAGAGCAACCATGAGATGAGCTAGATTAGTACCAAAAAAAAAAAAAAGGAGTAGGATCCTGTAATTTATGCTCAAGTATTTGATCTAATAGTGATTATTACACATCATATTTTTAACAGAAGTAAAATCTATGCAAGATTCTATCATCACTCATATTCGCCGAAGGGATGCCAGCCTTTTCTCGAGGTCCTCCACATCAGTCGATGCAGCCACGCTGCGAATTCGCATAGGACAAGATTATCAATTCAATATCCATGCAAATGTGGCTTCAAAAATGTCACAGAACAGAAAAAAAATCCAACACTAAAAGGGCGAAAATGGGAGGTTCTGCTTAATGTTTGTCCGGATGAAGCAATTGTGTAGAGATCTAAATCCACAATCTTGGTCTAGAGACAAAGGGATGATGATATGTATGCTGATAAAGAAGAGTATTGATTTTCAATAACACAAAATAAAAAGGGGAAATAAGATTTTTGAGGGAGACGTACCTTGGGGCAACATTCTCAACTTTCTTTGATGCAATCCGCCCTTTGGGAGCTGAAGATAGCTGTATAGGAAGAATGAACAAAAAATATTGAGATCAGAATCAGAGACTTTTCTGTCTTCTTTTAAGGTTCATAGTGCAATGTATACGAACTATAAAAAGAGGATTAGATTCGTCTAACCTGCGAGGCAATGTCAACACCGATCTCATCAAGCACCTATACAGAAAAATAAATCCACAGAAACTGTTACATCAGAAGCTGGACATTGGAGAAAATCTAGAAGATTAGGTAGTCTAACGCAGTCTTTGTAACAACCTGGTTAGTAAGTTCTTCAGTTTCTTCTTCAGCCTCATCTTTGTCTAATGTCTCATCAATTGCATCAGACATCATTTCAATCTGAACCGAGATAAAGATTAGCAATGTATTTAGGACATATGGCTTACTCGTGGAAGTACAATCAGAAAGGGGTGGCAGTATTCTTTTACATTTCAAGCCAAAATCCTTCCATATTAAACCCACACCACATCCCTTCCCAATACACTTTGAACGTCTTCGAAGAACAATAAAAGTAGATTAAGTAAAGCAGAAATGCATACTGTCATGTCCATCTGTGAAGACTGTTGCTGGAACTCTCTGATCATTTTTGCTTGTTTTGCAGGTTGCATTTGCTGAAAGGGAAAACCAGAGAAATTCATTAATTGATAAATAGAGAGCTCACGTTCAGATTTCTTGCCAAACTAAATACTGCACACTAAAACAATCAAGAAGAGGAGTTGAGTTAATCACATTATGTTCATTGAGTATGACACTGACAAACATGAGTTGACATGAAACATAGGAGTATAGATTTGAAGAAAGATCGACTGTGACATTTCAAACACCTACCTTGTTCATAGCACTCATAGCTTTGGTCGCCCCCTTCATACCAGTTGAAATTGAAGTGCTAGCATACAAGGCCTATAGAGGCAGAAAACAATTACGAATGTAAGAATTATATATGGAATGGATCTAGTCATATAATGTTATTTTGTTCCAAGTCAATCACCTGTGTATGTGTTGCCACACCTCTGATCTGAGCACGACTTCCTTGCAGGTTTGTGATTTGCTGCCGAAGCCGAACTAATTGACGAGCTAAGATTCTAGTGGCCGCCTGATCAGAGATGAAAGTCATATGCAAGATATTTGTGGTAACTTAGCATATCTAAAAAATTCCAAGTGAAATTAAAGAACCATAGATGACTGAAGCATTAGTAATGTGGCTAACTCAGAAAAACTAGAGAATGCATGAATACACCATGAAAAAGTAACACAGCTATTCAGAATGATGCCTTCAATAATAAACTTCAACAGCAAGATAATATGGAGAATCATGCAAGATTTTTAAGGGTATCCTTCCAAGAGTTGTACTAGGTTAGAACAAAACTTCATTGTTGAAAGTTTCGTAAATTGACATTCAAAGCCATGGGCGGCATAATAATGTAAACCCGAAAATCATAACAAAAGCATTAATCAGGAGTCACTAATTGTTACAACCAACTTCACATCCAAAACAAACAAAACTGAAATAGAGCCGCCAAAACTTGCCTCATTTCCTGTTTTAGCAGTTTTCTTGATCTCTGCCACTAGTTTCCTCTCCTGAGAAAAGCAGATACCGATGAGCTTGTCATGACTACAATGAGAGTACACGATCATTATTGATAGTTGTCCCTACAAGATAATACAATAAATAATACCTCCATTTGCAAAGATGCAATTTCCCTTTCAATGCCTGTGGGAGGAGAAAATCAATGGAGGGAAAAGATGAGTGTCGGTGAAATGCATGGGGCGCAAATTATAAATGTATAATTTTTAAACCCAGATGCCCAATTTTGAAAGCAGACTTATTGGTCACAAATGGATACTTGAACTTCAACTTGCAGGGATATTATCTATTGGTCCAGTGGTTAAGCGATGAGGAAACTACCAGATAAACATTGAAACAGAACACATAAATGAGCGTGAGAACAAGGATTTCATACCATTCATTCAGAGACCCTCAAGCATCACAAGAATTATAGCTTTTGAAATGCATCTGGAGCACATTATTTATATTCATATATGATTCCTTAAGCCCCCCAAAGCCAGTTTCGAATGCATAATATTATTGGTTCATGGACATAACTTCAAATTGCAGGGATATTTCTTAAATCTCATTTGTCAAGCAAAGTTGCTCGTGATAAGTTAGTTTTGGTGCAGAAACAGCCAGAGGAACTTCGGAATGCAAGACAACGAGCATATGGACAATTAAGCACTTCACGCCATTGGTGAAAGTTGCACAAAATGTGACCATTTTTTCTTCGCCGCATACTCCAATAATTTTAAGCTATTAAATTGAAAATCAGTGAGAATATATTACCTCTTGTGGCAACCGCCATTTCTCTTTTACTTGTTCTAAGAGCATCTGCAGAATATACCAAAAATGTCATCACCCCAAGCGACCAAACACACACTTCAAATACAATAAATTAGCAGAATATATGGCTAAATCCAAAAAAAGGGAAAAAAGTTCAACACTAATCCTTGCACATTTTAAGGCTAAAACTTCAAAGGAGCAAATATCGAACAACAAAGCCCAGCAAAAAATGTACATATGTCAGAATTTTTTATAAAAAAGAAAAAAGAAAAAAAAAAGGTTACCTTTAGGTGAAGTTTTCTTCTTGAAGATGTTGAGATTCATTCTTCCGAGGTGTACTTCAGTGATCTTTGAACTAATGACCCAAAACAAGCCCTAAAATCTGGGACAAGCATGAAGTGGGCAGATCTAATTAAGGGCTTTTAATTCAAGAAACAGAGTTTTAAGAAAAAAGATTTTCTTGAATTCTCACTGGCACTCCCTCTCAAACTGGAAAGTGGAGGTGGTGGCCGAGCTATTTGCCTCGAGGAGCGTGTCTTGTTTATTGCGTATCTAACGGCTACGATGTATTTAGCCGTTGTAATTTATTGACCTAAACACCCTTGCCATTTGGATGGAAATCATTACAAACGTCAATCATTGAAAATGTAAAAATGTAAATTCGTTAACTTATTAATAATGTATGTACAATATCACAAATACATGACTAATTCTTTAATCTTAGATGAGGTTGTCTTAAATCTCACTACGTAACATGGATCATAACTAATTGGTTTTTGCTTTAAAAATAATAAAAAAGAGTTGATTAATATAATAATTGATTGATTGTTTGAATTATAAATCCATCAATTTCTTTTACAAATTGATAAATTATTTTTACTATTTATGTCTCCAAGTTTATTAATAAAGACTACTTGAAGCAATGACACTCATAGCAAAGTCATGGGTAAATGACAAAAAAATTTGAGGAAAAAAAAAACAAAAATCAATTTTTAAAGCTTAGAGTAAGTGACAAAGTTGCATGAGCAATCTCTCCATTTTGGTTATCCAATCAAACATTGATAAATGATAATTTTTTAATTGGATAACCAAATTATATATATATATATATATATATATATATATATATTACTTTTATATTTATGATATTAATAGAATTATTCACTAAAAGAATTATATTAAAATTCATATTTATTTTTCTTTATAAATAGAGTTCAATATTGATATATTTTTGTAGTGAAATTAAAACTCTATTTTCTAATTGTTTTAATATTATATTGAAATATTAATATAAAAATAAAATATAACTTAGGTTGGGTGAATGTCATTATTAATATCGGTAGAAATTAAACTGGATTGTAGGTTATATATATGGAGCAAAGAAAAACTAATATTTTATTAAAGGTTGAGTTGTAGTGGGTTATTGGTAGTCTATGCATTGATTCATAAAGTAAGAATTTAATTAGTGACTCATTACATTCTTCCCACACAAATTTTTACCATTCTTAAAGCATTCCCAACCTATACCCAAACCTAATTGCATACTCAAATTTTGGTGTAAATTTAAATCTAACTAGTATTTCACCCACACGATGCGTGGGAACAATAATTGTTTATATCGTAATATTAAGTTTAATATTTTATTTGTAAGTAAATAGTATAGATATAAAAAATTTGTAAACTACAAAATTATATGATAATACACATAATTTATATATATATATATATATATATACATACATTATATTATACTCCCTCCGTCCCGAGTTATTAGTCCCGTTTCAATTCGGCAGAATAACCAACGTAAGTGTAATAAGGGATTTTAATCCCACAATTAGTGAAGCTAATTAAGAAATAAAATTAGAAAAGAAGAGGAGAGAAGGATGATGTGATAGGGAGGCAACTCTAAAAATTCAAATGTTGAAATTACACAATTCATTTGCCACCAAAAATTAATTTGGTGGCTAATTCAAATCTGTTTCACATTTAAAAAAAAAAACTGCCAATAAATAATCTGCCTAAGGATCATTACATGTCATCAACCAAAAGTTCAAAAAACACATCAAAATGGGGCAAAAAAAAGATGTTGTAGAGAGTTTGAAAGAGCAAATTCTGCAGTTTCTTCTTGAAAGCAGCAATGGTGGGAAGCTGGCTCATGGCAAGATAAATGAAGCTACAGCAAAATTCTCCTTGTGCAGGAAAAGCATTTCAAGGCTCTGAAAATCTGCAAAATTACAAAGAGCATCAGGTGTTGCAGTTATAAAAGTTGTAAGTCAAAGAATAGGAAAACATCCACCAAAACTCCATAGTTTAAAGCATGATAGCATAGAATTTGTTAACTATCAGAATAGAGGAACAATTAGAAGCCTAGCTGAGAGCATAAATGTTTCAAAATCCACTGTGGGTAGATGGGTGAAATACAATCTAATCAGAGCTCACACCAATGCTATCAAGCCGGAATTGACAGCTCCAAATAAAATATTAAGATTATGTTTCAGTTTACAAGCCATAGAATTAGATAATGCTTCTAATAGTCTTATGTTCAAGCTAATGGATAATGTGATTCACATAGATGAGAAGTGGTTCTACCTAACAAAGAACACTCACAGATACTACATGACTCACAAGGAAGATGATCCTGTAATATCCCTAATTTCAAATTAAGCTAATTATTGCTTAATTATGGATAAATCAGAATTTATGGGGATTTATTGTGCAATTAAATCAAATTGCTCGATACTTCGATTTGATCTACGACATTGCATGCATGTTCATTTTATGGAAAATTATGCCTAAGATTATTATTTTGAAAATTCTAGATTGTCATGCAGACGAATTTCACATAGAAAATCCAAGCATGATAACTTAAAGTTTCTAGTATTTATTTGAATCCATTTTAATTCTAAATTGCACCTAAATGATTTGTTTCTTAAACCGAGCTAGGTTTTGCTAGAGATTAATTTATGGAATTACTAGAAATGATCAGATTGAGAATCCGAGGTCCGTAGAATTTTTGGTCACAATTTGAGTGACGTTGTTGGGACAAAAATCCATATTTTAGAAAATTATGAAATCGAGCCATTGAGAAGAGACTATTATTTGGAACATTTCTACTTATGTCCATTTTTCAATTTGGACAATGTATGTCGAATTATAAATTTGTGAAGGTTGAATAATTGTAGTTATTACTGAAACGAGCAATTACGGAACCACAAAAAAATCGACCATCAATATCTCCCTCTTTGTGGGTTGTACATGACTGGTTTAAGAATAATTTCAGCAACAATTCAATTATTATTATCATTTATAATAGTTTATCTATTTAATTAGAAATATATTTTCTTTTAAGGTAGTAAACCATCTATGTAAAATTATTTTGGGGCAAAAGTATTGTAAGTCAACAAATTTATCTTTTTTTTATTTTAGTTTAATAATTAATTGTGTTTTAATGTGGCATGGTTGGAAGATTTTGTACCAATCATTTACCACCACCAAATTTAATACACCTCTAGTCCTTATCTATTATATACTTTGCGTAAGTTTTAGAGAAGAGGTATGAGGGAAAAGGCTCAACATCATCGTTCTTCTATTACTTGATTGCCGAAAAGAGAAATGAAAAAAAAAAAAGTTTATCTTCTGTGCTGCAAAGACCTTATATAGATCATTTCCTCTTGCACAACACGTCGAGAGAGAATCAAATACGAATGGGTGAGATTCCATTTTCAATTCTTCTTAATTTTTCTTACAATTTTTCAGGAGGTAGAAGAAAGTAGGCGAGATTTAGTACTAATTATCTTTTATTTAGTGTTAATTTAGGTGTAAGGAATTAAACAATGATTCTTGCAGACAAGCCCTATTCGACATCCCATTTCTACTTCTCTGCAAAAATAAAAATAAAAAAAAAAAAAAAAAATCAGAGGTACCATTCTTTCACCATTATTTTGGAATGAGGTGTTGAGAGAATTATACCATTTTTGGAGTGTGAGCAAAAGCTTGAGAAGAAATATGTTTACATGTTTGTCTCATGGGATGAGATTTTCGAATATAATAGCATTTCAGGGACCTATTCATTAACTGCATTGTTTAGTGAAATGGGGAGGGCTTGGACCGGCAATAATTTTTATTTGGGAAAAACAATGAATATAATTATAGCTCTAGATTATTAACAATAATTGATGTTAACTTGGTGGTAATTGTTAGGAGTTATGCATATTGTCCTCTTTGCTACAACAACTTCACTTTCTGAATAGAACAACTAAATTTTACTTGTATTTATTTGTGTTTTTTTTAAGGATTTATAATAAAATCCTAATGTTTTTGAAATACAGACTTTGTGTTAGCCTATCGACTTCTAATGAAATAATACAAATATAGTATAATTAATCTCTGAAATACTATAGATTTCAAGTGTATATGTAATTTTGGATGAATATCTAAATTATGAATAATGCATGTAACAATCTTTGAGTTCACGAATTTGATCTAGAGTTTAATCTGAGTTATATTTCAAATTGACTTGTTGAAGGTTTTCGTTGTGATGAAGTGAATGTGTGAACATGAACTAAGGGGATCAAAGTCTTTTTGACGTGAATTTGTCAGGTGGGCTTTCCTATTAAATTATAAAATGTGATTTCGGACTATGAGTCCTATTTGTGAAAATCATGTTTTGTTTTGAATTAAATTGTCATATCTGAAATGATTTCTGTTTTGCATCACCTATCTGTCCTCTAAGCCGGGAAAGCGGCTAGAGAGTTTATGTATAATCTGAGCCGGGGAATACGGCCAGAGCCTTGAGCTTTAAATGTCAAGGTGTTTATGAACGATCGAATCTCGATGACTCAATAAGAGCCGAGATTAGTGCACTTGGTGTCAGACCTGTTGGGAGAAAGGTCTCACTAAATAGGTTGGTCACCGTGACTATGGAAGTAGGCCTGCTTCTTAGTCACACCCATTAAAACAGATAGTGTATGTGGAAATAAAACCAAGCTTGGTATTGTGAAATAAAACGATTTTGATAAACATGGAGAGATTTCTTAAAAGCAAAACCCATGTGTTATCGTTGGATTAAGATATGCCAATTTTAAATGTATACATGTATTTGGCAATGTGTCCACTGGGTACGTAGTACTCAGCCCGTACATTATTTCTAAAATGTGCAGGTTGAGCCAGGAGGAGCAACGTGGAGGTGTGTGAGCAGGTGAAATTGGTGGTGACTGTTAGGTCTGACTAACGAAGGAAAGAAATTCGATGTAATTTATCCTGAGATATGCATCTTCATATGCATATCTCCGCTACGCAATATATTTCGCTGCATTGAACCTCTGACATGTTACTATTTCCCAATTTTTATATGTTGATTATGATTTAAAATAACGTACTCTTGTCTTCAGCCGATGAATTGCCTTGATTCATAACACTCCATTCTCGTACTTTATCATGTTTGTTTGTTTGAATAAGGATAATTGTGATTGTTGCCCATTTCATTTCTCCAATTATCCCACCTTCACGTCCCCAAGTTCGGGAAAGCCAATGGGGACGTTACAAAGTGGTATCAGAGCCAGGTTCTTTGCTTTGATGACCTAGACTTCTTTTGATTCAGAAGTCTAAGCTTTTTTTATGTAAGATATTTAGAACATGCTTCTTCGCTCTGAGTATCAAGACTTCTCTCTTTCAGAAGTCTAAGATATGATATAATGAAGTATAATCGAGTGCTCCACACCCCGTTCTATCCTACTCGGCTCAACAAGGTAATTTTTTTTAAAATGTGAATGAGTATATTATTGAGTGTTGTTTTTCCAATCACATGTTTTAAAAATAGTGATCATGTTTTGAAATGTAATTTTCAATGACGCTGATTTGACAAATGAAATTGTTTTGAATTGTGTAACGATGAAGCGAGGTTCTCGTCGTGTGCTGGAGAAACCTGGCGAGGTTGTCTCTATGTACTAACTTTATGTGTGACACCTATTAATGTGGTCAAAATGAGAAACCTGAATGGTAGTCTCCTTAATTGTAATGAGTTTTATTTGGCACCCGTCGAGGTGGCCTGTGCGAGAACTTGAAATGGTATTTTGAGTTTTCTTATTTTGATTGAAATGGCTTTTAAAAAAAAAGCACGTTTTGAAATGAATTTTCATGTTGTGTGAGTTAGATTTTTAAAAGTGGAGTATATTAGAAGCCCACAGCTACCCCTTGTTTAGGAGAATGTAAATCGAGGTACATGATTGATATTATGATTACAGCTTGTGATAAGCCACAAACGAAGCTTGTTAATAGAATATTTCAACGTGTAGTTTATGCTTACGATCATGTGAACGAGTTTTCCATTAATGCTCTAGTTATGATGGTGTTGTTAGCATGCGATGGAATTATGATACACCGATTATGTGAAGATTTTATTATAATATGAGACAATTGATTTGTGTAGTGCCAAGTGTGAGGTCCTTTGCTATTATTTCCAGATGCATTACTTGACGAAAACTTAGAGTTCCTTAAAGGAAACATGCCCACTTCACGAAAATGTAGACAAATTGATTGAGTTATTTATTTGATGAACTTAATAGATGGTCAAGTTGAAATTTATTGTAAGTATTGTCGTACCTGAGCGAACGAGGACTCCAAATAGAGTCAGAAATATATTGAGGTTATTCAATTTTGAGATATGATTTGAAAAAAAAAACAAGTTTAGTGATAGAGTTGAATTCGGGTACAACCCAAAGGATGAGCTTCGAAGCAACCTTCAAACTTGGGTGGAAGTTTGGGAAAACCCAAAACAAGGAGAGAAATGTAAGAGATTAGTATTAGTGTTCGAACTTTTGCTATTATCTAGAAACACCCCATGAGTCGATGAGATGCGCAACGAATTGTATGAAATGCATGACAAGACATGCAAGATAACAAATTGAGAACTTTGGCTTGGAAGAATATTTTATGTTTAGGGATAATTTTGGATCCTAACATAGTGTGCTGAAGGACCGTAGTAGTACCGAGACACTAGATTTTAATACATGGATAGTGTTGAGATGTAGTCTCAATAATTAGTTTGAAGTTGTAATTATTAGCTGATGTTGTCAATTGGTGCTGGAGCCGAAAGCTCCAGTTAAGTTGATTTAGAGAAAATCTAAGAGTTAATTAGAGAATGACATCAGCATTTACGTTTTATTTGAGATAGTGTGGTCCCACGTCTATTTCTCTCTCTTATTTGTTTGTAAATCATGCAATCTATAAATGCTTGATCATTCGATCATCACACGAGGTTTTAATATGTTTATACATATATATATTTCATTCGACATTGTACTCTATAATATTCTTATGACCAACATAGAACCTTAACCTACTCATGAGTGGATGTAGAGCAAAAGCTCCAACTACTATATTCTCCGTGTCTTCTGTTGTTATTTTGTTTATTCTCTGATTGCGAGATTTTTTTTCTTTTTCACAACACATAGTTCGAGGAGAACTTAGACAAGCAGAAGATTACCTCATAAAACATTGGAATATTGACAATGATGAAGTATTTCATCTAACACATATCTACACTATCCTGTGAGATAATATTGATACTTCCACCATGATTGTATGTTTACTTCACTGATGGTTGTGAGGTCAAGAGTAGCTAAGAGTACTCAGATCTAATGATCATGTGAAACACCTATTTGGGTTGTATAAGCCTTTGCGACTTATTACAGGCATAATGTTAGCCTGTGGGACTAGTATCACAGTGATAATAGATCTTTTAACATGATGAAAGTGCGCGCGTAAAGACTTGGAAATGCAGATGCACTGACTACTGGGTGATTTTGCGACATAATACATATGGATAGTAAGGTATGGTATGATGTCATGATGGTTGGATAAAAAAAAATCTTGTGATGGATTCAATTTGTTGAGATTGGTGCAATTGTTTGATACTCGCTAAATAAACACTTCTTGAATGTGTGCATGATAGCATGGATTGAGAGTGTACCATGAAATTTTAAGTGGACTACGAGTTGTTGCGTAACAAGTTAATGTGGGAATAGATTTAGAATGTTACCTAGCATTGAAACACGTGTAAAGAGAGGGCTATAATGAAGATGAGGCTAAGGATGAGGCCATACCTCGCCCTAGTGACATGAAGTCGTCCCAGTTCACGATGCCACCTCAGACGATGGGAGAGCACCTGGGCATGGATCCTAAATGTGATATTTTGAGGCATCAATACTGCCCCTTAGCCCATCCAACTGATTGCAATATGTCGATAACAATACTCGCCTGCCTAAAATGGCAATTGTGACCCTGCTAAGACATAGGTTCCTATCTTGAAAAGAGTATACAAATACGTACGCTACATTGAAGTAGAATATGTTAACCTAATGAAAATTCAGTTGATTGGGTCAGTTGATTATTGGTGGGAGATTTATGTGAGAGCCCTTAACTCCCGATCAATATGAGAGAATCCAACGAGGAGCTTAAATAATTTCTCTATAAGGAGTATGTGTCTTGTGACACTGTCAAGAGATGGAGATGGAATTCTATACTCTAATGTATGGAAGATTGAGCGTGAGTGACTATGATTAATAGTTTTGTAAGCTACCTTAGCACACTCGATAATTGTTTGAAAGGCCCTACTTTGGACTAAAGAGTGAGATCTATGCACGTATGTCGAATAATAAAGGATTGACCTTTAAAGAATCACAGATGATGGCTTTAGATGTAGAAACTGCTTGTTTAATGGATAAGGTATTTTCCTTACACCGAAGGAGTCCGACCACCAACACCAAAATGAAAATGAAAGATCATCAACATTCCAATTATCAGAGATCCAACAACATGGAGAAGTATGATTATGCGATTGGCCACTACTATCCCAAGAAGAACTACGATCCACCAATCATGGAAAGATGAGGCACCTAATGCACCCAAGACAGAGCCGAAAAGAACTACGCCCTAGAAATTCTGCAAGAATGAGGAACCACACATTGAGTGGTGTTTGACCAAGGGTTCCAAATGTTTCAATATAGACAAAGCGAGGCATGTTGACACCCTAATCGTCAGTGAGGATAGAAGAATAGAGAATAGACCAAATTACTAAAGGTCTTGCCAATAATTGAAGGGTACTTGAGAAAAAGCCTCAACCTTGATCTGATATGGCAAGGTATCCAAGGGGATGGACAAAAGCGATACTCACCGCCTCATTATCCTAGAGATGAGAAGGTTAACAAAGCTTAAGAGTAGCTACGCCTTCATGAAAGGAAACCATAACCAATTACGTGTGTTCGAACCTGAAAATCTAGTTGCACCCCCATGAAGTTATTCTTTAGCAACAAGGAAAGAAATAGATTTGTATTTGTGAAAAAAAAAAAAGGGCCAACAAATGCCAATCATATCACTCTTTATGCTACAAGGGTGATGCAGAAGTAAGATAACCTAACTTACTTGATGTATATCGAAAGAAAAGTGTAGCAAGAACTATCTGTACGAGGCATACTGATAGTAAGAGAAATTGAAAAGGTATTCCTAGGTAGACTGCCAGAGTTGTCTTCTGACTGACAAATAGGGCTCTGATAGGCTTGGAATCGAGATTAACCCTGATCTCCAAGGCATTATATCGAATGGCAACTAAGGAGCTATAAGAGTTGAAGGTGCAAATGCATGAGCTATTAGACCTGGGTTCCACCAGACCAAGTGTATCACTTTAAGGAGTCCTCTCTTGTTTAGGATGAAGAAGGACTTGTTAATAAAGATTTCATCAATCATCAAAAATTGAATAAGCTGACACTCAGGAATCAATATCTTTTGTCAAAAATTGATGATATATTTGATCAGTTAAAAAAAATGATGAGTGCGTTATCAGAGTTAGACCTTCATTTGTGCCATCATCATTTGAAGATTCGGGAACTAGATATTCCTAATATATCGTTCAGGATGAGATACAGTGGTTATACTGTATATGGATTCATGAATGTGTCAATCGTGATCATGGACTTGATTAACTGTATGTCCCACCCATATCTGGCCAACAATTTAGTAGTGCTCATTGATGATATTTTCATATACTCCAGGAGTGAGAAGTAAAACGAGAAGCATCTGATCACCTTGATGCAAACACTCAAAGATGAAGAGTTATATACCAGATTCAATAAGTGTGGATTCTAACTAAGAGAAGTGATATTTTTATGTCACATTTTTTTTTAGCTAATGAAATCTTTGTGGACCCTGCAAAAGTAGAAAAAATGGTGATTAAGTGGAAGTCACGAACGCAATTAAAGATTTTATGGGTTTAGCCTAGTATTAAAGAAGATTCATTGAAAGGTTTTCTAAGATTGCAAAACCAATGACCCGTCTACTCTAGAAGGGAATCAAGTTTGAGTGTGAAGGAAGTTTTCAGAATGCTTGATTAATGTCTGACTACTACTCTAGTTTAGCTTAAGCCAGACAAGGAATATGACGTATATACGGACGCATCCAAGAATGGAATGGGTTGCAAGCAAATGCATAAAGGCAAAGTGATTGCTTATGCATCACGTTTATTGAGACAACATAAGTTAAACTACCCCACACATGATATTGAGTTAGCTGTAGTAGTTCAAAGTCTCAGGTCACGGAGACATAATCTTTATGGAGTCAAGGGAGATGTATTCACATATCACAAGACCTTGAAATACTTCTTTGGGCAGAAGAACATTGATCTGAGACAAATAAGATGGCTCGAGTTGATCAAAGACTATGATCTCACAATCAACTAGCACCCATGCAATGCAAATCACATGGCTAATGCCTTGAATAGTAAGGATTCAACGAAGTTAAGTTCACTCTTACGCATGAGAGTGAACTAATAAAGGATTTTGAGAAGCTACTAAAGGATATTCAACCTATGAAATCAAAGGAGATAATTTGTGATCACGAAGAGTTAAGAAAATGAGATAACGAGCAAGGCTAATGACACATCTTATACCTTCTACCCCGAGAGTACGAAAATGAACCAAGATCTGAGAACTAGGTTCTAGTGGACTGGCATACAATGAGACATAGTGTTGTATGTTGAACAATGTCTAACGTACCAACAAGTGGAGGCACTACACTGATGACCCTATGAGGAACGACAACCGCTAGATATTCTTGACTAGAAATGAGAACATATTGCCCAAGATTTGTCACTAGTTGACCAATGTTTCAGGAGAGCAATGCGGCATCGTGGATAATTAATGAAGTGTGTTCACTTCTTACCAAATTGAATCATATATAGTATATGTGAGAGATTGTACGCCTACTTGATGTACTAATGTCGATAATGTTGAACAAAGGAAAGAATACGAACTTGAGAAGTTACATCATATGGTGGTTCGACTAAAGAAATCAAAAGAATATCAGGAAGCTGCAGATAATGCACTAATGTACAAGGATATGATTTATGTGTCGAACAACGAAGATCTTAGAAGTGATAGTATGAGCAAGGATTATTATACACTCTATACCGCCCATACCGGAGGTACAACCAGCTTTTGGTGGGACGGTATGAAAGGAGATGTTACACTTTATGTCGAGAAATGCCTAGCATGGCAGTAGGTAAAGTTATTACCTGAATGACCATATGGAAAGTTGCAATAACTAGACAATACAGAATAGAATTAGAAACATATCTCTATGGATTTTCTCACCGATTTACTGAAATCTCAGAGGGAAATACAAAGATATGGGCTATTGTGGGCAATCTGACGAAATGTGCTTATCATTTCAAACAACATATGATTTGATAAGTTCGCACAACTATATGCGAAGGAGATAGTACGCTCGCACGATGTACCCGTGACTATAACATTAGATCAAGACTCCAAGTTTACATCTACATTCTCGATAAATTGACAGAAAGAGTTGAGAGCGCGCATGAATTTTAGTACGACATTTCATTTGCGGACTTATAGTCAGTCCGAGTGACCGATTCAAACACTTGAAGATGTATTACGAACTGTTATCATGGATCGAGGAGGAAGTTGGGAGTAAATTTTGCCACTGATTGAATTCCCTTATAACAAAGATACCAAACGACTATTGGCATAGCTGCTTATGAGGCATTGTATTGAAAGAAGTGCATATTTTCACTTTATTAAGATGAAGCAAGCATATTAAAAATGCTTAGACCTGATTTCATAGGAGTAATGACAGAGATTGTTCGCTAAAGACGAGAAATGATTTAGGAAGCGTAGAGCGGACACGAGTCGTATGCTTATACAAAGATAATCGAGCATCAGTTCAAAACAGGAGACAATGTATTTTGAAAGGTTCACCGTCGAATGGAGATTTGGTTTAAGGGGTAAATTGCAACCGTGTTTCGTAAGACCCTATGAGAGTCTGGAGAGAATAAGCCCTATTGGTTTCACCGCCGAGTTTGGGAAATATGTATAACGTATTTCACGTGTCATATCTAAGAAAGTATGTATTCGATCCTAAGCACGTGATCCGCCAAGAAGTATTTCACCATTATTTTGGAATGAGGTGTTGAGAGAATTATACCATTTTTGGAGTGTGAGCAAAAGCTTGAGAAGAAATATGTTTACATGTTTGTCTCATGGGATGAGATTTTCGAATATAATAGCATTTCAGGGACCTATTTATTAACTGCATTGTTTAGTGAAATGGGGAGGGCTTGGACCGGCAATAATTTTTGTTTGGGAAAAACAATGAATATAATTATAGCTCTAGATTATTAACAATAATTGATGTTAACTTGGTGGTAATTGTTAGGAGTTATGCATATTGTCCTCTTTGCTACAACAGCTTCACTTTCTGGATAGAACAACTAAATTTTACTTGTATTTATTTGTGTGTTTTTTTTTTAAGGATTTATAATAAAATCCTAATGTTTTTGAAATACAGACTTTGTGTTAGCCTATCGACTTCTAATGAAATAATACAAATATAGTTTAATTAATCTTTGAAATACTATAGATTTCTAGTGTATATGTAATTTTGGATGAATATCTAAATTATGAATAATGCATGTAACAATCTTTGAGTTCACGAATTTGATCTAGAGTTTAATCTGAGTTATATTTCGAATTGACTTGTTGAAGGTTTTCGTTGTGATGAAGTGAATGTGTGAACATGAACTAAGGGGATCAAAGTCTTTTTGACGTGAATTTGTCAGGTGGGCTTTCCTATTAAATTATAAAATGTGATTTCGGACTATGAGTCCTATTTGTGAAAATCATGAAAAATATGTTTTGTTTTGAATTAAATTGTCATATCTGAAATGATTTCTGTTTTGCATCACCTATCTGTCCTCTAAGCCGGGAAATCGGCTAATGAGTTTATGTATAATCTGAGCCGGGGAATACAGCCAGAGCCTTGAGCTTTAAATGTCAAGGTGTTTATGAACGATCGAATCTCGATGACTCAATAAGAGCCGAGATTAGTGCACTTGGTGTCAGACCTGGTGGGAGAAAGGTCTCACTAAATAGGCTGGTCACCGTGACTATGGAAGTAGGCCTGCTTCTTAGTCACACCCATTAAAACAGATAGTGTATGTGGAAATAAAACCAAGCTTGGTATTGTGAAATAAAACGATTTTGATAAACATGGAGAGATTTCTTAAAAGCAAAACCCATGTGTTATCGTTGGATTAAGATATGCTAATTTTAAATGTATTCATGTATTTGGCAATGTGTCCAATGGGTACGTAGTACTCAGCCCGTACATTATTTCTAAAATGTGCAGGTTGAGCCAGGAGGAGGAACGTGGAGGTGTGTGAGCAGGTGAAATTGGTGGTGACTGTTAGGTCCCACTAACGAAGGAAAGAAATTCGATGTAATTTATCCTGAGATATGCATCTTCATATGCATATCTCCGCCACGCAATATATTCCGCTGCATTGAACCTCTGACATGTTACTCTTTCCCAATTTTTATATGTTGATTATGATTTAAAATAACGTACTCTTGTCTTCAGCCGATGAATTGCCTTGATTCATAACACTCCATTCTCGTACTTTATCATGTTTGTTTGTTTGAATAAGGATAATTGTGATTGTTGCCCATTTCATTTCTCCAATTATCCCACCTTCACGTCCCCAAGTTCGGGAAAGCCAATGGGGACGTTACAGATTCATATAGGTATTGTAAGAGCAAGAAGTTTATCCCTAAGGTAATGTTTATGTGCGATGTGTGCCGTCCAATTTTTTGGGAAGAAGGGAATGTACTTTTCGATGGAAAAATAGGCATTTGGCCATTTGTTGAAGAGGTGGAAGCAAAAAGAAACAGCAAATTAAGACCAAAGGGAACTATGGAGACGAAGCCTATTGAATCAATAACAAAACGAGTGATCAAAGAGTGCATATTGAATCAGGTATCTAGTGTGCAGTTTCTATCTTGTAATGCATGTAAAAATGAACTAATCCTTGTGCAAGCATGAAGTTTTTAGGTTGCAGATTTCAGTTTTCAGATTTTAGTTTTGAGTTTTTAGATTTCAATTTTTAGTTTTCAGATTTCAGTTTTCTGTAATTCAACTAATTTCAGATTGTAATTACAACTTGTACCAACAATTAAGGCTAAGTGGCCATCTTTTATGAGCAAAGAGGTATTGATTCAACAAGACAATGCTAGGCCACACATATGTAACAGTGATCCAGAATTTAGAACCGTGGCTAGTGCAGATGGGTTTAACATAACGTTGGTTCAACAACCAGCAAACAGTCCGGATGTGAATGTAAATGACTTAGGATTCTTTAGGGCTATTTAGAGCCTTCAACAAAAGCATGCATGCAGAAATGCCAAAGACCTAGTTAATGCAGTTTTAACAAGCTACAATGACCTAGAACCTATGACATTGAACAAAGTATTCCTCACTTTGTAATCATGTTTGCAAGAGATATTAAAGGTGAAGGGATGCAACAGGTATAAGATCCCACACATGAAGAGGGATGCATTAATCATGCAAAAGGAGTTGCCTAGAAATCTAGAAGTGCCAAAGGAATTAGTGAAAGAGAGCATGACATACTAAATGGCAGCAGGGCATGGAGTAGGTAATGAGCAGCTTATGTGTGATTTGGGGATGCAAATAGGTTAAAAAGGGTTGCAGAAAATGCTTGTTTTGATTTTGAAAAAAATCTGATTCTGTTTTTTTGATTGATCAGATTTGCATTTTGTAAAGATTATGTATTCATCTTATGATATTGTAAAGTTTTTGAAGGCAGCATTACTATGGCTTGTTTTATGAAACATTGACCAATAACAAATTAAAGAAACCACTTCAAACCAGCATACACATTTCACACAATATGTGCATCACTAATGTGTTGTAACCAATAAAAAACGTGTGAACACAACAGCATCATCTTAGATAAAGCCAAACACCAAGTACCCACAGTGGAACAGAAACAAGCAATCAGCCAAAAACAGAACCAAGGCAGGCAGCATACACCAATTTATCACAGTACCAATTTATCCAAAAATCAGAACCAATTAAGGCAGCATACACCAATATTAAGGCAGCCGAATATCACAGTACCAATTTATCCAAAAATCAGAACCAACCAAGGCAGCATACACCAATATTAAGACAGCCGAATAAAACGGGACCAATTTATCCAAAAATCAGAACCAACCAAGGCAGCATACACCAATTTTAAGGCAGCCGAATATCATAGTACCAATTTATCCAAAAATCAGAACCAACCAAGGCAGCATACACCAATATTAAGGCAGCCGAATAAAACGGGACCAATTTATCCAAAAATCAGAACCAACCAAGGCAGCAGAATATCACAAGCAAACCAACCATCAACAGTAACCCTAACAACAGATCTCAGAAATTAAAGAGAAGAGCAGGATCAGAGTTCACCGGATTGTTGGGAAATAAATATCCCAAAATTGTCGAACGACCTTCATCCTTTCCTTCGATGATAACACCAGCTCGCCGTATTGCCTCGCCAGCCACGCAGCTTCAGATCCGCTCAGCCAAGCCTGCCGTTCTTTCTCTTTCGCGGCGACAAAGACACTGGATGAGGGAGGTGTTTCGCTATAAGGGTTATCGACGGTGGATATCGGAAACATGATCAAATCGGCGGTGCAAATGGACTCGGAACAACCCCCCCTCCCAAGTGTCTTCGCCTGCATCGGCGGGTGAGGAGGGCGGCGAAGAAGAAAGGGGCGGCTGAAAAGTCGCGAAATTGTTCATCATCGCGATATTAGGGTTGCGAAGAGGAGGCGCGAGAGAAGTCGAACGAAATATTGAGGGATTACATCATCGCGGTGAAGAGGGCGGCGGATGGGGACGAGGGTGGCGAAGATAGTCGCCGAACGGAGGAGGAAGAGGAGGCCACAAATTAGGGTTTCGAAGAGGAGGCGAGAGAGAAGTCGAAGGAGGCGGCGTGAACAAATGAGGGGATTAGGGTTGAATGTGTTTTTTTGGGGGGGGTAGGGGGAATAATGATGATAATGTATTTAATTAAAAATTATTAACTTAATTAGGTAAATGGATTAATTAGGTTAATTAAGTGTTAATTGTTGCTATTTATGGAAACGGGACTAATAACTCGGGATGGACTAAAATGGAATACGGGACTAATAACTCGGGACGGAGGGAGTATTATATTTACTTTTATTAATTTATAAATTTTATTTTCTCAGCATGAATGTAAGTTTTTAATTTGAACAATGTTTATCAATTACTTATTTTTTTAATTGGGGCATACTATTTAAATGGGGAATATGTGTTTTGACGCGACTCGAAAATATGACTAATCAATCGTTGAAAAAACACTTAACAATTTGCATTCCTAGATCGGGACTTTTATATTATTTTCTTAATATGATAGGTTTCACTTCATAATTTATAGTTTCAATTATTATGTAGTGGGTTATTGGTAGTATGCATTGATTCATAAAGTAAGAATTTAATTAGTGACTCATTACATTCTTCCCACACAAAATTTTTCCATTCTTAAAGCATTCCCAACATATACCCAAACCTAATTGCATACTCAAATTTTGGTGTAAATTTAAATCTAATTGTAAATCCAAAATAGGTTTGAGGGCTTTTTCTCTTTCGTCTATACCCAAATATGGGTATACACCATAGCATACTGCATTTCATAATTTTAACTGCAAACGAGTCGCTTCAATATTACAATACTATATGTTTTGCTTTTCTTACATAGGTACATATAATTTTAATTATATTTTAATACTTTTTCTTACATGATTTTATTTAAAATATACATTAGTTTTATATGTAAATCAAAGTTTTGAAAAAGTAAATCTATAAGTAATTAAATAGTTTTATATTGTGTTCAATTGTAATTTATTTATGTTTATATGTTTTTTACAAAATATCAAATTTTGTTTGTAACCTTATTAGTAATTATATAAAATAAAGATAGAGATCAACTACCATATTCATTAATGATTAATTATATCACAATAAATCATTTTATTGAATTTAATAAATGGATCAAATAACAAAATTGATAAATATATTAATAGTATTTGAAAAATAAAAAAATTGTATAAGGAGAAATACGCTGAGAATGTTGTTTTGGATTTGAGTTTGATATTTTGGTTGGAGATAAGTTACTATTTAATTTGATATTTATAACATTTTAGGTTTGAGTTTGGTGTTTCGAATTGGAGATGATCTTATATTATTTTAAATTTTGTCCGCATATCTTTTGGATTATAGATCATTGATAATCGTTTGCTGGCTAAGACTAAGAGTATATAAATCACCCATGATAAATAATAAAATAAGTAAATCATTCATTTGAATTATACTAATATTAATGATTTGTTTATCATCATACACATATAAATGATGAATACAAGTACTTTCAAAAGTAAGACGTATTTGCCTTAATTTTTAACTAGATCGACTCCTGCGCAGCGTGTTTATAACTTTATCATAATTTATTATAAAAGTATATTAATTTTATTTATTGTGTAGATTTATAAGTAAAATATTAAACCTCAATCCAGTTTAAGTGAAATTGTAAATTTGTTAGTCAAGTTCAGATCAGATCAAGTCTTTTATTCAACAATGGTGTCCCACGACCTCGATTATTTTACCAATTCTTATTACGAAAACAAAAATAAGTATAATTCACTATACTTTAATTTATTTTAAGAACACAAATTAAGATTTTATAAGAACACAAATTATGGTTATGAAATCAATTTTAATAATAAAGTTTTTGTTAAATATGAAAATTAATTCTTAAAAAATATTATATACCCTAATTGGGTGGGATCTAATGTTAAACCTAGAAAATTAATCTACACTGTAATAAATTAAATTATAAAAAAATATTAAATAAAAATTAATAATTTTAAAAGTTGAATATAAAGTGGAACATAAAATATGAATTAGCGGATCTGAAGTGAGTTAAAACGCATGCTTTAAATTTTTTTATTAATCTTCTCTTATTTCTCTCCACATTTCACATTTCACAGACATTTAGATGAGTTTTACCTTATCAATTATTTTTTTGTCTCTCTCAACAATATTAGTATTATTGAACATTTATATCACAAGAGATATATGTTTATTATAAATATTAAATAAATTACCTTCATGTTATATTTTATAGTGAATGCTCATACACTTCAATTTTTTAGTTTCACATTTGCATAATATCATAACACACTATAATTGAGTTGAGAATATAAGATTTTCAATTGATCTTAAGTTTGAACATGAAACTATTTTGATGTTTTTTATTTGTTTGCATCCATATTTGTTGTGTTTATCTCCTCTTTTCTTTATATCTACACAAAACACAATTTAGTTTTTTACGAGTATTTTAAATTTAGTTTAATTATCAATTTAGGATTTCGAAGATAAATTTCAATTCAAAATTTAAAAGATCCCAAAAACTTTCGACCAAGGACCTCAATATTAGGTCCTGAATTGAAAAATTATCTTTTGATTTCATGGATTATTATCTTTTTTTGTTTTTACCTCTCACCATTCTTTTTATCTTACACACATTCAGTATTTATGTAAAATCTATGTTTATATTTATATTCTAGTCTTATACTCCATTGTCATTCCAACATATTTATATAATAAATTAAAAGAGTTTTGGATTTTTGTCACCCAAAATTGTCACATCAAAAGAAAATGGTAATTGTACCATCAAGCAACAATATTATTAATATTTAATTTAAAATATTATCAAATTAAAATAAAAAAATCACTCTACCCTTCAAACATAAAAATAATAGAACATTTCTTATATGGTATAATACATTCAAATATTAAACTCAATTGATTTGAGCTCTGAATTTATATTTTTATTGAGCTTGAACTACTCTTATCTGCTTGCTTGCTTGCTTATAATTCTATTTAGAGATAAGTTTCAATCTCTTGTTTTAATTATTTGGGTCAATCAAATTTTCAGATTTTTAGCATTGATATGATTGTTTTGTATTTGTGACTCTTGCTTATTATGCATTTATGTTTTTAAAATTTTAGATTTTGTAAAATTTAATATATACCGTCGTATTAGGGGTGACAATTCGTGCGTGTTGGGTCGTTATCATGTCGACACGATAGTAACACGACCCATTAAGGTCCGACACGAACATGATATGTTAAGGATATGCTTGACACGACCCATTAGCCTCAAACACGAACACGACACGAACACGATATTGACATGTTAAGAACCCGATCTAATAACACGAAATTGACACGAACACGACACGTACACGATATTGACCTGTGAAAATTGTTAAATTAGGTTGATAAATGAAAAAATAGTAGTAATAATAATAATAAAAATCATTAAATATATTATTTATTAATTTCTTAGTGGGTAACACGAACACGACACGAAACACAATAAAATTTGTCAATCAAATAATTAGTTAATTACCGTGATTAAGCTATTAAGAACTTGTTATATTTGAAGCATCCATATCCACCAATAAAATTAATAATAATAATAATATAATAATAATAGATTATTTCCATAATTCATTAACTATTATTTTAGAAAAAATTATTGAGCGGACAAAAAAAAATTGTTGAAGGGTCTTGCCTTTTAGTATAGATAGAATCTGTTGTCAAATATATGGCCATGTTATTTTTTAAAGGTTGTTTGGGCAGGAAAAAATATTTAATTGGGGTTCTACTTTTTATTATATATTTTAGATATAAATATTGATATCAGATTGATAGTTTAGGTGGATTTATAAATTGGTTATAAATTTAAACAATCCACATGAATTTTAAAACACTCGGGAATGCTAATAAAAATACGAAATTAATTAGACTAATGTATATTGATCGATATAATATTTTTTATGTGATATAATACGATAACTATATTCCTATACATATTAAATAGTTTCACCATTTCCCATATTTATTAAATAATTGTATTCTTAATTAGAAATCTTTATTATTGATTACAATGATTATTTTCCTTGTTTCCCTTGTTTTTTAATTTAATACCTCTCATCTCATCACTGTTCTCATTTTGCCAATACTTAGGAATAAATCTCAATTAAAGCTCTCATAAATTATAATTAAGAATGTTAGAAATTTTAAATCCTCAAATAATTAGGGTTTAAATCAATCCAGATTAATTCCCTAATTATAACTCTATGATAATAAACTGAGAATTCATAAACGCGGAAGCACTAACCTGAAGCCATAATTGAAGATCTTGAATCGCAGTTGATCTTCCAAGAATACGGCTTTCTCCTGGTAGGGTTTTCTCTGATGGGAAAAAGAAAACTGAAGAACGTACGTTTCTTGGGGACCAGACTGAATATATATATAATTAATTTTGCCAATTAATTATCTGATATTTATAATTTGACCCATCACCAAAATATAAATATATATCTTTAAATAATACATTAATTATAATAGCAATATACATTAAATATAGTATATATATGTCCAATAAAAGATTTAATCCTAAATTAAATCTAACAATCTCCCACTTGGACAATATATATAACCTGATAAATGTATAACTTTATGAGCTCAGAATTTGCTATTGTACTATATGTATTTCTGCAACAATCTCGTCCATCAACTATGTTCATATGGGATCAAAGAAGTATTCGTCAAACTATTTATGACTAAACTCATCAGTGGTCACAAATACAAACACAATCAAATGACATAGATCAACTGAATTGCACATTAAACCAAATGTGCATAATACCAAATGGTCCTCCTTAAACTGAATTGAGGTCAGAGGCAGAGTCATAAACCGAATACTTTATTTCTGATCAGAAAAATGTTCAAATATAAATGGTCTGAAAATAAACACAGAATAATTACAAACTCCCACTAAACCATAATATCATCAAACATAATAACACCCATATGAGCAACATGCTCATGAAAGACCTTGGGTGGTAAACCTTTAGTAAACGGATCCGCGATCATGGAGTTTGTCCCAATGTGTTCTATGGACATTTGTCCACTCTGCACTCTTTCTTTCACAACCAGGAACTTTATATCAATATGTTTTGACTTAGAAGAACTCCTGTTGTTATTTGAATATAGTACTGCTGATTTATTGTCACAAAACAACTTCAGTGGTCTCTCAATATTTTCCAAAATACGCAGCCCAGTGACAAAATTTTGCAACCATATTGCCTGATTAGATGCCTCATAGCAAGCTATGAATTCTGCTGCCATAGTGGAAGGAGCCACAAGTGTCTGTTTGACACTTTTCCATGATATAGCTCCTCCAGCTAATAAGTAGATATAACCTGATGTAGACCTCTTGCTATCTTGGCACCCAGCGAAATCAGAATCCGAATATCCTATGACCTCCAAAGTATCTGATTTCTTATAAGTGAGCATAAAATCTTTTGTTCTCTGAAGATACCTCATAACCCTTTTGGCTGCTATCCAATGATCCATACCAGGGTTGCTTAAATATCTGCCTAACATCCCAACAATGTACGCAATATCCGGACGTGTACATACTTGAGCATACATCAGACTCCCAACTGCTGAAGCATAGGGAATCTGTTGCATTTCCTGAATTTCAAGGTCAGTTTTCGGGCTTTGCTTTAGACTTAATTTATCACCTTTAGCGACAGGGGTATCACCTGGTCTACAATTTTCCATGCCAAACCTTTTGAGAACCTTATTGATATAGCTCTTTTGTGATAATCCAAGAATACCCCGAGATCGGTCTCGATGTATTTGAATCCCTAATACAAAAGAGGCGTCCCCAAGATCTTTCATTTCAAAATGACTGGATAGAAATTTCTTGGTTTCGTGCAATAAGCCTATATCATTAGTGGCAAGTAATATGTCATCGACATATAGAACCAGAAACATAAACTTACTCCCACAGAACTTTTGATACAAACAATCATCCACTACATTCATCTCAAAACCAAATGAGACAATAACTTGATGAAATTTGTGGTACCACTGACGAGATGCTTGCTTGAGTCCATATATGGATTTCTTTAATTTGCAAACTATATTCTTTGAATCTCCTAATTCAAAGTTTTCTGGCTGCACCATATACATTGTTTCTTCAATGTCTCCATTGAGAAATGCAGTCTTAACATCCATCTGATGTAACTCAAGATCAAGATGTGCAACTAGTGCCATAATTATCCTGAAAGAGTCTTTCGATGAAACCAGAGAGAAAGTCTCTGTAAAATCAATACCTTCCTTTTGAGTGTAACCTTTAGCTACAAGACGTGCCTTATACCTCTCCACATTACCATTTGCATCCCTCTTGGTTTTAAATATCCATTTGCAACCAATTGGTTTTGCACCTTCTGGCAATGGGACAAGGTCCCAAACTTTATTGTCTTGCATAGATTTATACTCTTCTTGCATGGCATCAGTCCAATTTTGAGAGTTACAACTTTTCATTGCCTGATGAAAGTTGATTGGGTCATCTTCCATCATTCCATTATCATCCTCATGAAGAAATACAACATAATCATTTGAAATAGCATTTCTTCTTTCTCTCGTGGACCTCCTTAATGGCACTTGTTCTTGAGGTTGTTGAGTTTGTTGAATATTGTCTTGTTGAGGTTCCTGATTCACTTCTTCATCGATGGTCGGTGTTAGAACATGACCATCAATAGTGATAATAGGGATTGGAGTTAAATCCAATTCCTCCTCAAACAAAATATTCCTGACTTTATTTTTCCCTCCAAACTCAATATCCTCAAAGAACACCGCAGTTCCCGTCTCAAAGATGTTCCTTAATGTGGGATCATAAAACTTGTAACCCCTAGATCGCTCAGAGTAACCAATAAAATAGCTGCTCACTGTTTTGGAGTCCAATTTCTTTTCATTTGGCCTATAAGGCCTTGCCTCAGTTGGACATCCCCAAATGTGTAAATGTTTTAGACTAGGCTTTCGACCAGTCCAAAGTTCATAAGGTGTTTTTGCAGCTGCTTTAGTTGGTACTCTATTGAGAATGTATGTTGTTGTCTTTAATGCTTCTTCCCACAAAGACTCAGGTAAAGTAGAATGAGCAATCATACTCCTTACCATATCCTTAAGAGTCCTATTTCGCCTTTCAGCTACACCATTCATACTTGGTGAACCTGGCATGGTGTATTGTGGGACGATACCGCATTCCTCTAGAAATCTAGCAAAAGGTCCTGGACGTTGTTCACCTGAGCCGTCATATCTGCCGTAGTATTCACCACCACGATCAGATCTGACTTTCTTAATTCTTTTGTTGAGTTGATTCTCAACTTCAGCTTTATATGATTTGAAAACGTCCAGAGACTGAGATTTCTCATGAATGAGATATAGGTAGCCATAACGTGAATAATCGTCTATGAATGTGATAAAATATTGTTGACCATTCCAGGAAGCCGTAGGGAATGGACCACAAATATCCGTATGAATCAATTCTAAGACGTCTGTAGACCTTTCGGCACCTAATCTCTTAATTTTGGTCTGTTTTCCCTTGATGCAATCTACACAGACATCAAGATCTGTGAAATCAAGAGACTATAAAATACCATCAGACACAAGACGCCCAATTCTATCTTTTGAGATATGACCTAATCGTTTGTGCCATAATGATGCTGAATTTTCCTTATTTAATTTTCGCTTAGTACCACGCGATTCAGTTTGCAAGGTTTCATTATAAGAAGCAATTGTTTCCAACAAATAAAGGTTGTCATAAGCATTTAAATAACCAGTTCCAATAACATTTGAATTCAAAGACAAACTGAACTTATTGTTTCCAAATGAACAAGAATAACCAGATTTGTCCAATAAAGAAACAAAAACCAAATTTCGTCTGAAAGACGGAACAACAAAAGTGTCTTTCAAATCCAAATAAAAACCAGTTTCTAATAACAACCTAAAGTTCCCAATTGCTTCAACTTCCACCGATTTTCCATCGCCCACAAAGATGTATCTTTCATAATCATTTGGCTTTCGGCAGCTTAGGCAACCCTGCATAGAAACACTTATGTGAGTAGTAGCACCAGAATCTATCCACCAAGTGTTTCTAGGTACTGAAGCTAAATTAACCTCAGAACAGACCAAAGCAAGAATAGTACCTTTCTTTGCACGCCAAGCGTGGTATTTGGCACAATCCTTCTTCATGTGTCCAGCCTTATTACAAAAGAAACAACCCGGAGGAGATTGTTGTTGTTTCTTTTGAATTGGACCCTTAGCAGCTTCATTCTCAAACTTTCTTTTCTTGCCCTTATCCTTAGAGGTACCAACATAATGAGCACTTTCAGTTTTATCTTGCTTCAACCTTTCTTCCTCTTGAACACAATGAGAAATGAGCTCATTAAGAGACCATTTCTCCTTTTGACAGTTATAACTAATTTTGAATTGGTTAAACTGTTGAGGAAGCGAAACCAAAATCATAAGAACGAGCAGTTCCTCAGAAAGCTCAATCTTAAGTGCTTTAAGTTTTGAAGCAATATGAAACATCTCCATAATGTACTCCCTTATGTTTCCTTGACCCTTATACTTCATAGACATCAAAGATGTCAAAAGTGAAGTCATTTCAACCTTATCGTTTTTAGCAAAACGCTTCTCAATTTCGTCAAGAAAACCTTTAGCCTTAGTGATTTCCTCAGAATCAGGACCTCTAAAGGCATCCGGGATGCTGTGCTTCATAATCATTAGACTCATGCGATTAGAACGATCCCACCTCTCAAATTCCCTTTTGGCATCAGGGGTGCTATCCGCAGTGAAAGGTGCAGGTTGTTGTTCCCTTAATGCAAGGTCTAATTCCATACAGCCCAGCACAATCATTAAATGTCTTTTCCATTCCTTGAAATTTGTCCCATTAAGCATGGGTACATAATTGATATTAGCAGATATTGTAGCAGCAGAAGAAGAATTAACTGAAAATAGAACAAAAATAAATCACATCAAAAAAAAAAAAAACATAATAATCCCATCTCAAGATACCAAGCACAACATTAATATCAAATCTTTGGATAGTAATATTAACTGTAAGTGGTACTCTTGTCGTAGCAATCAAATATTGACAATAAGTTATGTCAAACAGTAATCTATCTTTGGATAGATATCCTGCTCACATGAATGATTCCTCATAATTGTCACATATTTATCACCACAGGTATGCATGAAATTCGGCCAAATATTAATTCACCTTTGGGTTAATTAACAAACGCATGAATTACAAACATACAATTGTCCTAATATATTCAAATAAATCAATCTACACAATAGAGGTCACTTTGGCGACATATTTGTTTCAATTAATTTATCCGAATAAACTCAAACACCTCAGTCACGTTATAAATTAAATAACATGTAAATCCCAAAAAAAAAAAACACGAATGGATAAAGATTATAAAATCTAATATCCCAAAAATTGTTATTGGAAAATTATATATATCCAAATAGAGTTAATAATATCTCAACCAAATCTTTTCCAATAACAAAATCCTTAAAACTTAACTAATCGAAACAAAACAAATTAACTAGCCATTACGCTAATCAGATCAATTAACGCATGCCAAAACCCGAAAATATATCAAAAGTCCATAATTATCGAAACATAATTCTAAAACCATATGCATAGTACCCAAAAATCGGAGCAAATTTGATACAAATCTTCACGCATAAGTTTGACTTATAAACAAAACTGAATCGTATGCCTTAAATAAAACCATGCTAAAGCCAATAAAGTAATTGCATGGTCCGTAATCAAATTTATATTAAAACCATAATTAAATTCATGCCCAATTCTTGAAAGATATATACGACAAGATTAATTCACGAATACCGAAGCAAAAGGATGATTGATGAAACATGTAGTCCACAATTTCATAATTGAAGTCAAATGCCACTATACCGAACCATACAATAATTTTACACAATTCATTGACGAATCAAAAGAAGCGCCGAATTTTCAATTATGAAGTCGCATATTAAAAGATCTCAGAATATCATCAATAGAGTGACTCTGATACCACTTGTTAGAAATTTTAAATCCTCAAATAATTAGGGTTTAAATCAATCAAGATTAATTCCCTAATTATAACTCTATGATAATAAACTGAGAATTCATAAACGCGGAAGCACTAACCTGAAGCCATAATTGAAGATCTTGAATCGCAGTTGATCTTCCAAGAATACGGCTTTCTCCTGGTAGGGTTTTCTCTGATGGGGAAAAGAAAACTGAAGAACGTACGTTTCTTGGGGACCAGACTGAATATATATATAATTAATTTTGCCAATTAATTATCTGATATTTATAATTTGACCCATCACCAAAATATAAATATATATCTTTAAATAATACATTAATTATAATAGCAATATACATTAAATATAGTATATATATGTACAATAAAAGATTTAATCCTAAATTAAATCTAACAAAGAATTGTTAGATTGTTAGATTGTGCTTGGCAGGCTAATTTACAATTAGTAAAATTTAAGTATAGTGGAAAATTGTGCATGGAATATTTGTTGGTTTTTTATTTAGGTATTTATAAATGATATGTTTTGAGCAAGACAATCACTCGATTATTAAAAAAAAAATGAATGAAACTTCTTTCAATTTGAAGAATTATTATATTAAATTCTAAATTTAATACACAACACTAAAAATGTTAAAGATGTGAGAATATGGATAATTGACATGAAAGGATAATAATAATTATTTCACAATAGAACGAATGTAAATAAAAGGACAACAATTAATAAAAAAGTAATTATATAAATGAACTAAGAATAATTACAGTTGGAGAACATTTAACAAATCATTTTAATGTATATAATTAGGTAATTAGAGCAGTTATTTTTGGTTTAATGTTGGCATAAAGCAAGCAAAATAATTAGGCACATAAATAGTAGTTTAATACCAATAATTTTAGTGAATTTTTGGACTTGAATTATATATACGACTTTTTATCTTAAATAATTATTTTTTATGTATTAATAATATAATTACCTTAATTACTATATAACTATTTTAGGTTAGTTTCAGTGGGCGGGAAAAAAAATAGAGGTGAGGGATTTTGCTTTTATATTAATATATAGATTATTGTTTCATAATTTTTGCAATTTGATATACGTGACCATATAATTATTATGTGCTTGAATTTAGAGGTGATATAGGAAATTAATTTGCAATTATTTTTTTAATAAGGAATATAAAATAGAAGAATAGAACTCCATAATTCTTTTTTTAAGTACTATTAATCTAAAACCTAAAAAATTCTAAAATTCTCAATCTTAAACCTAAATTAAGAATTTATAATATTTGGGCTTATAAATTAAAAACTTATCAATCAAATTCTAAATTGTTAATTAAATAATTTCTTAGGTCATGAATTGACAACACTTGTTAAATGGGATTTCCATAATTGAAATGAAACTAGAAAGATATTTAATTTGGGAGTCTAGATATCCCTGGTAGAACTCTTGATGGACTAAAAAGGTCTATTAAGTATTATGTCTCTCTATTAGGTCTATTTTGACTCATTGGCCGAATTCTAGCAAGAATCTTGTGTTTGCTTTGACTTCACCCAATGACTCGGGTGGGTCTCGAATCAATTCTCTCATGTTTTATTTTGGATTTTTAATCCATTTTTCATGCAATTGTTTTCTACTTATAAGTTGCAGAGACACTAAAAGTTTGTTTACTACTTAGTATTTCCGTATAATTAGTCCCTTTTTTTGTGGTTTAGCTTTAAGCAGTGGAATCCAGCACAATACAAAGACAACTCAAAGACATGCAGACAGCGACAAGGCATGCAGGCCGAGGGATTTTTAGGCAGAAGAATGCAAGTATTCTAGTTGGACTGCATGAAATTAACAACTGTATACAAATACCCTTGTCAGAAATATTTCAATCAAATACATCCAGAAAAATGATAGCTCGAAAATGGCACCTGATTTTTCATCTTGTTTTCATCTGTTTTTCATTTCTCCATCATTTAGGTCAAACAGATCAGCTACCGATTTACTATGGCTATTCTGTTAAGTCGGTTAGCAAAGACTCCAGTGGAAGTTTTCTGTCAGCTAATCTTCAGATTATAAGAAATTCCTCAGTTTTTGGTCCAGATATTCAGAATTTTGGTCCAGATATTCAGAATCTTAACCTTCTGGCCAGGTACTCCGAGTCGAGTTGAATATATATTATTTTTAAGCTTGTTTGAGTGGAGAGAGATCAAGAAATATTTGAACTGTTGTAATGTATTTGCAGGATTTTGTTTGCTAACATTTATTTCAAACTCACAGCTTATGTCTCAAATCTTGCAGTTTTGTGACAAATGAATGTCTGAGAATCAGAATAACAGATTCTGATCATCAGAGATGGGAAGTTCCAACTGATATCACATTCACACCTCCCCTTGACCGCATTGTATCAAATGATGATGGTGATCACAACTTCCTCTCGAGTCCCAACTCTGATCTGGTCTTCGCCCTCCATCAAACAAGCCCGTTCGGATTCAGCATCAGTCGAGCTTCAGACAACAGCAGCCTTTTCGACACCTCACCAGTTGCAGGCAGCCCAGACACATACCTAGTCTTCAAGGATCAGTACTTACAAATCTCATCTTCTCTCCCAATAGGCACCTCCAATCTTTATGGCCTAGGGGAGCACACGAAGAGCTCCTTCAGGCTGCAACATAACCAGACTCTAACTCTCTGGAATGCAGACATTGCAAGTTCTAATCTTGATCTCAACTTGTATGGATCCCACCCTTTTTACATGGACGTTCGCGCCCCTCTGGGAACAAGCCATGGTGTCCTGTTTCTCAACAGCAATGGGATGGACGTAGTCTACACTGGTGATAGGATAACTTACAAAGTGATAGGTGGTGTTGTTGATTTCTATTTCTTTGCTGGGCCGTCTCCAAAGATGGTGATGGATCAGTACACACGTCTGATTGGTCGTCCCGCTCCTATGCCATACTGGTCTTTTGGTCAGTCTTGATCACATTTTTGTCTCTCATTGGCATTGCATAAAACTTGGAGCACCCAGATACAATGCTGCAAAAGGGCTTCGAGATCTTACATTTTTCGTCTGCTTGATTGCAGGATTTCATCAGTGTAGATGGGGCTATAAAAATGTAAGTGATGTTGAGGGAGTTGTGAGAAGATATGCAGAAGCTGCAATCCCACTTGAGGTGATATGGACTGATATTGACTACATGGATGGTTTCAAGGATTTTACACTAGACCCCATCAACTTCCCTTTGGACAAGATGCAGAGGTTTATTGACTTGCTTCATCAAAATGGTCAGAAATACGTTCTCATCCTCGATCCTGGTAACTTCTAAAAAAATGCATTAATCTGTTGTTTTCTCAATGAAGACGCGTTTTTAAAGTTTAGTACATACGTTCTAGCACTTGACAGGCAGAAACTCAGCTGTAGGTTAGGCCTAATTTGCTGTTCTTTACATTTCAACTACAGGTATTAGTGTGAATCAGACATATGGTACATACATCCGAGGAATGCAAGCTGATGTATTTATAAAACGAGATAACATATCGTACCAGGGAGTCGTGTGGCCAGGGAATGTCTACTACCCGGACTTCTTGAATCCTAAAACCGGTGATTTTTGGAGCAGCGAGATCAGGATCTTCCACAAAGGTCTCCCATTTGATGGTCTTTGGCTCGATATGAATGAGCTATCCAATTTCATAACATCAGATTCAGGATCCGAACTCGATACACCTCTTTACAAAATTAACAATTCAGGAGCTCAGGCCCCTATTAGTACTAGAACTGTGCCAGCTTCTTCTCTGCATTTTGGTAACATCACAGAATACAATGTTCATAACCTCTATGGCCTATTAGAGTCGAAGGCCACGAATCATGCTTTGATCAATGTGACTGGTAGAAGGCCGTTTATACTATCAAGATCGACGTTTGTTGGATCTGGGAAGTTCACAGCACACTGGACAGGAGACAATGCAGCCACATGGGATGACTTAGCCTACTCCATTCCTAGTATGTTGAGTTTTGGGCTGTTTGGTATCCCTATGGTTGGAGCAGATATATGTGGCTTCTCTGGGAACACTACCGAGGAGCTCTGTCGACGTTGGATCCAGGTACGCAGTTTCTTTCCACAATACCTAGTTTTTAAGGTGCAGTCTCAATCAGACAGCCAAGCCAGTATGAAACTTGTGATGGTCCAATTCCAATGTCCAAAAGTAGTTCCCTTCATTCATTTCCAGTCATCAATGTAGCAACTACAGAGCACTAATCATTTTATAGGAAGACAAAAACAAAAAATATATATTCTTGAAATCTAGTTGGAACAGTTATATATATGTATGGTTCAAAAAAAAAAAACACTATATTCTTGAAATCAGTTGGAAATATAACTGTCTGAATACTAGTCTTTGTTGGAATGTTTAAAGAAACTGAGGAAAAACAGTAGATTCTTGAAATGCTTATCATTTCGGAGCATTATTCGAGGGAATGAAGAGAAAACACTAGATTGACATGAAAATTAGCAGGAACTGTCTGAATAAGTTCGTTGTGATGCTGCAGCTAGGGGCATTTTATCCGTTTGCAAGAGATCACTCTGCAAAGGACACTCTTCGACAAGAGCTCTATCTCTGGGACTCGGTTGCCTCAGCAGCGAAGAAGGCGCTTGGTCTACGCTACCAGCTACTCCCCTACTTATACATGCTAATGTACGAGGCTCACATGAGAGGGACTCCCATAGCTAGGCCACTCTTCTTCTCCTTCCCTCAAGACACCACAGCTTACCAAATAAGCTCACAGTTTCTGCTAGGCAAAGGCGTGATGATCTCGCCCGTGTTGAAGCAAGGCGCAGTGTCAGTGGATGCATACTTCCCAGCAGGAAACTGGTTCAGCCTCTTCAACTACTCAAACTCCCTCAGTGTAACTCATGGACACTACATAACACTTGATGCGCCGCCTGATCACATAAACGTTCATGTTAGAGAAGGAAACGTGCTAGCAATGCAGGGAGAGGCCTTAACCACACGAGCAGCTCGGGACACTCCGTTTAGGCTGCTTGTGGTGCTCAGCAGCAATGAGAAGTGCACCGGTGAAGTGTTTGTTGATGATGGAGAAGATGCTGAGATGGGATTGGATGGAGGAATGTGGAGTTTGATACAATACAATGGTTACATTCATGGAAGCACCGCGGTGTTGGAGGCGAAAGTAGGGAATGCAGAGTATGCTTTGAGGCAGAAATGGAGGCTAGAGCAAGTAACATTCTTGGGGTTGAATCGTTCTGTGGGATTGAGGAGCTATCAACTAATGATCAACACGGGAGGGAGCTGGATGAAGAACTCAACAGGAAAATCGAGGTCCGAAATCAGAGGACAGTTTGCTGCAGTTGAGATTTCTGAGATTTCAATACTGCTGGGCGAAGAGTTCGAATTGAAGCTCAATCTCAGCATGTAGAGGGCAAGCTATCATCTGAAAATAATAAATTTCTAGCCGATTCCGATATAAGAGGAAGGACTTAAAGATATATATTTATATAAACAATCGCATAAACTGATTCTCTTATCAGTTATTGGAAGGGAGGTAATTAAAGGTATTAAAAGATTGATACTCCATTGATTAGGCGATATATTATAAAATTATTGATAATTATATGTTTTGTACATGTTACTACAAATTCATATAAATATTTTTTTTCTGAGTTAAATTTAATACTCCAATTTGAGGTAAAATTTAAATTAATATATTTTATGTAATAAAAATTTAAAAAGCACGAAAATTTACAAAGATGGGGATAGAATTCTCCAAAACATTTAGGGTGAAAAACGCCGATGTAAACAGGGATCATTTCGCAAATTCGTAAAATATTTTAGAGCGTTATTTTATTTTATTTTATTTTATTTATTGATATATTTGATTTGAGTGGGTAGTTTACGTATAAATACACATTAAATGAAATGGCGGGTCCGGATTTGGACCAAACGGGTCCAACTGATTCTCTCTCTCGGATCCACTTCTTTTAACACACCACTGAGAATTTTCGCCATTGTTTCCGATCTCCACTCTCAAGAATCACGATCACAACCCTTCCTTTTTTCAAGTATCTTGGATTCCTTCTATGCGAATCTAATTCCTTATTCCACCTGTATCCATAGAACTCAAATTCGCGCGCGGATCCCGAACAAAAAGTAATGGACTCAACGCCTTCCCAATCACAGGGACGGTCGTCGGAATTTCCTATCGGGAACTCCAGGAGATCATCCAGCTTCGCCACGACATCTTCATTGGCTAAATCAGTCTCCGATGTCAGCAGCCAGAGTTTTTCCTCCATCCTCAACAACCCTAACCCTTCCTCCTCCCTCGTCGGCTGGTGGTCCTCCTCCACAGCAGTCCCCGTGCCGGAATTCTCCCCATTGCCACCCGCGCCGAAGCTCGGATCTGAGCTTACGCGATCGGATTTCCTGCCTTATATTAACGCTGTGTCGGAATCTCACTCGCACTTCATCGAGATTCTCCGGCAGCACGACAGGGATCACGAGGGTCAGGGCGGTCTTATAAGCGGCAGCTTGGCGGGGGAGGCTTTGGTGGCGTGCCTGAGGGAGGTCCCGGCATTGTATTTCAAGGAGGATTTTCAGTTAGAGGATGGCGCAACGTTTAGAGCGGCGTGCCCATTCAGGACTATGTCGGAAAATGTGGCATTGCAGGAGAAGTTGTCGCAGTATTTGGATGTGGTGGAGTTGCATTTGGTGAGAGAGATTTCAATGCGGTCGAGCTCATTCTTTGAGGCTCAGGTGCAGTTGGCGGATTTGAATTCGAAGATTCTCCAAGGGTGCGAGAGGGTCAGGGAGTTGAAGGAGACGATTGGGCTTTTGGACTCTGACTTAGTGGGTTCGGCTAGAAAGGTGCAGGAGCTGAGTACTAAGCGGGGGGATATGATCACGTTGCAGAACAAACTTAGGCTCATACTATCAGTCAATCAGGCAGTCTCCACACTTCAGTTAGTAAGTTTTCATTCTCCTTCGCTGGAGCATTTGTTGATTAAAAGCAATGGAGTCAGTGGTAAGGCTCAAAGTTTTGATTAGTGCTGAAAATTAGAAGTCTCGAGTATGTTTACTAATTTGCCTACTGAAATAGTTGAAAGTTAGCATTATCTCAAAAGCTGAATAGCTCTCAACAGTATACTCTGGGGGTACACATAAGTTAGTTTAATGCAACTTTGTGGCTTGTCATGCATTGTCGATGCATTATCCATTATAGTTTCACTTCTAAGCTTCTTGAGTTTTTATGCTTGCTACTGTCTTGCATAAACTTTGCATCCTATATATCTTTTTCTAAGAATATGTGTAAGTTCCCTTCCTAATGTATAACTTAGTGAGCAGATTTCTAAGGCTCTACTGCAGTGTGAGATACAACTCTAGAACAAAAATATGACCAGAAAGTTTTTCCTTAACTGGGGTGTGAGACTTGTGGCATGAATCTTTGCCAAGACTTTTCCAGCTGGATAGTATTCTTCCTCATGCTACACCATTTGCAGTGGGGTTGTTAAATGCATTTAACCACACAAGATAAAATGCTATAATCTTGTATGATACTGAAGTTCAGAAATTTCTCAATTCATATTTATTGATCTTGATTAATGAAACAAGATAACTTTCAGTATGTCTAACATTGGAGTTCCATTTTCTTACGTTAAGCTACTTAAGCAAGCAATTCCTTATTGATTTACCTTTCTTTATAACCTATTATTTGCAGCTTGTTGCATCTGCAGATTGTCTTGGAGCTTTAGATATTATTGATGATCTGCAGCATATATTGGTACGCTTACTACTATTATTAATGATATTTTATTTTATTTATTTCATAATATTTACCCATGCTTTCTATTTTCATTCACCTATGTTTTTTTGCCCATCTGATGAAAGATGCATGCTTTCAATAGGACGGAGATGAGTTGATTGGTCTTCATTGCTTTCGTCATCTTCGTGACCATGTGACAGCTTCAGTGGAGTCAGTTAATAGGTTAGTCTATTATTGTTTTGAGATAGATGCTGATTTCATATTCTTAATTCTTTTCAATGGTGTTGATGCCTAAGCTAGAAGTACTTGTATGTCTGGGCGAAGTGTACAATTTTCTCATTTCAATGAAAGTTGTCATAAGGACATTAATTCAGAAAACCCCCCCAGTTATCTTTGTCATCATTCATGTCTCTATGCCAGTTCTGATATTCTTTACTCCCCTTCTGGAACAAGCAAATGCGTTGAAGTTTGATAGTACCTAGCTGACTGGCTGATTCAAGCTAAAAGATGGGTCTTGTAACTGACATTGGGATGCCTTACATTCTTCTTATATACGCTAATATAGATAGTGGATGTAGTGAAACCTTTATCTCATGAAAACGGCTTTACAGTTTTAGCTGCTAAAATTTCATCAGTTAGTCGGTCATAACTCAAAGCTTATTCATTACACTGTTCGCTATGAGAAATGACTCTTAATGTGTAACATATAAAAAATGGAATGTGATACTGTTTGGAGCTTTGGCTTGATAGTTCTGAAAACACTAAGCAACTAACTTAAAAGATTGTTTGACAGGAACTTGCCAAAAAAGCCCTTGTGAAGATGATATGTTTTATTGTCATTGAGCCATGAGTTCATCACTTAATTGTTATTCCCTCTCACCCCACTCCAGTGCACACACAATACCTTGCCCTTTTTGCTAATTTACCCCCTAGATTTGCCATGTCACTGAGACTGGCAGAATCCAATATATTCCCAGTTCCTTCGGAACTTTGTCTCATAAGCTTTCACATGCTTGGTTTCTTAGTTTTTTAATTTTATTAAACTATTTCATGTCCCGATCTTTCGAAGTTGCTGTAGCTTCCAATGCCAGCTTGAGTTTTCAGAAACTTAATGCTTTACGAAATAGTGTTACTGGCTGAAATTATGAGAGTTTCAAGTTCATATTTTCGCTAAAGGATTTTTCAATAAATATTTGGTTTCCATTAATGGGTTTGTCCAATGTATGCAGGCTTTGATGTTGATATATTTATTATTTTATCTTGGTTATCAAGCCTCCTCATTGTGGAATTAGTGTCCGACATGTTTTCTTGATATTTTGACTTATCATATTCATTCTTGTAGCATTCTTTCAGCAGAATTCATCCGTGCATCTCTGAGTGGTGCTGACAACATGGACGAATCAGTGGCACCATCTACCCTTACCTCTAATGGAAAATATGATGACGTAAGCTTAGTGTTGTCGTCGTCGTTATTTATTTATTTATTTATTTTCAATTTTTTAATGCTGAAACAACTAAATTTTCTGTGGTTCCACTATTACTTGCATTCTTCTATCCGAAATGTGTTCATTTTCCTTAGTTTTTACTCATTAGTGTTTCAAGCAAAATGGCATATTTCTAATATAAGTTCTATTTTTATGCCTTAATCCTGCCTAATACTTGGGCAGTTAATTATTTTTGTTTTGGATTAGTTTAGAGTTTTACTATTAAGGGTTTTGTTTAAATCACAGTTCTTAATCTGAGTTATGTATGTTGCTCAAGTGATGTCTTACAGGATAATGCTTCAGATTTATGAACTTTGAGGTTTATATACTCAGAATAGATTATTAGTTACTCCCACTGAAAATTTACCTGATTCCAGACCATGTTTACCTTATACTCTACACAGTACATCAACCTGGTCTTGAACTACAAACTAATTATTAAGCTTGTTCTCTAGTCATGAATGATTAAAATGTACTTGGAAGTAGGGAAACTTAAAACATGTCTATCTTCTCTCTTTATCAAACACACACACACGCATTTCCGCCTATATTGCTCATAAGAAATGTGTGTTGATAATATCAATTATTCTGTTTGTTTTGCTGGATCCTTATTTTACAGTTTCTCATTGCGGCTCATGACAACTTTCTTTTTGAAAATTCAGGTTAAATTGGAGGAAGAAAGAACTTCGAATTTCCAGGATCAGCTTCTCCCTCTAGTCATTGGATTGCTTAGAACAGTGAGTCAGATATATGTCTCCTTTTGAATTTCTTAATTAATAGTTTTTTTTTTTTGTGTGTGTGTGTGTGCTAACATGTTTTTTTATCACTCAGGTAATAGATAACTGTCAAAGATACCTAAATTAATGAACAACTGATGGAATGAATTGTCAAATTTAAATTTTCATGGATTGGTGCTTAAGCACTTGCTTGTCCTACTTTTTCCTTGTTGAACAGGCTACCGTGGTGTATTTGTACTTAAAACTAGTTTTTATGGGCTACCACAGTAGTTTAGTTGATACTTAATCAAATGTACGATTTTGCTAGCTTATCTTTCATTGGTCTATTTTCTACCTCTCCATTTTTTAGTTTTGAAGTTAGCTTTGTGAAACAGTTTTTTTCTTTCCAGGGCAAATTCCCAGCTGTGTTGAGAATATACCGAGATACACTTGCTTCTGATATAAAGAACTCTGTCAAGGTGACAGTTTTGAATATGCATCTAGAGTCAGAATCTATCTCTGGAGAGGGGATTGTGGAAACTGATGGTGGGTTCAATGCATCATTTGAAATATAGGTTCAGTGTACTTCAAATATTTTCTTTCTACTGAAAGATTCCTTCCCTTTGATTTGACTGTTTGGACTTATAATGTGACTTTTCCCTTGCTTCTGTTTATAATGAAAACTATGATGACACTGAAGGAATTCTCATAATGTGACTTTTCTCTTGCTTCTGTTTATAATGAAAACTATGCTGACACTGAAGGAATTCTTTCTGTCAAGTTTTTTCTGGCTGTAGGAAGTATTTTGACTCAAAATCTTCTCATTCTTTGATATGACTCAGGTGGGAGTTCATCACTTGGAAGTAAATTGAAAAGTCTGTCACCTGATAGCTTTGTGAGGCTTCTGCAGGAGATTTTCAAGATAGTGCAGGTAATGTATGCTTGGCAATTAATGTTACTTGTACTTGCAAATTTATATACCGATAGAATCAAACCGTTGAATTGTTTAAGAGTAGAACATGTATTATTGTAAATTATTTCTGTTGCCTAATTTGGCTAGACTCTAGAGTCATAGAGATTAGAAGATTATGCTACCTGCCTGATATGTAGGGCACTGAAGTGTTTAAATTTTTCACTACCATAACTGGATTACATTTTGAAGTTCTATACCTTAACTTAGAGGTGTGATGCTGTTAAAGACTTTCTTTAATCAAACCCACTTTTATTGTCATTGAGAACACCTGTCTCAAGTTTCATGGCATAAATGGTCGCTACTTGGTTTTTGTTCCCAGCATTTATCACTGTTACTTAGAAGTGTAATTTTTTTTTTAAAAAAAAATTCTTTTTATCAAACCCACTTTTATTGCCATTGAAAACTCCTACCTCGAGTGATTCTCCCTTGTTTTCTTTCATAGCCTAAATGGATGTTAATTGGTTCTTGTTCCTAGCATTTATAGATGTTATTTAACTTGCTTGCACCCTTACTTTCTATTTTCTCTCTTTAAGTATCTTATTGTTCAAGGTCAAAGGACCTAGCTGGCAAACATTTGGAAAATTGCTTATGTAGCTGTTATTTTGGGATGGGTTTTTACTTTAACTCGATTGCAAATAAATGCTAGTACTAAATCTATGGTTTTGATTTTAATGAAATATGTTTTAGGGACTTGTATTAGTTTCAATAAAGATCTATTTTAGAAGAAAGTGAGAGTATAGGGAACCATGTGGTTTTCCGAAAAATGACGAAGTCAGAAACTGAAATTTTTAACTTCTTTAGGAAAGAATGCCTAGGCTAATGAGGTCGGATGAAAGTAAATAGATATGATCTTGGACTCTGGATATACACACCGTTTTCGTCTTTGCATTTTTTTTTTTTTGAATCATATTAAACGAATATATAAGTAGTGGAAATTTCTGTATTTTGTATTGTGTTGTGTTTTTCATCAACTCAAGCCAAATTTTTTGCACAAAGATGACCATTTATTCTAGTCAATAAATTAAATATTACTCATTGATTCTAGGCAGTAAATAAATGTTTAATATATTCTATACTACAAAAATCCTAACACTTTTATGGCATGGCGTAACTTGATTTTTTCTTTTAGTGAATGCAGACACACTTAATGCGGGCTTCCGAAGTCAAAAGAGCAATTGAATGGATTATGGGCAATCTCAATGGACACTATGCCGCTGCTTCAGTTGCTGCTGCTATTGCACATGGTGCATCGTCTCCTGAAACAGTTCAAGAGACAAATGGTTCAGCTAGTTCCCTTTTACAGCAGTCTTCACAAAGTGCTACAAGAACACCATCTATCCATGGGAGGGGATATGATGCTGGAAACCCAAACCTTTCGAGAAATTTCCGGTAAAGCGCTTTTTCTTCCCCCCTGCATCCTTGGGGAGCATGCTTAATTTTTTTTTTCTTTTGTGGGGTGGGGTTTCAATACTTGGGTCTCCCATTACCAGTGTAATTCTCCTGTGTCTATGTCTGGAAATGACTTCCTCTTGCAATATCTCGTGAGATGTGGTTATCATTTAGCAAAGTTGTGGTTACTTTTCTTTATGGAACCACATGAAACATGTGGGTTTTTTCTTAAACTTTTACTGTATTTGGACAGGGCTGATATTGTAAGAGAGAATGCAGAGGCTCTATTTGCTGCTTGCGATGCTGCTCATGGAAGGTGGGCGAAAATTGTTGGAATCCGTTCACAAATTCATCCAAAACTTAAACTTCAAGAATTTCTCGATGTTTATAATATCAGTCAGGAGTTCATAAGTTCAACTGAGAAGGTGTGTGATGCATCTTGTAGTTTATTTACAGTCTATGAAAGAGAGTTGTGTTATCATGATTGTAATATTATATTATGCTGACATAAACAGATTGGTGGAAGGTTGGGATATAGCATTCGAGGAACACTTCAGTCACAAGCTAAATCCTTCATTGAATTCCAGCATGAATCTCGAGTTAGTTTCCATTCATGCCAACTACTCTATTCTTTGGGTGCCATCCACCAGGACTTACTCATTTGTTACACTAACTTCTTTGCTCATATCATAGATGTCCAAGATGAGGGCTCTCCTTGACCAAGAAAATTGGGCTGAGATAGATGTACCCGATGAGTTTCAGAGCATTGTTGATTCACTGTGCTCTTCAGAATCTGGGGTTTCTGGAGAGAGTGGCAGTGTCTCTGATGATTCTGCAGTAATTTCTAATGAAGTGGTATCAAGCAGCGATGTTCCTTCTGTTGCAGATGCTGGTCCATCGAATTTATCCCAGCATATCAATAAGCCAGATTCTAATGGGACATATGTTGATAATAACCCTAACACTGATTCATCACGCTTGAGTGTGCCAACTGAGAACAGCAATTCTGATGCCAGTACTTCATCTCATGGAAACAACGCCAGCATGAAGGAGCGTGGAAAATCTATCCTTCGAATGCTTTATATTAGAGGTGTTGCATATCACATGGTGAATTGGTAAGCACCCATGATTTCTTGTCCTTTTCAGTTCGTTGCTGTTTTCTCTTTCTTTCTTGATGCCCTATGGTGGAAAAATAAATTAGCAAGGATTTTCCAAACTGATTTGTGAAAGAAAACTTGGGTTTTGATTTTAGCATTAAACCCTTGACCCTTGACCATGGGCATGAGGATACAAAGTTCTACTGATAGAACTAAACGGCATGAGTTTGCTACACATTTAAAAATGTTACTTGGTATTCTGTACTTGAGAAGGTAGGTCCTAACATATGGTTTTGGTTGAGTACTTGTTTTTTTTGCTGATTCATAATTCAATGATTTCTTTTAGTTCTTTGGTTTAAAAATTAGATTATTTGTAAGCTTCTCGTCCCTCTTCAAAACTTCACCATTCAAATGTGCATATATTCTGTGGTATTAGCTTTATACTCCCTCCGTCCCATTAGATTAGTCCATTTTGGTTTCGGCACAGAAACCAATGTTTGTGAGTGTAGTGAAATTAATATTTTATTGATGTGAGGAGATTTTTTTCCATTTTAGGAAAGTGGACTAATCTAGTGGGACGGACGAAAATAGAAATATGGACTAATCTGGTGGGACGGAGGGAGTAGATTTCTTGTCTTAATATATGCCATATTTAGATTTGTTTATTGTTTTCATTGCTGCTTCAGTGGCTTGTATTTGGTGAAGATGATGTCTGAGTATGTAGATATGAATACTTATTTGCCCACATTATCTGCGGAGGTAGTCCATCGTGTGGCTGAGCTCTTGAAATTGTTTAATTCAAGGACAGCGCATCTTGTTCTAGGCGCGAATGCCTTACAGGTATTGTTCAGTTCTGAAGTTGACTTTCTATTTGACCTTTGAAGTACCGATAGATAAAGATTATGATTCAAATTTAGGTTCAGGTTGCATGATATCAGCTTCTTTTACCCTTTTTAGGAATCGCAAGTTATGTTAAATATTATTTTGAAGTTTTGGTAATATTGGAACTATCTGCGACCGACATGAGAAGTTTAGACTTTAGATATATTGGTAAAATCTGAATTTATCTGCTAGACAGGGCATAAATGAACGTGGATTAACATTATTTTTACCATAAACCTTTCCCTAATCTACCTTGGAAAACAGACCCAGAAAAGAATAAATTAACTCTAATATAACATTTGCACCATTGATTCCCTTACTGGTTATTTCATGTTGTCCTTGGCCAACATTATTCGTCTACAGGTGTCTGGTTTGAGGTCAATTACAGCTAGACATTTGGCTATGGCAAGTCAGGTGATAAGTTTCACGTATGCCATCATACCCGGTAGGTGGTAGCAGGAATATGTTTGTTAATCTTTGTTAGCATTCCTTACAAGTTCCAGTTTTACTTAAATTGATCACTGTTCTGTTCAGAAAAGAAAGGCTAGAACTATATTTTAGGGGTGCAAGGTTCCTACTTCTTCAGAAGAAACGACACTGAGTTTGATTGAGGGGCCAATCACTATATTATTGTTTTGGGGTAGTAATGAGGTGGACTGGGGTTTGGAAAGAGTAGGTTATTAAAATGTGGTAATTGCTTAACTTAAACTTGTACCAAGCAGTTATGGGAAGGATTTCACCCGCACTCATTTTTAATACCTCCAGTGATCACCCCTAATATTATTGTATATCTAAAAACCTCATTGAACTTGTAAAGATTTATGTTGTTTGAAGTACTGGAGACTACAGATATAACTAGTTTTTCTTTTTCAATAAATTTTATTTGTTTAATCTTTTATAATGGTACAAAGCCGAGTAATCATATGGCATAATCTCGAGAATAATTGTTAAATGCATTTTATTTGGCAATCATAAATTTGAATTAGCATTTTCTTATAAAGTCTTCTCTGTGTGAATAATATGGAGCTCTTGTTGATTATATGATGGTTTTCATGTATTTATCAAGAAATTAGGAGAATTCTCTTGCTCAAAGTTCCGGAGACATATAAAGTGTTATTGCAGTCAGAGATTGATCGAGTTGCAGCTGTAAGTCATCATTTGCTGAAAAATATTGTTCACAAAGACTATGTTCAAGTTTCATTTAATCTGGTATATGTATTGACAGTTTATTTATTCATTGTCTTTAGACATCATGATGTACTAGGAATATTACATACATTTATGGACACACTGTTTCAGTGGAGCCCTCTCTATGCCTGTATTAAATATTTTCTTCTCATGATACCTCTACGTAGAATAGATCGTTCTAGAAACAGATGTAGTTCTTTTTATTTTAGGCACAGGTAATTAGCAAAATAATTGCTAGCAGTGGGACTCATTGATGTGGTGGGAGATAATTTTTAAATCTCATGCCGACTAAAAACTTTTAAAGTTCTAACATTAGATTTATGGACAATCTCCCAGTGATGAGAAAGTAATGTTTGGACATACTAGAATGGCAGGTCAGGTCAAATTGTCAGGCATATAAGTTAGGAGCCCTAGCTTATCCCAAAATCATGGTCAAGGGTTAAGGATTGACCCCCACTTATATGCCCATCCAATGCTTTCATATGGATCTAATGTGTGACATCATGAGAGAACATCACTTTAGATAAAATTAGTAGTTACCTAATTTGTAAATACCATGCGCAGATATTCTCTGCACATTCCATCTACTGAACTTTGATCTTTCTGAAATTCAAGTTGAAAAGAGGCTTATGATTTTTTTTTAATTAAAAAAAGAAAAGGAAAAAGGAGCAGATTTGTTTATGCTGTCTCCTGATATCACCTTCCATGTTGCTTAGATTTGTGTCATTCCTTTTTGATCATCTTGAGGAGGTCCTAACGAAATTTTATCCCCCTCCCTCTCACCCAATTGTAAGTTACGAGTATAGACATATTTCCTTATGTGAGCTTTATTGTAATTGTTTTTGCTTTCATGACATTAGGATTACAAAAATCACCGTGATGAAATCCATTCCAAGCTGGTTCAGATAATGAGAGAAAGATTGTTGGTTCATCTACGAAGCTTGCCACAGATTGTTGAGGGTTGGAATAGATCCGAGGACACTGATTTACAGCCTAGCCAGTTTGCTCGGTCTCTAACCAAGGTAAGAACCAGTGTGTTACTTAATGTTAGCGTTGAACATAAAGTTTGTCTTGGTCCACGGTGATGTGAAATTATGAAAGGCTGTATTGTATTTGTATGATCTCCTCTTATGTGTCTTCTTCGAAAATTGTTATTGATTGAACAACAATAGCAGGGTTTTTTTGAGTTTCAGTATTAAATACATTTTCTGTCACTACCTTCACAAAAGCCAGATGCTCTTTCTTTGTTTTCATGCTATTTTTTGTTATTTTACTCTAGTGCCGAACATTTGACCTGCTATTTTCTCTAGCAACAATTATATTTCTTCATTTAATGTTTTTTCTTGCTTACAGAGATAGTGAGATTTATAGATCAAAAGTAAATATAGATGGTGAGATTTGATTTCACTTGGATTTCTTCTAGTTTGTTTGGGTTTCCGAAACATACTCCAATGAAGGATGAAAGAGGCTACTGGGAAGAAATACATGATAGACAGGAACTCTGTTTCATTTCTTTTCTCCCTTAAGCCTGAATTTGAACCCTTACGTAAAGACTAAATGTTATCTTCATATCTCTGGTCCTATTCTTTTTGGGATGAATAGTACTAAAACTGTTTTCTTCATATTTGTGATTTTCTCCTTCATCTTGCTTTTGCAGATTATTTTCTCCGCTAATGCTTTTCACTTCACTCATTGTGGCAGGAAGTAGGATATCTTTTACGTACGTTGTCTAAACACCTGCACGAAGAGGATGTCCAAGCTATTTTTGGGTAATTTCCATCACCAGAATCAAGGGCTCTAATGTTTTCTTCCATATTTATATGTTACGGTGTAGTTTTTGCTGCATTCTATAACATCAACATACAAGTGTGACCATGCATATGGAACTTCCTCTTTTCACTTGGCTACTTCAGATGGTAAAATTATAGTACAGAAGTTTGATAGAGTATTCGTCAAGAAGCTACCTGTCATTTTAATTGGTAAAATCCTCACGAAGCACATAAATCACATATAGTTTGAATATAAGAGTACAAAATTTTGTTGCTTCTCGGAATATTAATGTGTTTCTATAGTGTGTTTCTCCTACTATGATTGCCACCATGAACTTCTCCTACAATAGTATGCCCATCAGAGCCTCTCTAGGCACCAGGAAGTAGTGTTGGAAAAAAAAATTGATGAGGCTCTGTGCTTGTACCGTGTTTGCATATAGGAACATAGACTAAATTTATACTTGTTGCTTTCTGCTGCAGGCCAGTGGTTACTATTTTGCACTCACAAATAGCTGATGCATTTTCAAAGTTAGAGATAAGCACTTCACAAGCAAAACGCAGGTATTGGTTAATTATCCCTATATTATTAAATGAGCAAAGAAACATTTTTTATTGAGTTGGTCATCTTTGCCTAATTCATTATCCGTGCTTTTATGAATGCTTTGATTGATACCTACATTTAAGCCTATTATTTAGTAAAACCACATGGGCATTCAGCATAAATTAGTTTTTTTTTGTTTTTTTGTTTTATCACATAGAATGTTGGCTTCAACGGTTGCTCTTGTGTGTGTGCTTACTAACTCCCTCCGTCCCGTTACAATTGTCGCCTTTCTTTTCGGCACGGAAATTAAGAGTTGCGAGTGTAGAATGAGTTAGTGGGATTAGTATTTTATTGTTGAGTGTGAAAAAGTTGCCATTTTTGGAAATGTGACAATTTGGTTGAACGCTCAATTTGGTTAGTGTGAAAATTCAAGTGGGACGGAGGGAGTATTATTTTAAACCATAACTGTAGAAGTTGATTGAATATTCTGGTAAGTTTCTCATCCATATCACCATTAAGCAACTAATACCTCTTCTATATCTTATCCTGCATTGTCCAAGTCCCTGTCCCATGTTTCTTTCTCACTTTGAAGTCTTTCCTTCTGCTTCCCCCATAAGCAAATAATCACCCTGGAGAACTGTTTCTGCCTGTTTTTCTTTTTTTCTTTTTCTATAGAATTTCACTTTATGGAATTGTTGGTGAATACACTACTTAAAATCAGTATTTTTACAACACAACTAAACAAAAGCAGTTAATGCTTTAATAGCCTTTGAGAATCGAAATTCAAGAAAATCTCGCTTGCCCAGATAAATTCCTCAGAGATTGAAGGAAAGTAAATATTACTGTTTAAATGAAAACAGCCAGCAAAAATAACTGATGTAATTTCTGTTTTGAAGCTGTGAGAACCTCATAATTTGCATCTAATCAATCCTTTTTCTTTAGGTTTGTGCTCTATCTAATCATATGTATTATGCTGTCACAGTCTCCGCTGCGAAATCCAGCATCTACTTGGATGCATCAGGTCATTACCTTCTGATAATTCGAGTGAATCTAGTCCACCAAATTGGGGGGCTCTTGATGAATTCCTGGCAGAAAAACTTGGGGCTGAAGCTGGTGAATAGAGATTCCTTGTGATCAAATGAATTGTTACAGAGTGAATACAAATTGGGTGTACTCACAATATCAAAGCTTACGGATCGAGCGGCATCCTTGGAGAAGAGGTATGAGTGAAAAATTCCGTGAATATTTTATATAGCTACTGGTGTGTGAAGTGATATAAGGTGGATGTCACAGAATGTATCGTGATTTCGCAGGGAGCAGATGAATTTTTGAGGATGTTATGGTGAGTCAGTCAGTATCGTATGCAGTGCTTGAATGAATGAATGGCTGGTGGTCTTGGAGAATAGCCCAAATTTTATCGTTTATTTTATTTTTTGTGTTCTATTCTTTTCTGTTTCATTTTTTTTTTTTTTGGGTTACAAAAGAATAAAAAGTGAACTGTTTGTTGTCGGCCTCTCTCTCTCTCTCTCTCTCTCTCTCCATGCGAATCACTTCACTTGTACGATTATACACAACATGCACATAATCTTCTCTTTCATATGCTTCCTGTGCAGTTGTCTGTCTACATTTATATTATGTTTGACGTTTTTCTGTTTCCAAAAATGTCACCATCTTTCCGATCTGCAAAAATAAATCTTTATATTTCAACAACTACTTGATAGTGCCATCGGACCAAATGTTTAGTGCTAAATTTCTGTCCAAGCACGCTGGAGTCCCACGTAGTTGTACAACAAATACTCTCCTCATACTTATGGATTTCAATTAAATCATTGTGTAGTAAAATAAAAATCTCTACTCTTATATTTGCGAGCGTATACTGAGTTTTTTAGGTCATTTTAATAGTTCCTCTATCCTATTTTATTTGTCTTTTTTCCATTTTTGTATTTCCCATTTTAATTGTTTTATTTTTTTAAAAAAGTACTCCCTCTGTCCTATTTTAATGGGCTTTTTTTTTTTGGCACGGAAATTAAGAGTTGTGAGTGTAGAATGAGTTAGTGGAATTAATATTTTATTGTTGTGTGTGAAAAAGTTGTCATTTTTGGAAAGAGGTCAATTTAAATGCGACGCTAAATTCGGTAAGTGGGCCTATTCTAGCGGGACGGAGTGAGTAACTTTTTCATACTAATAATAAAATATTAATTATACTCAATCATTTTATATTCACATGTCTTGATTATTGTGTCTGAATTAAATAAGATAATTAATAAGGGATGAAGGGGGAATGATATAAATTGCATACAGTTCGTCATTGTAGAATTGAAAAGTCAATATATTTTAAAGAAATGAAATTAAAAGGATAATAATAATAACAGCAATATTGCTGTAATATATATAAAACTTAAAAGAATAATATTCATGTATCCGGAAAGTGACACCATAAACTTTATATAATAAACCACACTACTGGACCCCACAATTTTTAAATCATAAATTAATACAGTAATTAAAGTATTTTATTTATGATTAATGAATTATGACTTTGAAGATGAAATGAACGTCATTTTAATATAATAAAAAAATATTTCTCAATCTGAATTACTCCCTCCGTCCCGTTATATTAGGCACGGAGGGAAATGACACTATAACCAAGGAGAAGTTTAAACACTCCACTAAAAACTTAATTAAGCAATAAACAAAGGAAATTTAATTGCTAATGACATTTCAGTTTTAAAAATTAAGGGCAGTGTCAAATCACATGTAGTAAGAGAGATTATGGCTTCAAAATCAAATTTGGAGCCAAAATTTTCAGATTACATCCAAATTTCCCTCTAATCTAGCTCTATAAATACAAATCCACTTTTACAATCATTAAAACAAATGATCAAAGAGCTGATACCACTTCTACACATCAAAAAACACAAAAACTGAGAGAAATATGGGTAAGAACCCAGACATATCAGAAGAGAGGAGAGCTGAAATTGTTACATTTCTGCTGGAGAGATTGAAGGACAGCAAGCCAGCAAAAGGGGTGATCAATCAAGCTGCTGCAGCCTTCAATGTTTCAAGAACTACCATCTCAAGAATCTGGAAATCTGCAAGAGAAGCACAAACAAGAGGTGAAGGTTTACATTTTAAAGGGAAAAGGATTGCTAGAATAAGAAAGCTCAAACATGAGGTAAACAATGAGCAAATAGCTGCAGTCAATTTTCGGAAAAGAAGAACAATTAGGGCACTAGCTGAGAGCATAAGTATTCCTAAGTCCACTGTGGGTAGATGGGCTAAAAATAACCTGATCAGAGCACACACCAATGCAATAAAGCCATGTTTGACAGCTCCAAACAAACTCTTAAGATTGAAGTGCAGTTTACAAACCATATGTTATGATCATGTGTCAAAGATGTTTAAGTTTAAGCCAATGGAGAATATTGTGCATATAGATGAGAAGTGGTTTTATTTAACCAAAAACACACATAGGTACTACCTCACACAAACTGAAACTGAGCCACATAGGACATGCAAGAGCAAAAAATTTATTCCTAAGGTGATGTTCATGTGTGCTGTGAGTAGGCCAGTATTTTCAGATGAGGGCAGTGTCCTATTTGATGGAAAAATAGGGATGTGGCCATTCATAGAAGAGGTGGTAGCCAAAAGAAGCAGCAAAAACAGGGATGCTGGAACTCTAGAGCTCAAACCCATTCAAAGCATCACTAAGGAAGTCATAAAGGCATGCCTAATCAATAATGTAAGTTGCTGCAGTTTATACATGCATGTATGCATAAAATCAGCAATGAACATAATCAATTTAATGTGTATTCACAGGTTATTCCAGCAATCAAAGAGAAGTGGCCTACTTGTTTAAGTAAAACAATTGTCATTCAACAAGATAATGCTCGGCCCCATATCACTAATGAGAATGCAGAGTTTCAAAATGCAGCAACTTCAGATGGATTTGACATACAATTGGTGCAACAACCACCTAATTCACCTGATCTAAATGTCAATGACTTGGGTTTTTTCAGAGCTATTCAAAGCTTACAGCAGCAACAAGCTTGTCAAGATGCAAGAGAGCTAGTCAATGCAGTGTTAACAAGTTATAACAGCCTACAAGCAGCAACTCTCAATAAGGTGTTTCTATCCCTACAAACATGTTACATAGAGATTATGAAAGTTAAGGGCTGCAATAGCTATAGGCTGCCACACATGAAGAAGGATGCTTTATTGATGCAAAATGCTTTGCCCAGGAATATAGAGGTACCAATTGACCTAGTGAAAGAGTGTCTACACTATATGACTGAGCATGGACATGAAGGAAATGATATGGAATGTGTCATGACTCAATTGGGTTTAGCTTTTTCTTTACTGTAAGGATAGATAGGATTAGTGCAGATGACTCTTTTGTAAAGCACATGTAGTCTTTTGTAGTGCACATGTAGTCTTTTGTAAAGCATATTGACATGTAATCATGCACATTCAACTTATGAAGTTTCAAGAAACCACTTCAAACATGGAGAACACATTTCAAACAAAAAATGTTTCATGAATGTGTATGGGATGTGTGTGCAAGTTATAATCATTTCAGGAAATAACCCTTATCCCACAACAGAACCAAGGATTCATCATGCTCAACCAGCTACTCATAAAACCAGCAAGGTAAAACCATTAAACCAGCAATAGAAACACATTAAACCACTCATGGCCGAAGAAGATGAGCAGCAATAGCAATCAACATAGGCAGACCAATAATCAGCCATAAAATGAAGAGGCAA
>JAPKLW010000381.1:434325-459675 GCA_026898455.1 Plectranthus barbatus | reverse complement strand
GACCAATAATCAGCCATAAAATGAAGAGGCAAACCACCAATCAACATGCAGACCACCAATCAGCCATAACATGAAGAGGCAGACCACCAATCAACAATTTTACCATCGATTCAACATGCAAACAACCATGTATGCATACAGATCCACCAATTCAACAGGCAGAACACCAAAAAGCCATAACATGACAGATCACCATATATTCAAGAACACGAATGTAAAAAAGAGAGAATTCACCGGATGTTTGGGAACTGAATGTCCCAAAACAGGCGGACGACTTCCATCGTTATATGGTGATGAACAGCCAACTGAACAACAACCTCCGCCAGCCACTGCCTCTCCTTCTCCAAATCGAAAGACAGGTCCGATTCCTCAGTGAAACCGCTCAGCACCGGCCATCCAATGTCATCACTGTCATCCCACCGAGCAACGGAGTCTGCGGCGGCAACGAGATCTTCAGGGGAGCTGTCGCCTGGCCGCGTCTCACGGTCGCCTGCACGCTGAACCGGCACGGCAGCGGCGGCAACAACCCCACCGTCGGGGTCGCCGCCAGCACGCTGGATAGATGGGCTAGGGTTCACGGGTGTCGTCATCGCGGCGCAGGAGGGAGAAGAGAAAGGGCGGAGGAGGTTCGGCCAGTTTAGGGTTTGAGCGAGAGGGAGAAGAGAGATCGACACAGATGCGGCGCAAGTGAGAGGTGAGGGTGATCGACAGGTTTGCGAGTTCAGAGAGGAGAGGGGCGGACGAGAAAGGGCGGCGGAGGTTCGGCCAGTTTAGGGTTTGAGCGAGAGAGAGAAGAGAGATCGACACAGATGCGGCGCAAGTGAGAGGTGAGGGTGATCGACAGGTTTACGGGTTCAGAGAGGAGAGGGGCGGACGAGAAGGGCGGCGGAGCATCGGCCGTTTTAGGGTTTGAGCGAGAGGGAGAAGAGAGATCGCAACAGATGCGGCGCAAGTGAGAAAGGGTAAGAAATGATTCGATGATTTAGGGTTTGTGAGAATGGGAGGGGTAGTCTGGTAATTAGGTAGAAAATTGAGGGTGAAATTGTAATTGCTACTTTAACTAATTGAGATTAAGCCATGTTAATTTTTTGCCAAAAAGGGAAATGTGTCTAATAAACGGGACAAACCGAAAAGGAAAGTGTGCCTAATATAATGGGATGGAGGGAGTAATATATATCTTCCATCTTGTCACATTAATTACTAAAGAGTAAAGGCGATCCCTAGGAGATACTTTACTTCGATGGAGGTTGTGCAAGATTCGGCTCATCATTTGTTTGAAAATTCCTAAATTAAATAATTTAGTTCGATTAATGTTTAAAGTGTGAAATTAACCGTTTTGACCAGGTAATATCTATTATAATATTAATTAATTATTATTTGATGGATAATTTAAATACCACTTATATTGAATATAGCTAATATTTTAATTTTTTTAATTAAATAATATATATATAACACCGGAGGTTTATATTGTTTTGAATTGCAACTGTATGAATCAATTTAATTTTCCTTCTTTCTTGTAATTTCAATCTTACTTCTACCTGATTTATAATTAATGAGAAACACAATATATTTATATTTGTTTTATTATTTGCATAATTCGCTAAATCAATTCAAAACGGTCAAAGAGATATTAATCTTATTATTGCATTATTACAATTAATTGAATAATCTTTAAAACTGTAAACTTGTCGAATTAAATCATTTTCATATAATTTTGACTTATTTAATTTGAAATAATTATTTGATTGGTTTTATTTATGAAAATCTTAAATTATATCTATTAATTTAACAAGTATTTCATCTTTCATATTGGTCAAATTAAACCGTCCACACCTCTATCTTGTGTATGATTAAAGTTGTTAGCTTTTCCTAAACATGGAAAAAGTCAACCTAGAAAAGATAGCTAAATATAAATATATTTTGTGTGACAGGAAACCCTGCAACTTTATTATAAAAATATCCAAACATGATATTTAAGGATCGCTGAATTACCTTTAAAAACTGTTTCGATATTTGCAGTATCATTTTATTGATTTTGTACAGAGAGTTCACAGAAAAGTAATGCCTAATTTATTTGCCACCATATGTATCCATGTGCCAAGAATAGTATATTAATTTAGATCTGTTTTTTTAATTTTTGGTGTGCTATACTCCTACACCCTAGCTAGTCCCATATGGGACAATTCATACTTCATAGATCCCAAACCAAAAAAAATCAAACTACTCTCTCTCTCTCTTCATTTATTATAAAATTGTAAATGGAATTATTCTCTCATCAATTATTGAAGCACAATCACAGAAATTCATGCAATAATATTTTGTTTTGTCTTACTTTGTCAATTCATATATATTTCTTTATAACAATCAATCGAACCTTTTAGTAATGTAGTAATTTTTTTTTTAAAATTTTGATCAAGATAATTTGTTCTTGGACTACAAATACAATCATTCTTTTTCTCTTTTAAGATTCCTTTTATTTTTATTTTTTACAATTTTGAGATCCTTCTCTGTAATTGTAAATGTTTTTCTTTTCAGTTTCAACAAAAATATTAATATGAAAACTAAATTTGCACGTGCTTACTTAGTTGGACCAGACAGAGCATTTTAAAGGAAAAGTATTGAGTCAAAATGTGCAATGTTTCAATTCTCAACCCTAGTTTTGCAATTTCAAGAAATAAGCTCTCTCAAAATAAGCCTATCGAAGGGCTTTAGTGAATTTAGGATAAGTAAACGGAAAAAAACAAATCACTTAAATAGACAATTAGAAAATTTTGAAAAATCCAAATTCAATCGTCTGAAAAAATCTGCAATCGAACCGAATAATCAATTTTGGTTGGCAAAAACTTGCGTTAGACACGTCTAAATGGTTTATGCGGGTTTTATCCATACTCAAATGGGTTCACCCATCACAAATAAAGTTTATTAATCCCCAATTAGGGTATATTAGATGAGTTTGACTTGGATTAATGGATAAAACCCATCTAAACCTTTTAGACGTGTCTAACCCATTTTGGTTTTGGTTTGATTTAGACTTAGCCTATTTTATTTTAAACTTTTTATGAATTATCTAATTTTGTTTATGTATATGTAATATTTTACCCTACACTAAACATAAGTTACAATTAACATCTACTCGTTTAATACATAAAACATGTTATGTCACTTAATCCATAAATATGATTATAAAATAATTTAATAAAATTAAAAATCCGGTATATGAAAGGAGTTTTGGTTTGTTCGGTCGAAATTGAATCCAAACACCTTAGCTCGAACCGAATTGATCCTAACTAAAGTTGGATTTAAGAATTTTCAATCGTTTCGAAATTGCCCTGTTTTTTGACCGAACAAAATCGCCCAAAACTTTTTGGTTTGGTCCAATTAGCGGTTTACGGTTCAATTTTGCCCATCCCATCTTTAATATCGTCTTGCATGTAAGACATGTATAAATAAATTGATTGATTATTGTTTCAAAACTAAAATAACTGATTGATTATACAAATGGGTAAATTAAAAATAAAAATTATATTTATCATTTGAGTTATAAATCGATCGATCATTACTAAGAATCAATTAATTTCTTTCATGAATCGATTGATTAGATAAAAATCAATTGATTTTGTGTACAACTGCTATCTCCATATTATCAATAATGATCGATTCTTAAAATAGGAAGAAGAGAATCAATCAATTTCAATCCAATTTATAAAACTTGATATGCAAAACCATCTCTCACAAAGTTCTAATTTTTCTTATTGTTATCGAAAAGTTAAGACAAGTGGACTTCCCACGAGTTGAGATTTGGGAAGGTACATATATTAATATGATATATACATGATAATAATGGACTTCCACTAAAAAATTGTTGAGAAAAAAGAAAATGCATTCACCATTTGAATAATAATGAGTTTTAATGTTTGCCCACAACATGTCTAGGTTTGTTAGTCATGAAGTCTTAGAAATAGAATTTTTGATAGGAAATTAAGATTGAAATTTCAATGAATTTTTCTCGACGACTCGATCCAACAATCGGTCTGAAACGAAACATATTTCTTTTCTGAATGAATGTACGTACATTTTTTTTGTCTGAACAATAAATTTGACAATTGAAATATTAATTTGATAATTTTTTTTGGCATTCCATAGCTGACCTGGTTGTTGAGCAAACAATAGTTTGAGAGTGAGAAACAATGAAAAAAATCAGACACCTTTCTCTGACTAAAATTTGCTGCAACTCAATTTTCAATGTTGAAAGCGAAGCTTTTCGTCAATTTAATTAATTATGTGTTCCATAATTCTATTTCACATTGTCGTTTTTTGTGGACATATGACTGCATTAATGTTGTTTTCACTGGGGAAATTGACATAATTTTTTTTTAAAAAAAATGAGTAATTGTATATTGCCAAATTATTTAAACTTCAATATTTGTGATAACTGTTCTGTTCCTCAAAAATGAAAAAGAAACTTTTGTGTAACTGGAAATAATTAAATAAAACAACGCAAAAAAATAAATAAATTTAAACAAGCTTATAATTATAAATCATTTATGTTCTCCATTACTATAGTATAATATAAATTTCAAAACATAGATTAATAATTCTAAAAAGTCATGGAGTTCAAGGAAATCAATTTCAAAAATCGAAAGACTAGTTTGATAAAAAAAAAAAAGGAATAATAAAAAGGTGTAACTAACATTATCCCAAAATAAAAATTGTATTTTATTCGTGGAAGCATGCATTTTCTTTTTCTTGTTACAATTTTGGTAGTGGAGTCTTTAGGAAGTAACTTTCTGAAGCATTATTTGCCGTTACTACATGAAAAATGTAGAACCACAACGGTGAAAAGACAACGATTTTGACTTAAAATCGTTGTCATAGAGTGATTAAAGTCTAAAGTATTATTTATTAGTGTATAAAAATACATAAAGACAACGAGTAAAATTCACCATTGCTATTTAAGTGTTGTTAATTACACAAAAACAACAAATAAATTTAAATATTATTATTTAAGTATTATTGTATCTTTTAATTTAATTCTAAATTAATCAAATATAAAAAAACCTAAATTCCCTTCTTTAAAAAAAAAACCTAAAATTTCAAATTGAAGGTCGTTCTCCCTCTTCTCCCCAAATTTAAACTTTGCCCAGCACAATCCCCTCCACCGTTGCCCCTCCGTCTCGCCGCCATCTCCCCTGCCGTTGTCCATGGCTGTCACCACCGCCGTCGCGCTACCACTGCCATCGCCCTGTCGCCCTAAACTGGCCGTTGTGACAGTTCGAGTTCACCAACATCGCGACTCACCCTCCGAGCACAACAGCCCCTCCGCCATTGCCCCTCTGTCATCGTCGTCATCTCCCCTGCCGTCAAGCACGACTGCCACCACCGCCATCGCCCTGCCACCCTACACAGCCGCCACCACCGTCATCGCCCTGCCGTCCTTACCCTGCGCTCCTCCACGGCTACACCGTCGCCCCTACACGGCTGCCACCCCAGACTTGTCCGCCATCAGTCCTGCTGCACCCGCGACAACACGAGTTTGCCGCCACTCGCCGACACTCAGGTTGGTACCATTGCCGGTAACAGGTACTAATTTTAGTATTTTCTTGGATATGATGCAGTTTTGGGTAGTAGGAAGCATGCTAATACTTTGTTGTTTTTTTATTACTTTGTGAATATGCAATTTGATTATTTTGTGTGAAGTCAAAAGTGTCATTGATGTCCAATGTGAAGGATGATTACATAATTTTATTTGTGTTTTCAATTTCATGTGAATCATGCTACCCGACTTCACTAACGTACATAATGGATGAATTTCCTTTTAAGGATTTCCCCAGTCACTACTCGTTACATTTAAAAACTGTTGTCGTAGGAGGGTATCTACGACAACACAATCTACGTCTACAGTCCAGATATAGCTACGACAACGGTTTTTAACCGTTGTTGTTCTGCATTTTTCTTGTAGTGCGATTGTAACGACAATAATGGTTTTTTTCTTTTTTTTCTTCTCACTTGAATTATTTTATATAACAATATTTGCCGATTGTAGCGACAATAATGAAATTATTGTTGATAATAATAATTTCAAGTGGAATTTGAGAAAATCTCAATTTTTTTTTTAAATTTGTGATTAGGAAAAGATACATGTAGGGTTAACAATTGTGCACTAATTTCTTCATTAACTGAAAAATTAAATTACAAAATTGGACAATGCTTCCATAAAAGAAAGCTATTCCGATTCTTATCAGAGTTTTTAAAAAGCTGCACACAAAACTATATATATATTTTTTATTTTCTAAAAAAAACCTACATTTTCTAAGAGAATGCATTAGTCATATTGGTCCTGGTTTTTATCAGAGTAGACTTAATATGCATAGTAAAATTGAATTTGTTGTATCGGTAAACTTGCACTTATCCAAATTGAGAGTGACGTGTCAGCTTGGTTTATCAAACCTTTAGTTCAGGTTTTCAGTGTTAAGTATGCTTAGAGTCAATATTCAATATATGCTACAACACTTGAGTGTCGAGTTTTAAATGAAGGTAAACTGACAGTAAGTATGAAAGCAGTAAATAACACAAAAAATTTATAGTGGTTCGGACTCTAAAGGTCCTACGTCCACTCTTCAGACACAAGTCTGGTAATCCACTGAGTGTTGGATTTACAAGGTGCTCTTGCGATCTATAGCTTGCTGAAGAATGCTTCGTCCTTCAGTCCACAAGCTCACTCGCCTGATCCTTAGCTCGTCCTTCACTTCTCAGCTCCTTGGAGTGTGGGCACACCACAAAACCTCCTCGTCGCTGGAATAGGGTGTTTATAGTTTCCCTTAGACTTCAGCACGATGATAGATTGCTCGTAAGAGTTGGAGTACAAGACATACTTGACTGTTGTAATATTTCTTGGAGAGAAAGATTACCGATAGAATAACTCAAACACGAATGTTCTGAGTCTCATGTTCACTAAAGTGACACATAGAAGAGCTTCAAAAGCCTCGAACGGTTGTGAAAGCTTAATTCACATTCGGTTTGCTTAAGTTCTCGTAATCTTGGTTTAGTCTGGTTGGTTTCTAACTTCGTAACCTTCTTCTGTTGAAATCTCTGTGTTAGCCAAAAGATTAAGTGTTCAGTTTACAGTTATACACTTCAACACTTTAGAGAAGTGTTGAAGGTTTCAAAACACAGTTGAAAATTGTATAACGCGAGAAACAACAAAAGCTGTAAACGAGATAGGATATTATAGTGGTTCAGAGCCTTAAGTCCTACTTTCACTCTTCGAAAATTAATCTGGTAATTCTCTAAGCAATGAAGTTTACACTCCTCACGATCTATAGCCAATCACTGCAAAATCCTTCGTCCGCAGTAAACTGGATCACTCACCCAGACAATTGATCTTCACTCCTTTTTTAATTCCTCGAAGCCAGGTAGGCACCTTGAAGTCTTCTCAGAACTGGTGGTCGTCAAAAACGGATTGAGGGCAAACCTCCCTTCTCCTTCTACGGTAGATGGATGGTTGAGTTCTTCCCAGAACACTCGAGAAACGGTAGTAGCCCGTAATAACCTGTTCCTCCATAGAGAACCAGGTTGTTGTGTTCTTACTTTGAAGAGTAAGAAGTCCAACAAGGAACACTAAGTCGATTAAACTTAATCCTCGTGTACATATAGTCACACGGTGAATCACAAATGATTCAGTAAGCTAGTGAGCCTCGTGTTCAAGTATTGACACATAGAGTAATTGCTATTCGCTTGAGAGCTTTGAATGCTTTTGAGCTTTTAATTTGGTAGAGTAATGGCACTTGTTCATTGATTCCGATGTTTTTATCTCTCCGGTTCTTCTGCTAGGTGGTTCTCTGAAAATAGCCGGTAGAGACAATTGGAATGATGTCCAATCAATGGCCATTCTTTTCTGATATTGCAGACCTGCAGCACTGGCTATTTTTAACACTTTCATGCTTTTGCAGAGGCAATTTTATCTTATTTGTGTCAGACTTTGAACAATGTTGTACTGTAGTCATAACTGTGTGAATCTTTGTTCCTTATCATTGAGTCTTCAATGCCCTTTATGACTGCTTGGCTCCTTGTTTTTCACGTGTTTACTTCTGGTGTAAAACTGTGCTTGTATGAAACTGTGAGTTGCTCCCGACAGTTTCTCTCATCTCTGTCTATAAAAACTGTGTCCACAGTTTTCATCGCTGTTTCATCCTTGGCAGTTTCAAACTGCATGCACATTTTTCTCGCGTATTACTTCTTGAACTGCTCTCACAGTTCATCTTCAAAAACTGCTCCACAGTTTTTGGTAGTTTGCTTCTCACGAACTTTTTCAACTCGATTATCCTATACAAAGATTACATGAAGTAATAACTCTAAGACCTAAACCTTGGTACATAGTTTTCACACATCAAAACATCAATTTAAAGGCGAGATTTATACATCAATATCTAACAATTTCCCCCTTTTTGATGTTGTCAAAACTATACCATCTAAGTCGGAAAGAGGATGCAGTTGTTCTGAGTTTACAAAGTATGAAAAATCTAACACTACTCAGAACTGTACTTCCTCTAAACTCGACCTACTCTAATTGATTTTCCCCCTGAATCGGAGAGATATATGTTAAGCATTACAAGTACATGAAAAGTGAAAAACTGCATCAAAACGGTACAAAAAAATTCAGTTCTACTAAATCACTCCTTGGATTTGTCTTTGTCTTTGTCTTTCGATTTGTCTTGAGTGGAGGAGGATGAAGTTCCAGTTTGCATGGCTAGAATCTTAGCCATTTCCATCATCAATTTCATCTGCTCTTCTCTGGCTTCTTTCAGCATCAGCATCTGCATCCTCATCTGCTCATCCCTCATCTCTTCCCCCTTTTTGACAATATAAAAAATAGAAGCCATGGATGACTGAACTTGTTGACTTACTTCTTGTCTGATCACATCTCGTACTGCATCAACATTCATGGTTAAAGTGGGTACACCAACTGAGATAGGATTTGGAGACAGTGTTTCTTGTGGGACAATTGCCTGTTCATCGTGAGGAACAATTGCCCTAGTGTCTCCTTCATCTTGAGTAGTTGCCATCTCCAGTTGCTGTGGGTGAGCAGTTTCAGCTGATGCCTTTTCTGCTCTTGCAGTTGCCTCGTCCTCCAGTTTTTTTCTTTTCTATGGCTGCTGCAGCTTTTTCTTCCTCTTTCTTTTTTTGAGCAGCTGCCTCTATCCTCTTCTGTTCAGCTGCCCTTTCTAACTGCCGCATTTCTTCCTCCTCTTCTTGGATTCTCTGGGCCTTCTTTTCAGAATACTCCTCAGTAGACTTGCATCGGTGTAGGATCTGAAGTTGTTGCAGGAGAAGATTGTGCAGCATGCGCTCACGAATGATATCAAGAGCTCTTTCGGCAGTTGCTTGAATAGTTAGTGTGTGTGAGAGTTTGATAGCTTGTTCCAAAGCTGCTTCTTCTTCCTTTCTCTGTCTCTCCTCTTCCTCATTTTTCAACCTTTCAATTTCTCTTTCTTTTTCTTACTCAAGCTGAGATAAATTCATCTTGATCTTTTCAGCCTTTGCAGTCAGTTTGAGTTGAAGAGCATGCAGTCTGTTGAGGGCGATGTTGTTTTCATCAATCTTTCTTTGAATAATTTCCAGAGTAGATTCTTCTTTTTCTTCAGTGGCAGCTACTTGTGTGACATTATCCTGATTAATTCCCCCTGTTTCCGTGAGGGGTTGAGGAGTTGGCACCTCTCTTTCAATATGATGGGGAGTTTTACCTTGTTCCTCTGCATGGCTAGATGCTTCTTGCTCATGATTGGCATTGGATTCCGACGCAGTTAGGCCGTCTTTGGAGGTAGGTTGGCGGTGTTCCTGCTTTTGAGACGTAGTCTCTCCAAAATTTGTTGAGCTCCTCATATCAACAATATCAACCTGATCTTCTATCGGATTGAATCCAAGCACTTCAAGATGAATGCAGTTGAAGGCTTCAGCGGACATGAGATCAGTGTTCTGAACTGACTCAGGTAGGATTGACGATAGACCAACTTCACCAACTGGATCATGAAATTGCAACTTCCTGGCAACTTGCATCATTGATACATCAAAATCTGCACCCTTCCTTTTCTTTGGTCTGTCAACAGTCATCTGTTTGCCTTTCTTCGCCTTATGTAATCATCTTCCAGGATAATTTCCATCTGCCTCTTCTTCTTCTTTTTCTTATTCTCAATTTCTTCACGGGTTTGCCACAGAAGAGTTTTCTTCTTACCTGGTGATACGATCCTCACTGGGAAGTTTTAGATCGCAGCACAGGAACTCGAACAAATGGACTCAGACACGACACGGAAGCAACTAAGGTTGATAACAGGGAAAGATCCAACACCTTTGGATTCGAAAACCTTCAAGTACCGTAGTCCAGATTGAAATCTCCTACGACCCAAGAAGCAGATTGATCCAACAACGAAGGATATAGTCGAAGACACCACCAACGGATATAACTGTCCGATTGATTAGTCAATATTGAATTTCAAGGTACTCCACAGAAATTCAAGAGCTTTCAGATAACTGAAAAATAAAACTCACGAATATTATTAAACTGAAAACTGAATTATTTGTTCCATAACAAGGCCTATATATAGGCAAACTCAAATCCTAACAAGGAAATCAAATCCTAATCTAATAAGGAAATCAAATCCTAATTTCATATGGAAATCAAATTCTAATAAACTAAGGAAATAAAATATATCTAAAAGATATAATCCAAAATTACTTAAATAACTAACTACCAAATCTTATCAAGATAAATAAAATCATCAATAAATATTCTTGAAGTATCTTGATAAATCTTGCCAATTAGATCTCCATCACCAGGAACTGAGGTGGCAGTTCCCTTAGGCTTTTTAGCGCTTTGGGCAGTTGGAACTGGGGGCATTCCAGCAAGACTGGCAGCTGTCTCAATTTCGACCACTTTATCATCAAAATTGTCCCGCTTATCATCATCTCCATTGTCTCCTTCTACGGATTGGTAGAAAGGGTTCCTTGGAGGAATGAAATCAGACGAGAGAAGATCTTCTCCCTCTCGGTGAAGACCGATCAGTTTTTTCGATGAGGTAACTGACCTTGAGACCAAAGCCAACATTTGTTTTGAACTTCTTATTTTTTCTGATGCCTTCATTCTTCTTGGCATATTCCAGTAGTCATCCAAAAATGTACTCAGCCCAGTTTCCTCCTGGACTTCATCGAGTACCATCATGACTGCATATTTGGGTTGGCTCAATTTTGAGAAAGATCCAACTCCTCAGTACAACATTCTCAGTGCAACCTCATTGAGCGTCTTGTAGAAGGGCTTCATCTCTGATATCTTGGTGGCAGTTTTCCACTCCTCCTTGTAATCGGGCTTTCTCCAGTCGATCCAGTGTCTTTCCATGGCCTTCTTGTCTTGATCCAGATAGTTCCCGACATTTAACCCTTCATTTGGTAGATGGAGATTCAGAGCTATCAGATCTGCATCGACTCTTATCTGTATTTTTTCGACCTTCATTTTAAAAGATCGTTGATCCTTAGCTATGATTGCGTTCTCGTAGAGTTCGTCTACTCAATACGGTTTGAATCTACGAGGGAATGCGGTTAAAAACTGTGTCAACTTTTCTGCTGAGAGTTTCCGATAGAGCTCATCATTGGTAACAATGGATCCAATATCTCCCCAGTTGAGTATCTTTTCCTTTATGAATTGTCCTGCCCGAAGTTGTTTGTCGGAGAGGCCGAAAGAGTAGACATCATCTTTTTCAATGCGGACAAGTTCGGCATGAGAAGTTTTCTCAGTGATAATGAAGCGTTCGGGGTTGTCGGAGGTGCTGGGACCTTCGGTTTGTTGTGACTTCTTCTTAGGCATGATGATCAGAGATAATGTGAGTAAATGGTGAGATTTAAATGTTGGAGGCTTGGAATTTTTAAGGAGAGATTTTTAGAGAGCAAAGATGTAAACGATGATGAAGAAAAGGGTTTATAAAGGGTTTTGTTGATCAATTGTTAATCAAAATGCACGACTGAGATTGAGATCCCCTTTCTGCGATCAACGATTGAAGTTGAAGCTGACGTAGGCAATTGTTCACGTTTTGTCATGTCGTTTAGGAGCGTATGGGTTGAGTGACGTGGCTCCGCGTAATACGACGTTATCTTGGGTAGCATTAAATGCGACTTGCAGCCGAAGACTTCAACGAATTCAAAATTCGCGCCCATTACTAATCGCAGTTTTTCTTATCTAACTGCTTCATCAAACTGCATGGACAGTTCAAAACTGTCCTTATAGAAAAACTGAGAAACTGTATCAACTTGAGTTTCTAGTTAGAAACTGTCCTTCTTTTCAGCATCTCTTCAAGAGTTTCAAAGCCTCATAGTTTTCTTGATAACTTAGAAAACTGTGACCTTACTCAGTTACTCCATGCAATTTTCATAAAACTCAGTTCCGGAAATCCATCCTTAGAGTTTTATGCGAAGTATGAGGAACCGCACTTCCACAAATTGACCATTCACTGAGGCTATACTTATTGGCCTTCTGACTTCTTGTCCATATGTCCATTCACGAATGGTTCGTCGCAGTTGTCAAGTATTCAATGTTGACTTTTCCACTTCTGAGTCTGAACCATGAAGAGTCGTGTCTTGAATTAAAGTATCTTGGCATGCTCCCGATCATCGCATCAGATCTTCTATAAATACCCCTTTTATGAACATGGGATTTCATACAACCCTTCATTCTTAGATTCAAATATCAAATTTGACAAAATAAATGTCTTCACCAAATGATATCTCAAGAATCTCTATCCAACGCAATAGGATCTTGAATAAGTGAGGTCTGTATGCCCAGCATTGGAGAGATCCGAGCATTTATGAATCTGTGATGGGGAGTCTGCGAACATCTGGTCTTGAGCTGTTTGTAACCACGCAGCCATGACCTTTCATGAGGATGTGTTAAAAGTGCTTGCTCACAATTGCACTTTCACTGAGGATGACGAGATCCTATGTGATCTTGGTGAAGATGAGATCTGTTGGTCGGCTGACTCTTTTAGTGCTAATTTTGGGCTTCGTCACAATTGGAGTCCGATCATGGACTATCCGAAGGAGGAGACGGCGCCTGAGTGGTCAGCATGGCAACATTTGGAGGGCTGCGGACGTCGGCTTCCGTCCCACAGTTACTGCAGGATTCCTAATGCCACGCTACCGTTTGTCTTTTGACATCGTGAACCAGATGGTTGTTGGCAACTCCCCTCTGGTTTGTAGCTTTTCTCCTCATGTTTAGAAGGCGATTATGGTATTTGAGGATGAAGCCGAGGTGGATTGGGCATCCTTCATCTTCGACCGCGTGAAGATGGCTCTTCAGAATCTGGCAGAAGCCACCGTTCCATTTGGAATGCAGTTGAACTGGCTGTTAGAGCAGAGAGCAGCATATTCCTTACTTCACTGAAGGCCAGTCTAACTTGGATGGCTCCGACTTCTATCCTCCAAATTTTTTCCCAACTTCTTGAATGTAATCTGAGAAGTTTTTGTGAATTTCTTGTATTTTCATTTTTTGACTGAGTAGGATGTACTCTTTTTCAACATCAATGAAATTGTCTTTTCTTTTTTTGAATATCGAGCAAACAATTTCAACTATTAACAAAACTGTCTTAACTGAGCGTTCCATACAGTTTTTCATTGATCAATTTTCATCTCGTTCCCTGAGATTTCATCAAACTCGAATAGACCCAGTTTGATACATAGCTCTTTAAATCGAGCCTCAGGTAGCGGCTTGGTGAATATATCCACTAGCTGGTTGTCCGTCCTTATATATTCAACCGATATATCTTTCTTTTCAACGTGATACCGAATGAAGTGGTGACGAATGTCAATATGCTTCGTCATAGAATGGAGAACTGGATTCTTCGTTATGCAAACTGCACTGTTGTCGTCGCAGTATATGGGCACGCATCCAGATTCTATTCCATAATCTTTGAGCTATTGCTTTATCCATAGCACTTGAGCACAGCAGCTGGCGGCTGCAACATATTCGGCCTTTGTTGTTGAAGTAGCCACTGAATGCTGCTTTTTACTGAACCAACTAATCAACTTATGGCCTAGGAACTGACATGTTCCACTTGTGCTCTTCCGATCAATTCTCCAACCTCCAAAGTCTGAACTGAGAATCCATTTAACATGATTCCATCAGATTTGGGATACCATATACCCAATGACCCAGTCTTCTTAAGGTATCTCACAATTCTTTTAGCAGCTTCCATGTGGGACTTCTTAGGATTTGCCTGAAATCTTGCGCAAACTCCCACTACATAAGAAATGTCAGGTATGCTCGCAGTTAAATATAGCAATGACCCAATAATCCCACGATAGGCAGTTGGGTTGACTGCTTCTCCTTCTTCATCAAGAGTGATATGAGAATCGGTGCTCATCAGGATCCTTAGACTCTTTGTCTTTTCAGGGCAGAATTTATTGATCAAGTCTAGCGTGTATTTCTTCTGACTGATGAAGATTCCCTCAGGAGACTGATCTACTTGCAGTCCAAGAAAGTACGTCATTTTTCCAATCATGCTCATTTGGAATTTATTCTGCATCTTGGCAAACTTTTCACATAGGCTTGTGGTCTTGCTGCCAAAAATGATGTTGTCTACGTAAATCTGGACTAGCAAGATATCTTCTCCATCTCATATCTTTAACAGCGTTCTGTCGATCATCCCCTTTTCAAATCCATTTTTGAGCAGAAATTGTGATAAAGTTTTGTACCATGCTCTAGGAGCCTGTTTTAATCCATACAGGGCTTTCCTCAGTTTGTAAACCTGGTTTTCTTGCTCGAAACCTGGGGGTTGTTCCATGTAGACTTCTTCTTTCAATTCTCCATTGAGAAAGGCACTCTTCACATCCATTTCAAGAACTGTGAAGTTGTGATAGGCTGCATATGCTAAAAACAGACGAATGGCCTCCAATCTGGCAACTGGAGCGAACGTTTTGTCGAAATCTATCCCTTCGCACTGAGCATATCCTTTGGTTACCAATCTAGCTTTGTTTCTTACGATGGTGCCGGTCTCATCTCTTTTATTCTTGAAGACCCACTTGGTGCCAATTATGGATTGATGTGTTGGTCTATCCACCAGGTACCACTCATTGTTGCGAGTGAATTCTCCTAACTCTTCTTGCATCGTGTTGATCCAATCCACCGATTGAAGAGCTTCACCAATCTTCACAGGTTCAATTTGGGATATAAAGCAGGACATCAATGCACTGCCTTGTCTTGTTCGAACAGGATTCCCAACATCATCCAAAATTGCTTCTATTGGATGATCCTTTAGCCAGCTGGGCTTCTTCACAGTTTTGGCCTCGACAGGAGTTTTTGTAAGCTCAGTTTGTGCTGATGGAGGGTCTTGGTGGGATGGTTCATCTCCATGCTCTTGAGCTGGATCTTGCACAACAACTGCATTGTCAGCAAAAGGTGTTTCCACATCCACTTCAGGGTTGACTCCTGTGACTTCAGGATGTTCTACTTCCAAGACTGTTGCATTGGCTTCCGGGGGCTTCTCTTCATTTTTAACATCTTCATTTATGAATTTTAAGGCCTCAGCAATGACGTTAGCATCATTGGCCTCTTGGCTGTTTGAAGTCCAACCGAGGCAACTGGAGTCTCAGAATTATCATTCATAGATCTAGTCTGAGGAACTGTAGGATTATGATCAAGATCAGTTTTATGTTTCTCATTGGCATCCTTGATCTCATGATTTTCCAGACCCAGTTCTTGAAGTGTCCTCCGCACTAAATAGTTTCATAAAAAACAACATGACATGTTATCTCCACACGTTCGGTGGTCTTATTGAATGCCCTATATCCCTTGTATGAAGGATGTCCATAACCAAGGAACGCACCTTCATCAGCCTTAGGACTAAAGGTATCCAATTTTGACTTCCCGTTGTTGTGGATATAACATGGAAAACTGAATGCACGAAGATGGGCTATAGAAGACTTACGACCATTGTATATCTTGTAGGGAGTTTTGTGCAGCCGTGTGTTGAAAGCACTTCAATTTTGTGTATAGCAGGCTGTCATCAAGGCTTCTCCCCAAAATCTTTTTCCCAAATTGGTCTCGGCCAGCATGGTCCTTACTGCTTCTTTGAGAGTTCTATTCCTTATTTCAACAAGGCCATTTGTTGTGGAGTTCTTGGAGTAGACTTTTCGTGTCCGGTTCTGGTTTCAGCGCAAAAGTCCATGAGAGGTCCATTGCAGAACTTTGTTCTATTGTCGAACCTGATCCTCTTAACTGTCACCCCTTTGTCATTTTGAACAAGGGCAATCAGTTCTGGAAATTGAAGCTTCACTTCATCCTTTGACTTGAGCAGTATTACCCATGTATATCTTGAGTACTCATCAACAACTACTAACGTATACTTCTTTCCTCCAATCATGGGTGGAGTAATTGGACCAAATAGATCCATGTGTAGCAGTTCAAAAATCCGGTCCGTGCTTGCAGTAATCGGCCTGTTCTTGAACGAGGCTCTTGTCTGTTTCCCAAGCTGGCACGCTTTACAGACTCCTTCCTTTTGGAACTTCTTTTGTGGCAGTCCTTCAACTAGATTGTGTTTCGCCAGATGTCTGATTGAATTAAAATTCAGGTGACTTAGTCTTTGATGCTACAACCAATTCACACCATCTGTAGAACTGTGTACTATGAGATAGGTTCCTTCTTCTCCAATTGACCAATCCACTACAGAGAGACCTCCTTTCCTAATGTCTCTGATCTTGGTCGCGTTGGTCTTCTTGTCTTTGATATGGCAATCTGATTCTTCAGAGCTGACGATGTATCCACTTTCGCTCATCTGAATTATGCTTAGAAGGTTGTGCTTCAGGTGGTTACTAATGATACCTTCTTGATAATTATACCGTTGTGTTCCACACATCCTCTTCCAACTACTCATCCTTTGGAGTTGTCACCAAATATGACTGATGGTCCTCTGCACATCACTAGATTCGTGAGAAGTTCCTTTTCTCCAGTCATATACGCCGAGCACCCGCTATCAAGTATCCATGCTCTTCTTTTCTTCCTGGACTGGGATTTCTGTACCTGCAAGACAGAAAATCATTCTTTAGGTCCCCGCATCCTTTCGTGTTCTGCAAAGTTAGTTTTCTGGATCCATCCTTTTGGTATCCAGATTTGTTTCACTTTTACAGTCCATGGAACTGAGTCAATCTTTGGTGTCTGATTAACCTTTCTCCTAAAGTAATGTATGCTATTTGGATGCATGTTAGAGAAAGTTGTGGTGTGTGAACTCTTTTTGGAACTATTGTTCTTGAAGGAGTTTCGAGAAGCAGTTCTCGGGTGTTTAGCCATCATAGTCTTTGGAAGATAAAACTATTCTGACTCAGGCCTCGAATAGGTGTTCCTCCTTTTCGAATAACTGTTATAACGAAACTGAGTTCTGTTATAAATTCTCGGATTTCTATCTGATTGTCGAACTGACTTCCTTGCAACATTTATGGGTTGTTCAGTCGTTCTTGTTGGTGAAACTGGATTCATTGTATGTTGAAAATTAAGCTTATCCAATTTCGAAGATTGGTCCAGTTTTCTCTCGACACTTTGTTTATGTAGTTTACGAACTGTGTGTACTCTTTGTTAAGGTATCGGTTTGGAGTCAGGTTTTGACCAATATTTGGTCTTCTCTTTTTGTTTAATTGAATCTTTGAATTTGACTCCTCCTTCTTCCAACACATCGTCTGAACTGAGTTTTGCTTTGACAAAGCCTAAAACTATTTTCTCAGTTCCTGAGGTAGATGTATGTTCGCTCAAATTATCATCTTCATTGTCATGCTCCATAAATCTAATTCCGAATTTATCAGACGGTTGTCTTTGAGCATACAAAATTTCTTTTAATTGTCTTGAGCTCTTTTTGAAAGAACACTCACATTTAACAGGCTCAAGTTTCTTTAAAGAGTCACATTCATTTGAAACATTTTCAAAATCTTTGAGAAGTTTGGAATGTTCTTCCCTGAGTTTTTCCAATTCCTCACTGATTGACCTCGTTCTTGCGACTTCATCGGTCAAAACTGAAATTTCTGATTTCAGTGCGGCATTTTCACTGGCTAAAACATATTTAATTTCCTAAAATTTTGCAACTTCATTTACAATGTTTTCGAGAGAAATATCTTTTGAATTTGAGCGACAAAATTCAGGGTTCTCTTCTATGCATAAGGGTAGAGGAGTAGTTACCAATATCTCGAGGTTTGATGTGTCAATTTTTTTGTCGATAACATCTCTGTCAACTGCTACCATGAAGGCCAATAGTGCTTCATTATCATTCTCATTCTTTGAAGTGTAGTAGCCGTCGTCATGGTCAGGGATGTTTGGCACTTCAGTTTTTGACAACATTGCTTTAGCCATAGCTTTTGAAGCTCTTCTATCAAACGCCTTCCTCAGTTTGTCTCTTTCCTCTTGAGAGACTAGAGGACATTCATACTTTAGATGATCAGGAGAGTTGCTTTCATAGCTCGTGCGTGGCTCCCTTTTAGTAAACATTTGCTCACTAGTCTGAGCGTCATTTCCTTAAGCTTTGGCCTTCTCGAGGAGTATGGACAAATTCCTCATTTGTTCTTCCAGTTTTGCAATTGACTGCTTAGTTTCTTTCTTTTGGTTTGAGGTAGAGGTGTCCTTTGCTAGAGTAGATTGATAAGTAGTTTTATCAAACTGCGCTGGCTTCTTTTGACGTCTCTCGAAGTCTCTTTTCACGAAGAATGCAACATCATCACTTGCTGCTGTGTTCGGGGTTCTGGCAGCTTCGTTCTTGTTCACCATCTATATATCCCACTCATGAGCTTGTAGTTTGGTGAACAATTCTTCGGTTGTCATTTTTTAGAGATCCATGGTTTTTAAACTGGTGGTTTTAATGAACCAATCTTCCTTTGGCATTCTCGAGAGAATTTTGGCATTCATGTCAGCCACACTATCTTCTCTTCCAAGAGCATTCAGCTCACTAACAATAGCGTTGAACCTCGTTTCCATTGACTTGATAGTTTCACCAGGTAACAGTTGGAAGGATTCATATTTATCAACGCAGACTTGTTTCTTGTTGCGTTTCATAGTATCAATTTCTTTTGTAAGATCATTGAGCCAATCCCATAGCTCTTGGCACTATTGTTCTCTATGGCTTCCTCCATGAGAGATTCCAGAAGAGACTGTAGGATCATTTCTTGTGCAACGGGGTCAAGCTGAGCACGCTTCTTATCTTCAAGTGTCCATTCTTCAGGAGGCTTATCTATCATTTGAACACCCTGATCCTCTCATCCAAGTCGAACATTGATCTTCTGAATCTTTAAAGGGCCATTCTTTAAGACTTCATCAATCTCTGGACGCTGACTCCTCAGTTGGATGAGGCATCTCTTCTTCCATATTGCGAACTTTTCTAGGTTGTACTTTGGAAGACTTGGATAATTAATCTTTAGATAATCTGCTCGCTAAACACAGACAAATGAGAGTGCAAGGAAATATGGATCCGGTCCTAAGCAACTCAAAGCAGATAGTCTATAAAGACCGACCTGCTCCGATACCACTTGTTGGTCCCTGATCAGAGTTTAATTAAACGTGCAGCGAAAATTTTACAATGTATTTGCACTCTAAAACTGGGGGCTCAGTTTTCCAGTTTCTAATTTATAAAAACTGTGTTAGCCAAAAATTTAAGTGTTCAGTTTACAGTTATACACTTCAACACTTTAGAGAAGTGTTGAAGGTTTCAAAACACAGTTGAAAACTGCATAATGCAAGAAACAATGAAAGCTGTAAACGAGACAGGATATTATAGTAGTTCGGAGCCTTAAGTCCTACGTCCACTCTTCGGAAACTAATCTAGTAATTCATTAAGCAATGAAGTTTACACTCCTCACGATCTATAGCCAATCATTGTGAAATCCTTCATTCGCAATAAACTGGATCACTCGCCCAGGCAGTTGATCTTCACTCCTTCTTCAATTCCTCGAAGCCAGGTAGGCACCTCGAAGTCTTCTCAGAACTGGTGGTCGTCAGAAACGGATTGAGGATAAACCTCCCTTCTCCTTCTCCGGTAGATGGATGGTTGAGTTCTTCCCAGAACACTCGAGAAATGGCAGTTGCCCGTAATAACCTATTCCGCCTTAGAGAACTAGGTTGCTGTGTTCTTACTTTGAAGAGTAAGAACACCAACAAGGAAGACTAAGTCAATTAGACTTAATCCTCGTGTACAGATAGTCACACGGTAAATCACAAATGATTTAGTAAGCTAGTGAGCCTCGTGTTCAAGTATTGACACACGGAGTAGTTGTTGTTCGCTTGATAGCTTTGAATGCTTTTGAGCTTTTAATTTGGCAGAGTAATGACACTTGTTCAATGATTCAGATGTTTTATCTCTCCGGTCCTTCTGCTAGGTGGTTCTCTGAAAATAGCCGGTAGAGACAATTGGAATGATGTCCAATCAATGGCCATTCCTTTCTGATGTTGCAGAACTACTGCACTGCCTTTTTTTAACACTGCCATTCTTTTGGAGAGGCAATTTTGTCTTGTTTGTGTCAGACTTTGAAAAACGTTGTACTGCAATCATAACTTTGTGAATCTTTCTTCCTTATCATTGAGTCTTCAATGCCATTTTGACTGCTTGGCTCCTTGTTTTTCACGTGTTTACTTCTGGTGTAAAATTATACTTGTCTGAAACTGTGAGCTGCTCTCGACAGTTTCTCTCATTTCTGTCTATAAAAACTATGTCCACAGTTTTCATCATTGTTTCATCCTTTGCAGTTTCAAACTGTATGCGCAGTTTTCTCGCATATTACTTCTTGAACTGCTCTCACAGTTTTCTTCGATCCTTCTATTCGGACAGCTTCATCTTCAAAAACTGCTCCACAGTTTTTGGCAATTTGCTTCTCCTGAACTTTTACAACTCGATTATCCTATACAAAGATTACATGAAGTAATAACTCTAAGACCTAAACCTTGGTACCTAGTTTTCACACATCAAAACATCAATTTAAAGGCGGGACTTATACATCAACATCTAACAGTAGTCATCATATAGCATTTCACTATATTGTTTGATTTGAGCCACTTGTTATAGTAGCTCTTTTCCTCATCAGTCGATGCAGCAATGGGAGTCGCCGGATGAGGCCTATCAAGGACAAATTTGTGTTCCTCTGCAACAAGGATGTAATCCAAATTGTGTTTCCATTCTTGAAAGTTATTACCGGTTAACTATTTTTGTGGTAAGATATTGATCACATTTAGTAAAGACATGTTTGAAAATAATAAATTAAATCATAAATTAAAACATAATCGCAAACATTTAAATACATAAATATTGAAACCTTATGATAAAACAATATTAATGTTTCCTCCAATTTGCCCAAGTATTACTATTGCAAGTCACACATGTAGATGTTTACAACAAAACATTTGACCAGACTGCATCTTTCAATTCCAGTCCTTTAATTCCAATCCATGTCAGGGTTCCTTAGACAAATGGAATTAATAATTGGAGACTAACTAAGACCATATTATCCTACTGAGCAGGGACATCTAAATTGAGTTATACTCTAGACAATATCTAAGCTAGCATACCACCAAAGCCAACCCTCCCATATAAAGATCCACTAGGACACACCGTGATCCTTTATAATAAGGTTGTCTCATTTAATTCTATCCATAGAGAACTTATGAAAGTTCCATAAGCAAGCTACACATGTGGATGTTTACGCATGAGCTCCCACTTCTCACATGAATTAAGTGTTTGTCTTTAAGAAATCCCATCTATTAGAACTTATGAATAATAAATTAAGTAAACTACACATGTAGACGTTTATCTAATAGATTACCCACTTCCAATAAGGGATCGATTTGTGAAGGTCTTATAAATAAACAACTTAGTAATTTTTCAAATTCATAAGGTTCAATTGCACAAATTATTTTAAAATATAACATTATCATGCAAAGCATGAACCCCAAATTTGTAGTTATAATTTAATTACATAAAATAAATCACATAAGCATGCTTTAAAGCTGTAAATAAAGACATTAAACGTGCTCCTATTATCTACAACATGCTTGGATGCTGTGCAATATTTAAACACGTATATCATGCGAGAACAAATAATAAAGCAAATACTAAATATCCTCGTGGCCTCATGATACAATTTAAAAATAAATCTTATCTATTACACGTTGGATTTATTTTACCGATCTTCGACTGGGCTCCCACTGCTTGGATTGAGATTTGATTTTATTTTCTGAAAATCGGGCCTCCAAGATTCGATCCATAAGAAAAATAGGACAACTGGGCATGTTAACACATAGCGGGCCCGATCACACATTGCAAGCTCAAAACCCATGAGAACATGGCTCAACGGGCCACCACCGGCTAACCACTGCCGCTGGCAACCCGCTGCCACCGGAGATACCCCAGGAGATGCGTAGCAACCGCGCGCACCATCGCACGGGTTGCAACCCGCACTCCTTCTTCTCCAGCTATCGCACGTCATCGCTGTCGCCGCCCTGGCCTGCTCTGACGTCATCCATCGCCGGTCACCACCTGCTCCTTGCTGCTGTTGGACCCCACTTGCCGGAAAACACGCGCAGGAGGCATGGTGGAAACGCGCACAGGCTGTGTGTGCAAACCTTTAGGGTTTGTGCCGCACGCAGTGATAAGCTCGGATTTTGACTCACTTATCTTATTATTTTCAAGTGTTTTATTTAGTTTTATTGAGTTTATTCATATATTTTGAGCATGAGTCAAGTTTATGGGGTATTATGCTTGCCATGGTGTGTTTTTGCAGGTTTTAGGCCAAATTCAATGGGAACCCGTACCGAAAGCAGCAGATATTCAAATAAAAAGTCATTACTTCTTCCACAGTTGTAATCTGAGCTAATTGATCATATCAATGGAAAGATCTTTGAGTTATCTTTCCAATGCAACTGGAATCGGGTCAATTGGAGTTTGGGAGTGAAAGTTATGGCTAAAATCGTGAGATTGCGCAGAAGGATCGAAAGAGGGAGAAAGGTCTCTGTCTCGACCGATATGAAGTCCACGTCGACCGACGCAAGGGGATCCGCATCGACCGACGCAAGCTATGTGTCGACCAAGACAGACCCATAAAAAGAAAAAATCGAGATTTTTATGGTTAAATCCTATTTTTGGCCCTAGATCACAATATATACACCTCTACCTCTATAAATATTCATCTAGCTCGAGTTTAGGGAGGACTCAACCATTGTTCTATGTATTATTCAGTTTTTATTCAAGATTTTAGAGATTGAAGAGTTGAACATCCTTTATTTTTATTGTAAGTTTTTATTATGCAATTTAATAATATGTTTCTTGGATTTCTATTCATCATGAGTGGCTAGAAACCCTAGCGGGTTCTAGGGTTATGTGTAATTAATCATGTTTGCATGTTAGATTAATCAACTCGAAATTGCATGGTTTCAATTCCTGATTTAATTGATAGAATTTAGAATTAAAGATGGATCGAGAAATGAATTTGGTTCTATGTTCATAATTGTTAATCGAAAGACCGAGAGGAGAAGATTAATAATAGGAAGCGGAATTTAATATAATTGATTTTATGTCTTAAAAGGAAGATAATTAATTGTGGGGATTGAATTTGATATTTTTTATTGTGGTTAATTATTATTGTATTCTTGAGGCCAACGAAGCATATACAGTCACATGATAGTAACCTACGTAAAAATTGCCCAACCAAGGAAATTTAATACTTTATTTGATTTTCCACCATTGTAGAGTTGATTATCTTGCATGTATTCTGATTGATTATTTGCCCTAGAATTTGTGCTCTTTAATATTGCTTTCCAAAACCCTTTAAATTCCTGCATTGTTATCTTTATTTTCCAAAACCAAAACCTAATTTTCTGTCTCCTTAAACAATAAATCTTAAAACTATAGTTAGTATATGGGATATTTTCGTTGCACAAATCCTCTGGATTCGACTATCTCTGGGTAATTTATAAATTTATTTGCCACTGTGTTTGCAATTAATCTGCGAAATTCGCAATGATCACGTAGCCGCGCGACCGTCTTCCCCGACCTCCCCGCCGCCGTGCTGGCTCTATCCCGAGCTCCACGCCAGCCACCGCCGATGTCGTCCGTGGGAGGAAAGAGCGGCCCCACCGCGCGCACGCAGAGCCGCGCAAGATGCTGTGCGCGCACGTAGAACCTTGGGTTCTGCCGTGCTGCGCGTGCCCTTGCGCTCGGACGCTGCCGCACACCACCCCGTCGCCTGCCTCCACCCTCGCGCCGTCGTCCCAGCGACCCCTGCACCCTGCTCGGTTGGCTGCGAGCTGCATGGCGCAGCCCCACTGCCGTGGCCGCCTGTTGCCTCGCGCTGCCGCTCGCTGGTGCTGCTTTACGGTTTCACGACTACCGTGCACGATGATGACGGTGGAAATTGCTACACTTAATCACATTAAATTTATCAATCCAGGTTCTTTCAATTTGCTCTCGTGAATATCATTTACTCATTTGAAGGACTTATAGCTAGGCAATACACAAGTCGTTGAGTTTTTATCTAACTAGGCAAAAATCGTAACAAACCTTGCAATAATGAAATAAAGCATAAATCCAAACATGTTCATTGTCTTCCAACGTTCAAACAATCAATTCACTTCAACTAGGTAGAAAAAGTATCAAGTGCAACAATGAGATAAGAGTGAGCATTGAATGAATGTCAATTGTGTCTAGTTTGAGTCAAATCATGTTGTAAACCATATTTAATCCCTAGGAGATTGAGCAATCGACCCTACACTCGTTAACCCCTTGTCACGGCAAGCTAATGGTTCATGATACTAAGACTTGCAAACAACTACGTTATTAAGCCCTAGACCACTCCAAATAGAACATCAATTATCGCCCTATGACCTAGCACTGCACAGGAATTGGAACTAAAATCGTATGAATCTACACTATTCACGACGATTTCACCCGCGTGTTGGCTGCAACGTTCACGTCAACTACCCCCTAAGTTGGCTATTTCCTACACCTAAGAGGTAAGAAACAAGTTCTAGTGCAATTCAAGCTCTCAAAGGAAAGTAAACAATCAAAAATTCAATCTCAATTCAACACAATATCCATCCAATCAATACTCACAATAGAGTTTAGTTCCTCATACCTTCAATTGTGTACAATACAATAGAGAAAATGATAGAATCAATTACAAATTGATAGGTCAAATGATGATCTTCCTCAATTGTCTTCCTTGTACTCAATCTACCTCTTGATCTTCCTTGATCTTCACCAAATTTAGAGGAATGTGGCCTAGATCACATTCGAGGTGGATGGGGAGTGTTTGGAAGATGGATTGGGAGAGAATTCTCGTGACGGTTATTTTGAATCT
>JAPKLW010000381.1:390096-433925 GCA_026898455.1 Plectranthus barbatus | reverse complement strand
AATATCCATCCAATCAATACTCACAATAGAGTTTAGTTCCTCATACAATCAATTGTGTACAATACAATAGAGAAAATGATAGAATCCATTACAAATTGATAGGTCAAATGATGATCTTCCTCAATTGTCTTCCTTGTACTCAATCTACCTCTTGATCTTCCTTGATCTTCACCAAATTTAGAGGAATGTGGCCTAGATCACATTCGAGGTGGATGGGGAGTGTTTGGAAGATGGATTGGGAGAGAATTCTCGTGACGGTTATTTTGAATCTGACCAAAAGTTCTTTTAAAATTTGAAGATCCCCCTTTTATAAACGAGCTAACAGGGCCTCGGATCGCCTAGTCGAAGTATGGCTCGCCCGGTCGAAGCTGGAAACTGCCAAACCGCTGAAAAAACCGATTTGGCTTGCTCGGTCAGAAATGGCTCGACCGAGCCTGCTCTCTGTTGGTAGGGCTCGGTCGAGCAGATTTAGCTCGGCCGGTCAGAGCCTCTGTCTGTTTTGGCTCGGCCGGTCCTACCCTGCTCGACCGGTCGAGCTCTTTGTCTGGCTTGGCTCGGTCGGTCAATGCCTCCAAACTCCAAACTCGTGCAATTTTCCTCCAAAACTCCACCAAAAATGCTAGTTTATGCTCAAAATACGTCCTACAACATTCAAAACACAAAAATACGACAAAGAACAACAAAAACATATGATATGAGGGTAAAATGGCCACAAACATGCACGCTCACACATCGAAAATTAGGTCATTTTACACACATATCATAATCCCCAAACTTGAACCTTTGATTGTCCTCAATCAAAACAAAGTAAAGCAATCCATGAACCACATGAAACAACCTCACAGCTCATCTTAATTATCTTGGCATGCCCCAATCAATCGAGATCATCACCTATCTTTGTGACACGGTTAATGCTAAGGACTTGAACCACTCATCAATTTTTGGATAAAGAAATAAAAGCACTCCCTTACGTGTTTAGGGACGATGAGCATCACTCATTCACAAGATATTGAGCACAATTTCCATAGACTTGAAACTATTCTCACCACTATACTACAACGAGTTGGCTCCTAAAATAAAAAAAAGGTCTTTGTTTTTGGTTATAACGTGACTTACTAAAAGGTAGGTGGTTTTGGGCCAAAGTGACTAACTTCTTAATTTCCCAAAACCCCCAAACTTATTCTCTTCAATCCACTTCAAATCCGAGGCTTTTTCATTCACAACATTTCTTTTTTTTCTTTCTCTTTTTCTCTTTTTCGTATTTTTCCCACACCATCATTCATTCTTTTCATGGTGCCTCTCTTTCTTTCTTTTTTTTTCTTTTTCTCAAGCACCCAAAATTTTTGTTGGTGCTTCAATTTTTTAAGATTCACATCAATCCTTTATTTCATACCTTCCATGCCTCAATACTTGCAATACAAAGATACAAACAATTCCCAACCCAACTCTCATCACTGTATTCACCCTCATACACTCTTTCCCCCCAAAATTTGTCCTAATAATTTCAAAGGAAATCCACCATTAAAGCACAATCACGGGGGTCAAAGATATGAAAGGCAAAATTATGACAACAACCACCTTATACTCCCGAAGTGAAAGGTAGGACTAAGAATCGATGGCCTAATATCCTTTTTTAGTTACCAAACTCATGCCAATTAGATAGAGAATAAGTGCAAGTTCTAGATCTTGTGCTCTCAATCTTGCCACTCACAAATAAAGATATGACAATATCATGGCTCAAACCTCACAGCTTTTTGTCAAGTCCTATGCATTAACCACACACAAAACTCGGCAATTCAAAAGTTCAACGAAAGCATGCCTTGACAACTAGATTCCGCCCTATCATTGGTCAAAGTAAATATCGAGCTTACCAAGTAAATCATGATTCAAACCTCAAGTTCTTGTTTGGGTTCATCACACATACACAAACAAGCACACAACATCCTAACAACAATCTACATGCCATAAAACAATTGTAATGAAACTAATTGGTAAAAGAAACGATAGAAAGCGTTACCCATCAGCACACACGATCAAACCGCTCTCCATGCCTTATTTGTACCTACTACAAATCAACACAAACACCACCAAACCATTGGGCACAAACAAGCCAATTAAGTTCTCATTTTCACCGACTTTCCACAAACCAATCATCACAAAGAATAAAGCAATATCCACTAGCTCCACCATTCATACCAAACCATGCAACATATCCGCAAACCACACCACATAGAAAGAATTAAATCTCATGCAAGTTCGCTAATAATCCATCAACAAACCATTCAACTAAAATTAAAACATCCAAACAACATCCAATCCAAATCATCATTCAAAACCAAAGTAAAGGTAGATCAATACCATTATACAACCAAATCGAAAGTCAAATTCATTCAACTCAATTCAAACTAAACTAAACTAAGATAAAGATAGAGATAGAGATAGAGAAGATCAAGTCACCGACTACCGACACTTCCCCCCAAATTTAGTCAAGTGAGACTAAGTTTGTAAAAAGGTAGGCGGTGAGGTATCACTCCATCTGATCCTGCTGTTGTTGACGGGCTCTACGGGGCTAATACGAAATAGGGACATGACGCTGCAACTCCCGGACATCCTCCTGTATCTCATCCATCCGCCGATCAACTCCGTCAAATCTAGCAGCGATAGAAGACTGATGAGCATGCATCACAGTCATCCTCACATACAAACCCTGCAAAGATAAAGGCAAAGAATCAACAGTTCCGGCAGTCCTTTGCATCATCGCCATCATCTGTTGCTGCCAATCCTGGACTGGGGCCTGCTGGGGCCGCACAGGTGCACGGGTACTCGGACCAACGTCCTCCAAATCAGCCCGCTCCTCTGCCGATAAATGACGGAGGATAGAGAAATACCCATCAGTAGACAACACACCGACCACATCCTTATGATCCTCCGAATCCAACAACCAATTGGATCGATCATTCAAATCCAACACCGTGGTATATCCTTCATTAGGCATTCTCAAAGAAAACTTTCCGAATTTGTAATAAATGGCACCTCTCTGCCTAGGAACCAAAAATCGTCTTGCTAATAAAGAGTTTGTATCCAAAAAATACAGCAGGAGCGATTGCACCCGACAAGGGCACCTCCACATGTTCAAACAACGGAGTGATCATCCCACAACTAAAAGTACGGGTGTTGGTATTAGCAGCCCGACTCCACGCATCCATCAGCATTGCTCCCACGAAAAACTTAATTCCATTCATCAAAGCATACAACATATAAAGTTCAGACGTAATCACATTACTCGACTCATATCTCCCACCAACTGAACCACCAACAAATTAATGTATATAACGAATAACAATATTCCTAATTGAAGTAGCACGAAAATTCTTGATAATAAAAACTCGACCAGGTGAAATACCAGTTATCTCTTTCCAAAAATCCCCCATGCGTACATTCTCATGCAGAAATATAGAATCAGGATCACAACCATAAATGTCATCAAGCTTAGCCCTCTAATAGAAGTAATCCTTACCTTGGAGTTTAAACTTCATGGATAATGGTATTCCCCCCGCACATTTCATGACTGTGACAGAGGCAAGGAACTCCCTCGACAGCTCCATGTATCCGGGCCACTTAGCATTGAGCAACTTCTTCCATCCGATGCCGCTGAGGAGACTCCACACATCATCTTTCAACTTCAAGGCTTTCAACGTCTCCCGGCACAAGTACTTGGTGCCCACAAAAACTTGTTAATTCACCAAACTCTTGTATTTAGCAAATTCCTCATCGTCGAATCCCTTTGGGCGACCACATGAAGAAGAAGACTCACCACACGCTCGTTTTCTAGCCATGAATGAAATTGAAGGGTGAGATAAGAACAAATCAAAGCAATAGGTTATTTGAGAAAATTGGAGAAGAGAAATTTCGACCGAAATGAAGATGGGGCGAAATGGGGATCGCCCGAATATTTAAAATCAGCGCGCCGCTCGGCCGAGCGACAGATGGCTTGACCGAGCAAGGCCTCTGTCCAGTTATTTCTGCGCGTGCACTCGCGCTCGGCCGAGCTGGCCTTGCTCGATCGAGCGAGGCCTCTGTTTGGGCTTTTTTGCCTGGCACGGTTTCGCTCGGTCGAGCCTATCTCGCTGGGCCGAGCGAAGCCCCCTTCTCGAATTTTCCAAAATCGTTCCTGCACTATCCAGGTCACTTCGCTTCAAACATTTCCGATCTTCAATCACATTGTACAACCACAAACAATCAAGAATCCTTCACATCAACAAACAACATTATTCAACCAAAATCGAAAACTAACAATTATTCAAACATGAAAATTGACAAAATTAAAACCATTGGGTTGCCTCCCAACAAGCGCTTTTTTAATGTCGATAGCTCGACGACCATACCTCACAGTCAATCATGATCAAAGGGTGCCGATCCTGAACTCATACCTCGGTCTATAGTCACATGATCATCCGGGAAGAAAAGCTTCCTTCTTGCACTCCTAGGTGGATCCATATCCACTCGAGCCTTCTTCAATCTACTTTGATCTAACTCATCTTCATCCCCCGGATCTTCGTTGTCTTCATTTTCATTGCCCATAATATTTAAGCCCGGATCAAGCACATCCTTCATCCGTTTCTTTTTCCCAGCTTTCTCAACTTCATTTTCATTTACATTCTTCGGAGGTAAAGTGAACACAACTTCCTTGCCACAACATCAGAATGTGAGCTCACCAAGTTTCATAATGAATAATGCATCGGCCGTGTGTAAGAATGGCCTTCCAAAGATCAATTGAATGCTACCCTTGTTCTTCATATCCACAACAAGGAAATCTCCCGGGAATGTAAATGTCAATACTTCCACATGTACATCTTCAAGTATCCCCCGTGGACAAATTAAAGTATGATTCGCCACTTGTAAGACTTGACTTGTAGGTTTAAGTTCTCCAATATCCAACTCCTTTTACAAGTCCCACGACATCACATTTACACTAGCTCCAGAGTCACACAAGGTTTTCTCGACATTAACATCTCCAATTGCACATCCAATCACAAAGCCCCCCGGATCCTCCTTCTTGCTAGCTATGCTCTTCTTTTCTTGTTCATTATTCCTCACATCATATGGCTCATCATCCGGGAATATGTCCACTCCAACAAGTTCATCCAACATAGGCACTCGTTCAATCTCTTCCGGTAGCGGCATTTCAATGTCTCCTTTCCGCACATAATCAAAGAAATGCACATTCTCGGTTTGCTCATCATTCTTTGCTTCCACCTTCTCTACTTCAACCTCCTTCTCTTCTTCAACAACCAAACTTGACTCTTCTTCAACTTCCACCATTTCAACCTTAGGAGTCATCACTTCCAATTTTTCCTCCATCCTACTTTCACCTTCAACCATATTACATCCTTTCTTTTGTACCACTTCGGTATCACTTGGGAATTTCCCAGTTGATGCTTTCCACTCAATTGTTTAGCAATTGAAGAAATTTGAAGTTGAATTTCTGCGAACATCCCATCGTATTTCTCAAATCTCTTATCTATTTCCTCATTTGGATTCCTCCTCGGCTCTTGGGTAGCATATCTACTATTTCCCCCCCCTTCAAGTTGTAACGGAGGATTAAGAGCATTGTTCGGGTTTGCATAGGAGAAATTGGGGTGAAACCTGTTAGACGGATGGTAGTACATATTACCCGGCGGATTGTATTGAGGACGACCATTGTATCCCATCCTTTGATTAACAAAATTTACACTTTCCGGGTATGACTCTTCATGACGAACCACCATCATTTCCTCATTTCTATTCCCTGAGGTAGACAATGCGTCAAGCTTTCTTTGCATGGCCGCTATTTGCTCCTTAAACTCCTCACTTTCCTTAGCCTCATTGACCGACTTTACCGATCGATAATCTTTCCATTCTTTGGGCCAATGGAAACTATTTTCAGCCATTTTCTCGATCGTTTTCCAAGCTTCGTCCTCTTCTTGATCGAGGAACACAACCCCCGATGAAGCATCCATTATCACTTTCGTATCATAGTTTAGTCCCCCATAGAATTGACAAATTTGTTGACTCCGGGAAAGACCATGTCTAGGACATTTGCGTAAAAGCTCTCGGAACCGATCCCATGCTTCGTAGAGCGGTTCGTCATACCTTTGCCCAAACGATGTGATATTGGCCCTTCTCTTCAAAGTCAAACTTGAATAAAAACTTTTCTCTCAATTCTTCCCAAGTGGCAATGTTCGATTTATCAAAACCTTCGAACCAATTTCTCGCTCAATCCCTCAAGGAAAAGGAGAATAACCGCAGCCGTATTTGATCTTGGGGAACTTGGTTGATCTTTATAGTATCCGTAATCTTCAAGAATCAAGATATATGAACATTTGGATCCTCAGTTACGTGTCCCCCAAATTGGTTGTTCTGAATCATTTTGGCCAACTGTGGCTTTATCTCAAATTGCATGGCATTCACTCCTAACCGAAAACCTCCCGTTATTGGTTCCCCTTGAGGTCGAAAAAGGTTTTGAAGTGGTCTCCGAGGACCATTCCTCTCATTTAGCATAGCTTTCATTAACTCAAGCTATCTCTCCAACTCTTCAATCCTAACCGTGTCCTCTCCTCGGTTAGCCATATCAAAATCGATTTGAATATTTCCTCTCCTTTCTTGAAGTTTTCTTTCCTCAAGCTCCCTAGCCTTTGATCGAGTGATCATAAACTACCTAGGAAAAAATCAACAAACCAATTACAAGATAAAACAATTCAACAAAACTAACTAGAACAATTAGCAAACAAATGTTAGTAACAATATTCACACAAGCATTTCCTCAAACACCTAGCATACACTTCTTCAAACTTCCAATAATTTCACAAGACCTACTAAAAGAGTCCCCGGCAACGGCGCCAAAAACGCGATGACAGTGAAAATTGCTACACTTAATCACGTTAAATTTATCAATCCAGGTTCTTTCAATTCGCTCTCGTGAATATCCTTTACTCATTTGAAGGACTTATAGCTAGGCAATACACAAGTCGTTGAGTATTTATCTAACTAGGCAAAAATCATAACAAACCTTGCAATAATGAAATAAAGCATAAATCCAAACATGTTCATTGTCTTTCAACGTTCAAACAATCAATTCACTTCAACTAGGTAGAAAAAGTATCAAGTGCAACAATCAGATAAGAGTGAGCATTGAATGAATGTCAATTGTGTCTAGTTTGAGTCAAATCATGTTGTAAACCATATTTAATCCCTAGGAGATTGAGCAATCGACCCTACACTCGTTAACCCCTTGTCACGGCAAGCTAACGGTTGATGATACTAAGACTTGCAAACAACTACGTTATTAAGCCCTAGACCACTCCAAATAGAACATCAATTATCGCCCTACGACCTAGCACTGCACAGGAATTGGAACTAAAATCGTATGAATCTACACTATTCACGACGATTTCGCCCGCGTGTTAGCTGCAACGTTCACGTCAACTACCCCCTAAGTTGGCTATTACCTACACCTAAGAGGTAAGAAACAAGTTCTAGTGCAATTCAAGCTCTCAAAGGAAAGTAAACAATCAAAATTCAATCTCAATTCAACACAATATCCATCCAATCAATACTCACAATAGAGTTTAGTTCCTCATACCTTCAATTGTGTACAATACAATAGAGAAAATGATAGAATCAATTACAAATTGATAGGTCAAATGATGATCTTCCTCAATTGTCTTCCTTGTACTCAATCTACCTCTTGATCTTCCTTGATCTTCACCAAATTTAGAGGAATGTGGCCTAGATCACCTTCGAGGTGGATGGGGAGTGTATGGAAGATGGATTGGGAGAGAATTCTCGTGACGGTTATTTTGAATCTGACCAAAAGTTCTTTTAAAATTCGAAGATCCCCCTTTTATAAACGAGCTAACAAGGCCTCGGATCGCCCGGTCGAAGTATGGCTCGCCCGATCGAAGCTGGAAACTGCCAAACCGCTAAAAAAACCAATTTGGCTTGCCCGGTCAGAAATGGCTCGATCGAGCCTGCTCTCTATTGGTAGGGCTCGGTCGAGCAGATTCAGCTCGGCCGGTCAGAGCCTCTGTCCGATTTAGCTCGGCCGGTCCTGCTCTGCTTGGCCGGTCAAGCTCTCTGTCCGGCTTGGCTCGGCCGGTCTTGCTCCGCTCGGCCGGTCGACGCCTCCAAACTCCAAACTCGTGCGATTTGCCTCCAAAACTCCACCAAAAATGCTAGTTTATGCTCAAAACACGTCCTACAACATTCAAAACACGAAAACATGACAAAAGAACAACAAAAACATATGATATGAGGGTAAAATGGCCACAAACATGCACGCTCACACATAAAAAATTAGGTCATTTTACACACATATCACACGACCACCGCCATGTTGGTGCCGTCGTGCGCCGCCACGTGCATTGTGCAGTTCCTTCGTACTTCGTCTTCATTTTACAGATTTAATTTAAAATTGGAAAATACAAGGAAAAATATCCTACTACAATTTTGGAATTTAAATCTAGCCACGGATTTATCTCGTGGGTGAAAAATGAATTCATATAAAAGGGCGGATTAACCAAAGAACTACGAGGAACAAAAACCATACAATCCAAAACTATTCATCCATAACAATTCAATAATAATAATCATGCATAATCATAGGCAATATTATATCTCCGATAGAGCCAATTAAATCAACATGACTCTGATACCAATTAAAGGGATTTTGAATGTCGTGAATTGAATCATTTAAATCCATATAAGCGCAGATCGATAATTGGATATCAAAAATAATTACTATGCCTATGATTGATCCTAGCATGCTCCTATTGAACATGCATAAGAAGGTTTATGCGGAATACCTAGTTGTAGAAACTGAATAACGCGATGCGCAGAGATTTGATCCTTGATCCTCTTTCCCGCGCAATAAGATTTATTCCTATAAAATGAAGGAATTAAATATATAAAATTAATAAATATTAATTTCGAAATTGAGGAGAGAGAAATAAAAAATGATCTTCCAGATCTGTATCCCAGCTCCAATCCGAAAATCTGGTGAAGATTTCCTTCATATTCCGTGCCTTCTGCTTTACTCCTCGTTCTCAGATCTAGTCGATCACAACTCCCAAATCTTGGTCTGCTGTTTTGCAACTTATGATCTTGTGGTGTGTTGTGATCTGAGAACCCGAGGCATATTTATAGGAAATCTTGGTCTCCAGATGGGCCAGAGCTTTCATGGGCCAGACTAGGGACCAGTATGCAAATAGCAAATAAGGCCTATGAATTAATTAATTAATTCTCATATTCAACCCATAATATACTTAATTAATATTGATTTATGCCACCAGAGAATCAATAATGTACTACCATTTTGCTACCATGTGGTGAGGAATGGGTTGCATAGGCTCGGTATATCCCCACATTTAAGGTTATAGACATTAAATAATTAATTTAGGCTCTGACAAGCCATTTAATTAATTAACATCTTATATTCCTGAGTCAATTCACTCAACCCTTTTCACTTATGCTTGAACTTAATCAGCTTGCAGGACTTTAGCATAACAAACCTTTTGAGCTGCTCATGGAGTGTCACCATCCTATACTGGATGTGGTTGCCTAGTTCTGGTACTAGGCAGTCATACAGAAATTGCTACCACCCAAGATACAAATATACAAGCTCAACTAGAGCCTTTCACTGTATCTCAAAGTGACACACAATTTGTGTATACTTCTATACCTTCATCTAGGCTTAGGATCTCATCAAGCCACCAAGATCAAGATTCCTTTAATATCAGATAAAGGAACCGATCTTAACTTAGATCCTATTAATGCGTACCCCTGCACCAGCATACCAAGCAATCTAAGATAAGCTGCTTATTACCTCGTATGCTGCAGCCTATACCGAGAATGTATTATGGGACTGTCTCAGCTGTGATAATCATTTATATCTCGCTAGGTCAGACAATCCATTCGATCTTTCGTGATCTATACACACCGTATGATCTCCCTATCGACGAGATAAGAGTAAAATAGCGTTTGCGACACATGTTTGTTAATTCAGACAGGAGATGATCATACAAAATTCATAATTACCAGTATATTAACCAATAAACCTTGTACATAATATACCAATCATAATGCTTTCAGTATATAATTCCATCAGATGTCATCCTCCAGTATACGCTTGGTCCCTATACTAGTAAGTTTGGTGTAATAGGTGAGACCATACTTGGTGAAATCCAAACTCATCAGTCAGACTCCTTTTCTTCCAGACTTGCAAGTTTGCTCGAACTTTTATTTGTTGAGTCTTTTGCACATTCTAAACTAATTAGTCAGTCCGGTCTTCATATTAGCTCTAGCTTACAACTCGATATAGATCCTATACAGGACTTTACATTTTTCGATTATACTAAAACTATCAAGAGACAAACTAAGATGCCTTTTACATACTTTAACTTACCAAAATATAATAACATAGGAAAATTTCTAACAAATTTCCAAACATGTCAATACTAATAAATCATAATAGAAATGCAGAAACAACAAACTATAAAGTTCACTAACACTAAATAAAAGGTATCCTTCTCAAAAAATTATGAATTCCACTTATATTATAAGGGCCTTGAGAAATAGTCAGAATCTAACTTATAAGTCATATTCCGGTTTATAGACAAATTATACTGGTTTGATTCATTTCAAATTAAATTATATAATAAATTTACAATTATATCCTTTATGAAAGAGAGACTGGATCTAATTAAGATTTTGCTAAGTAGAGCTGATCATTCGTGCGTGTTATATCATTATCTTGTCGATCCGTTGAAAACACAATATTTTATGTCGTGTTCGTGTTATGTTCGTGTTGAGTCGTGTTATCCAATAATTATATCGTGTTCGTGTTATCCACTATGCCTCTCTAAAAAGATTCTTGTGTTCATGTCGTGTTCGTATCATATTCGTGTTAATATCATGTTAATATGGGTAATTATTATTTCGTGTTAACTTGCAATTCTCATGTTCTTAACATGTAATTATCATGTTCGTGTCGAGTCAAATAATATTGTACTTAACCTCATTATTACCATGCGGATTCATGTTGTATTAAAAATCACGAGCCCTATTTCTAGGTCCAAAGAAATACATTCATTATAATCCCCCAACAATAATGATTAGTAGTAGCTGAATGACTTTTCAAGATTTTCACAAAAATTAACAAGATTCGAAATCTTAATAACTAAATAATTATATTGATTGAGATTATAAGATTTTAGATTTTCATTAGACATATATTATATAGTATCTCTTGGGATCAAACCCAAGTGTGGGCCACTTGAGACTAATACGAGTCCCTAGGCTGGATTAAAAATCCTTCAATCAAATAAATTCTTTCAGATATTCAAATAACTAAATCTAATTATCGTGCAATCTATTGATAAGTCTAGATTTTTCTGTTCAAGAAATATCAATCAATTTACCATCAATTTCCAATATCTAGCAAATAATTAAACCCAAGATAATCAGAATGCAAATGGAAAAAAAAATTGAATTAAATAAACGATCGCATAAAATTCATCATAGGTTCAAACCCTAGAATCCAATTGATATTTAGTCAGACATGTTAAATTCCATCAACAAGAACATAGAAATACAAAAAGACAGAGAAAATATGGAACTAAAAATCGTGATCTTCAATTTTGAATCTTCAAGCCTTCGTACTTTGTATTCTCTGCTGGGTTCTCCTTTCTCTCCAAAATAAAACTCATATTGATTTTTAAAATATTTCTCGAACCCTATATATATCTCTAACTAGTACAAGTCCAAAAAGATATGAAAAATACTTCAAAATTCGGCCTTTAAAACACGATTGGCGACTCGTAAAGCAGAAATGGCGACCACCATATATTTTCTTGAGTCCTCTTCCCGATGCATACTAACATTATATGAAACTTGAACACTTTTTCATATTTTATAAACAACTCGATTGTACGTGAGTCCTGCACAGATAACTTAAAATGAGACCAAACGTAATATTTCACAGTAAATATGAATCAAGTACAAGAATATTATCGAACAATCCAATCCAAAGCAAATATTTAACAAATTTACAACAATAAATATACAAATTGAATGTTCATCACGAACGAGGCATGTAATTTATCCGCCGGGCGGATATGAATATGATTAATTAGATAGTATATTATTATTTTAATTCATATTTTCGATAGTACTTATTAGGTTCCAAAAACATACTTCAATTGCATATTTAGTGTTGCATATTTATTAGAGTAACGTGTTGCACGTGCAAATTGAGACGAGATAATAAAAAAATGAGCAACTCTCTTAAAAAAATAAGTTATATGTGGGCGAGGCTTCAGCCAGGCAATTTCCATTTCTGTGTTAGTGCACCACTGACTCATTCATTCATTCATCAACTCCTTTCTACTTAAAAAAAAACTGTGGGTAACATTCAAACATTGGAAGTCACATTTCCACTCATATATACAGTTGCATTAACTAGCAGCTACATAAAAAAATCTAAAATTTGTGCAATGCAACTCTATTCTAATATTTTTATTAAATAGATTGGATCAAGTCAAATCGCCTAACTTATTTTTACCTTTAATTTAACTTGTATATTATTGGTTAATTTTAGATATTGACCAGTATGGATTTTTGTTAATATTACTACAGTATTTGAGTGATTAGACTTATATCAGATTTATCATCAAATAAATTAAATTGCAAGCTAAAACCCACAAATTGTTTTGACTTTCCGCATCATCTATTAGACATCAAATTATTAGTTAACCAGTTTAATTATACTAAGTTAAATATTCTTTAGAAAGTAAAGGTGGAACGGCAGCGTTTTGAAGAAGAAAGCGGTACGTGTGCCCGACACGTGCGAAGAGGAAAATGCAGAGGGTAGTCCAAAGTTGACTGGGCTGCTCAATGTTGACTGGCGTGCTGCGTGGAAATTATTTAATAGTTAGCTAATTATTCCATTTCCACATTTAATTTAACTCATTTACTCTCATATATAAACAACTCTTTTCCTCACACTTGGAAACAGTCTCAACACTCCACTTTTAGTGAGAGAAAATTACTCTCTTCCAACCATGGAAATCTTGACGCTTGCCGTTTCCTTCCTCCTCATCGCTCTCACTTTCGTCTTCCTCCGCCGCCGCTCCGGCAGCGCTGACAACCTCCCACCGGGTAGCTTCGGATGGCCGGTGCTGGGCGAGAGCGTCGAATTCCTCTTCGGAAAGCCGGAGAAATTCGTCGGCGAGCGGATGAGGAAATACTCGCCGGACATCTTCAAAACGAAGATCCTCGGTGAGAAAACCGCCGTCATATGCGGCCCCAACGGCCACAAATTCCTCTTCTCAAACGAGCAGAAATACTTCACGGCATTCCGCCCCCACCCCATGCAGCACCTCTTCCGCTCCTACAAGCCGAAAGAGTCCGCGCCGGCGGCGGCGGCTCCGACTTCGTTCAAACAGACGGACGAATCGAAGGTCATCCGGCAGCCGGGATTCCTGAAGCCCGAAGCGCTGATGCGGTTCCTGGCCAGGATCGACGCCACCACGCAGCAGCAGCTTCAGAAACACTGCGCCGGTCAAAGCGTGGTGCAGTTTTACCCGCTGTCGAAAACAATAACCCTAACCATCGCCTGCCAGTTCTTCATGGGAATCGACAATCCCGAGAGGATCGCCCGATTCGTGAAGAATTTCGACGATGTTACCGTGGGAATGCACTGCATCATGCTGAATCTGCCCGGCACCATCTTCTACCGCGCGAACAAGGCGGCGGCGGCGCTGAGGAAGGAACTGATCGCCGTGATCAAGGAGAAGAAGCAGGCGATGGCCGGCGGAGCACCGCTGCACGACATCTTGTCTCACATGATCGTAGCCTCCGATCCGAGCGGGAAATCGATGCCGGAAGCCGAGATCGCGGATAAGATCATGGGGCTTTTGACTGCTGGTTACAGCACAGTTGCTACCACCATGACTTTCTTGATCAAGTACCTCGGCCTGCACCCTGAAATCTATGACAGAGTTCGTGCAGGTGATTGATTTGATTCATATTGATTGATTGTTTTAGTAATTATGGGCGATATATAGAATGAATTAATTATAATGAATTGGTGTTGGTATGGTATGTATATGTACAGAGCAAGTAGCAGTTGCAGAAGCGAAGAAAGCAGGGGATTTTCTGGAGTGGGAAGACATGGGGAAGATGAAGTACTCATGGAACGTGATAAGTGAGACGATGAGAATGGTCCCTCCGCTCCAAGGAACATTCAGGGATGTTCTCGAAGATTTCACCTACGCCGGCTACACCATCCCCAAAGGCTGGAAGGTAATAAAATAAATACCAAAATCAAAGATGCATGAATGAATCTAATCTGATTTGATATGCAGGTTTACTGGACTGTGAGCACGACCAACATGAACCCGCAATACTTCAAGGAGCCAGAGAGGTTCAACCCATCGAGGTACGATGAGGGAGAGGCCCCTCCCCCCTACACCTACGTTCCCTTCGGAGGGGGTCCCAGAATGTGCCCCGGGAAGGAATACGCAAGGCTCTCCATTCTGGCATTCCTTCACCACGTCGTGAAGAACTACAGGTGGGAGGTGATCGATCCCAATGAGAAGGTGGAGGGCGATATGATGCCCGAGCCCCAAAAAGGTCTGCCAGTCCGCCTCTACCACCATTAATCTATCATGATATGATGATCATCATATTCATACATCTCTTTTAATTTTTACTTTTACATTGGATGTGCTCTGAATTTTAGTACGAGAGAAATAAAATGGAAAGCTTTGTTCCAAGGATACCTAATACTCCCCTGTCTCACACGAATTCTCTTTCTTTCGATCCCACACAAATTATCCTCTTATCTAAAATGAAAAATTAATACACAATTACTAATAAAATATTAATTTTATATATTTCTATTATATTGATTATTGTGCCGAATCCAATACGGAGAAGGGAGTATATCTGAAACGGTCAGATTTTGCGGTTTTACCCGACACACTTTTCTGTTTCTTGGCACTCGACAACTCCAGAACTTCCACGTGTCATTTCTAATTTTCAGATAGTCGACCTCATTAAAAAAAATTTTAAAAAGGAAAAAGTGTTGTACATTTTATATTTCCACTCATCCATTATGAATCCATAAAATTTCTTACAAACATTAGTGGAGCCTTGCTAGTCAATCATAAAATGAATTGAAATATGGGTTTCTCTTACAAATCTTGTAAGGAGAAAATGGGAATTCCCAAATGAATGTATGTAAATAAAAATGATCATCATTCATCACTTTTGTGTAGGGTATATTTGTGGACCAAGAGTCATTAATTATATATATCCATATCGATTGCAATCACAATCTGGGCTGAGCCAAGTTTTGGATTCTGGGCCACATAAAAAGGTTGGGTCCCCATCTATTAATATTAGAAGCAAACACAGATTTTTTTTACACTAGTGGAGACTCAACTGAATTCTTTATTGGATGCGCTTTAAAATATTGAAATAATTCAATATCAATTCTTCCAAAAACTTATAATAAATACTATTTCTTATACTTATGGTAGTTGGATCAATAAATCTTGTTATTGGCTTAGGTACTATTATGATGCGACTGTTTTAATCCCATACTCAGAGAATTTTCCAAGTTTTACTTTTGGGAAAGCGAGTAATTTTATTTTTCATTTCAGAAAATCTCATTTCGATTCTTTTACTTGGGTTTTTAATCCAATATTTTTATTTCGTCAAAGTATCTTATCCTAAATCTTTTTCATTATAATTTTTTATCCTACAATTTTGTTTTGTCAATAAATTTTATTCCTTACATGGGATACAATTCACTAAAAAAAAATAGGAGATAAAGAACCCTAATAAAAAATATGTTGGATAAAACTTGACAATATATAAATTTGGGACTAAAAAAGCCCCAACTAAATAAACTTGGGATAAGATTCTTCAAAATGAAAAACTTTTGCGATTAAATTACTAGTTCTCCCTTTTTATACTCCCTCCGTCCCGGGTCTCTTGAGACGTTTAACCGGGCACGGAGATTAAGAAAAAATGATTAGAAAAGTTAGTGGGGTAGGATTAGTAGGTTAATAATTAGGAGAGATAGTAGGGTAGGAGTAGAGTAGGTTTAGTGGGTAATTAATTAATAAAAACTTTCCAAAAAAAGGAAAACATTGCGAGTGTTCTGGGACGGAGGGAGTATTTTTTTATAAAAGAAAACCCCTTTCTCAATTTAATATGCCAGACAATCAATAAGAAACTTATGTTTCGTTTTGTTTGGGCAAATAAGTTCTAATTTCTAAACAAATAAATAATTGCAGATGGAGTTATTTATTTATATTATTTAATAAAGAAAATCTTAACATGGTTTCGCCTCTGGCTGGTGGCTATAATTAACAGAGGTCCACTCACTTAAACAATATTCAGGTCAAAGTATCATTAAAATCTAGAGTCACAAACAGATAAATAATGCAACTTCACTTTGCCATTATTTTAATCTCCTCAAAAAATTGAGAATCAAGAAATAAAAAAATGATCTAGCTCGTTGATGTAAAATTATTAAAAGAATATAGCCCATTAATTGTTTTGAGTTAGATACGTTTTGGGCCTGAGTTGGTATATTCTATATTGGAAGGAAACTAAACAAAAATGAGTGGTTATAGAACATATATTTTGGTACGGATATTTTCTATCCAATCTCATATTTGCTACATTATTTTGTTCAATCAATCAATTTTAATCTCAATTATCATAGTTATGTCCTAATTACATAATTAAGTGAATTAAAATGTACATACACACAATGCATGCAAACTGCTCTAAGTTGCCCATACGATCAATTATCTTGCAATAAATTACATATATTTTTTATGGCAAAAACTTGCGTTAGGCAGGCCTAAACGATTTAGGCGGGTTTTATCCTACCCAAATGGGTTGACCCATCCCAAATAGGGTTTATTAATCCCCAATTAGGGTATATTATATGGATTTGGGCTTGGGTTAATGGATAAAACCCGCCTAAATTGTTTAGGCCTGCCTAACCCAAGACCTTCCCATTTTTTATATATCTAAGCCTAACTTGTTATTTATACAGGAGTGTTTGGTTGAAGTGTTTGAAGCATTATGAATACGGGTATGGATGAGTACGAGTTTAAAAGTATAAGAAATGAATAGGAGTTTAACCATTACAATAAAGATGTTTGGTTTATATAATGAATTTATGAATCGATATTTGATTTTTTAATATATTTAAAAAAAAATCTAAACATTTCATAAATAACAATAATTAATTTCTTAATAAAAAAGTAATAAATAATATTACTATGAAATATTTATCTTCTTATTTATTTTATGTAATAAAAAATAATATAAAATATTATCATAACATTTAACCATAGAAAATATTTTAATATTAAATTAATAAAATATAATTTTTAATTATATATATATTAATAATAATTATATTAATTTTAAGTTACTATTTTAAAATAATTAATATAATTTTACTAATATTATTATATTAATAATATTATATAATTAAAATAATATTTTATATCATAATTATATTATTGTAATGTAGATATTTAATTACTAATTTAATATTATAATATTAATTATTATAATATATGATATTAGAAATAAAAATAAAAAAAATAAATTTTGGGAAGAAGATATGGATATGGCAATGAAACCCTGCAAAATGGAGGAGAACAGGGATTCCCAAATTTTAGGGAATCATTTGCTTCACGATGGAATGATACATGTAAACCAAACAGTGGTTTCAGAATAATTTCATTCTCGAATTCTGAAATCAACAAACCAAGTGCTCCCTTAGAATTGATCTTTATACTCTTTCTCAACTTGAAAAACAGTTTCAATTTTTTTTAAAAAATTATCAATTGTATTTTGTTGGTCCCGAAATAAGAGTATAAAAATATGCAGTGGAAGTATTAAAACAATCTTGCACTTGTCTGAAAATTGACTCTCAGAGACTCAGTTTTTAGTTTCTTAAAAACTCAGTTTAAGCTCGATGTAAGTCTAAGTTTCAATTTAAGATATACACCTCAATATTTAGCCAAATACTGAAGGTTTCAAATAAACAAGCAAACTTGCAGAAACTTAATAAAGCAGTAAATGGTACATGATATTATAATGGTTCAGAATCAAAGTCCTACGTGTACTCTTCCGAACTTAAAGGAGAAATCCACTAAGTCACAGAGTACAAGTTTTCTCACGATCTATGCTAACCCGTCGGAAACCTCCATCTTTCGGTCTGCTAGGTCACTCACCCAGAAACTCTTTGTTGTCTGCTCCTTCTTCAGAACTGAAGTGAAGACGCACCCCGCAACCTTCAATCTGGATGGTTGGATTTTTCTGTTCATCCTAGAACTTCAGTTGGTTGGAATGCCCGTGAGAATCAGTATTACAGAATAGAATACTGACTGTTGTGATTATTACTTGAAAAGTAATAATCACCAAGTGATAGCTTAAGCTTAGAAAGCTTCAACCTCGTGCACTTAGATAGATGCACGCAAGTAATAGCTTGAGTTGAAAGACTTAAGCCTCGTGTTCAGGTAACACGGAGTAATCAGTGAGCTTTAGAGCTTTTGACTTTTCAGTTTAGCAAAGCTTTGGCTTAGCTTTTGCTTGATTCTAGTTTTCTTCTGTCGAAGTGTTGGACTATAAATAGTTGGCTAGGACAAAAATTTGAATGATGATCTGTCGTTTGCTTTTCACTTTTGGCAGTGTACTTCTCACCTACCCTTGTCAGACTAAGTTTCAGTTCGTGGAATCCAAGTTTAAGTTTCCTCGTACTAACTTTTTGATTGACACTTTAAGGAATCTTGAGTCTGACATCGAATTCCACTTCGGATTCCTTGTGTCTCCTTTATTTTCACATTCTCTTGAATTATGAAAATTGAGATTCCCCAAACCCAGTTTTAAGTTTCTGCTTGAATGGCATCGCGGGTGAAACTAAAAACTGAAATCCTCCTGATTTCAAGTTTTAAGTTTCTGCTCCTCTTTGGTGGAAACTCATTTTCCAAAATTAAGTTTCTGATATTTTAAGTTTCTTCAAATCTTCAAATTTAAGTTCTGAAACTTGATCTCCAGACTTCTCGAGCTTTAGAATTTCTAATTTCTTCCTTAGAGATTAAATCTCCATTTGTTTGATCTTCAGCTTCAGTTTCTAGTCTATTACAACTCAAGTTTTATCCTATATAAGGATTACATGAAGACCACACTAGAAACCTAGAAGCTGAGTTTTGACACACGAAAACATCAAATAAAGGAGTAAACTGAAACTCAGTTTCTAACAATTTTCCCCTTTTTGGTGTTGTCAAAACCACTTATCTAAAGTCAGGAAAAAGAAAATTAATGATCTGAGTTTATAAAAGACACTACTCAGAACATAAACCCTTTAACCGACCTACTCTATTTGATCTTCCCCTTGAATTGGAGAGATATTACTCGATTAATAAAAATAGAATGAAATATGATTTCTAATCACACTGGAACATGTAAATTTAGCTAGATTTAAAAGGCAGTAAAAGGAGTGAGAGAGAGACAATGAGATTTTGTCTTCAATATGGCTTTCAGTTTTTGATTGATAGATTAAAAAATTACAAGTACATCATCAAAAACTAAAAACTGAAAATCAGAAGGTTCAATAACTTGAAAACCAAAAACTTACGAAGGAGGTTGCTCAGATGATGATGGCTTCGGATAAGATAGTTTTGTGGCCAAATCCATGAGAATTTTTAAATGAGATTCCCTCCTTTGCTCTTCAGCTTCTTCCCTCCTCACCCTTTCGGCTTCTTCTTCCTCCCATCTTCTCTTCTCCTCCTCCTCTTCCTTCATTTTCCTCTCCTCCTTCTTCTTTTTACGTTCCTCTTCCCCCTTTTTAACAACATCAAAGAGGGTCGAGACAGTCTGCTTAATGGAGGAGATGGATTCGGCAGTTTCAACATCTTTCTTGTCTTTTGCGTCCAACCTCGCCTTAACCTCCTGGTTTTCATGCCTTATTGCTTTGATCTGATGTTGAACATTAACAGGGCGGATGGTGAATGACTTGAGGTAGCTTGGTAAGAAACTGCAAAACGTTGGACTATGGGCATCTCAGTAACTATAACAGTCGGATCAAAAGACAACATGCCACACGTCACCCTCCTTTCTTCTTCATCCTCCTTTTGTTTCTTCTCACACTCAGCAACTTGGAGCTTGACATTGCTCCCTATCTTCTTTGCCCTCATCAGATTGGCAGTTCTGGCAAGATTCTCAAAGTCAGGGCCTATGATTTGATGGATCAACTTCACTGCTCCCTCTGCAGTATTTTGCACAGTCAGTTTCAGAGAGAGAGAGAGAGAGAAAGCCTATTCCAATTCTTCCTTCTCAAGTTCGGCCTGAGTAAGCTCCTGCTTTTCCTTCTCAACCTTAGCTTCCAAGCTCCTCTGCTGCTCAGAGAGCCTCCTCACCTTCTCTAGCCTTGCAGCAATAATATTCTGATAAGCTTCAAGAGTTGGAGCTGGAACATGGATTTTGTCAGTTTCATTATGGGGGAGAGAGACTTGAGTAATGAGGATTGCAGAAATAGGGGTTGGAGTATGAACTTCAGGCACAAAGGAAAAATCAGCTGGGGGGAGTCTGTGCGCATCCAAGTATGGATCATTCTTATTCAGAGTTTGCTTCCTGTAGGCGCGGATGCATAAGAGTCTGTTCTATAGCTCCCCCTCAGTCATCTGCCTTGATACTTTCTAGACACTAATAAGTTCATTATTTCGCTAACTTATCATTGAGTTTTTGTTCATTTAGTGTTCAAGTTGCATGATTATCATGTTTATTTGTGCATCATTATTTTCTAGTGCTATATAGTTGATTGATGGTGGAATTTCGCAGGAAAATGGCTAAGTTTGGAGCAAGATGGAAAACAGGCCGAACAGTTCTATTTCGGTAGAGGTGAAACGTATCCCGGTCGTGCTGCATGCCCCACGTGAAGCCCATTTTGACAGAGTTAGATCAATGTGGGAGCTCTATCCCGGTCGTAGTAAACCCTGCCACGGCCGAGATGGATGGTCGAGATGATGATGTGGCATGTCAATTTGAGAGGGTCGAGTTGAATTCACCCCGACCGAGATGGATCGAGATGAATGTTGCTGGGGCGAGATTTGAAGAGTTTTAGCCTTTCTTTCCTTGTTGATTTAATACCTTGTTGGGATTATTCTTACATCTATATAAACACTGGATTTTCGAGATTTTAGAGTTGGACAGTTGATTTTGAGAGTTACACATTATTTCTAAGGCAGAGTTAGAGTATTAATATTATCCTGAAGTTTGGAGACATTGTATGGAGAAAAACTGTTCCATCAAGACTCCGATTTAATCAATGCAAGTTATTATTCCAGGTTTATTCTTTTCATGATGTCTTTTATTGTAATTATGATGAACTAATCTTTTAATCAGATTCTAGGATTTAAAATCTATCCTGAATACATGTTTTAGATTTATTTATTCAAATGCCCTTCGTTGATCGATTTGTGAAATTCTGTGCTTTGAATTAAACCTAGATTAGTTGGTCACTTATTTAGGTTTTTAGTTAATTAATTTGAGACTCAAAAGGTGAAAATTAATTAATAGGAAAAGGATACAATATAATCATTTGTTCTTGTCTTAAAAAGAGGGAATTAGATTATAGGAAAAATATGTTGTTTTCTGAAGTTGTTGAATTATTCCTTGAGACCGAAAGGATAAGGGGATTGCGATAATCTAATTTGTAAACTGTCAAACAAAGAAGTTTACAATATTTTTCTGATTTCCATCTTTCAAGGAATTAAATTGGCATTTGATGAATTTATCTTTGCATGTTAGGAAGGATAGTAATAAAAATCCCTAGAATCTGAATTTTTGCATCTGATTGAAAATCCAGTTAAATTACTCTGTTTGGTGATGATTTTTAATCGATTGAAAAATACTTTATGTTTGATTATTAAAGTTGATGATACCAAAACCTTTTTAAATTTGATTGCCTCAAACAATTTTTTGAGAAACTATAGTTCAATACTTAGGATTATTCGTTATTTTATTCCTCGTGGGATCGATAATTCTATTTGCCGCTATATTGTTAGCTATGCTAAGTCGTTAATAATTTTAGCGATCAGACACTCCATTCATTTGCCCAAATCTCCTCAGACCTCCAGAAAGTGAGCCCGAGCCTTGCTTGCATGATTGGATGACTTTCCTCATTCAGCTCGTACTTCACTCGGTCGAATCGCCTCCACCGCCTGAACTCCTCCTTCAGGTCATCGAACAAGGCATTCTCCTCCTCCTCCAGAATGTCAGGGTAGAGCAACATCATTTCTTCAGTGACTTTCCTCTCTACCCTTTTGGAGATTTCTGCAGCCCAGAGGATCAACTTGGCATCCCCAACATCTGTTAATGCAATCGGTGTGCACCAGAGACGGATTTCAGAATTGACATCAATTCCAATAATTTTGAGCTGAAGACTGGTCTGGTGCAGATTGTTCAGCATAACCAATATGGGGGCCGAGCTACTGAGGACCCCTATTCCCATCTTGACAAGTTCCTGATGCTCTGCAACACTGTTAAAATCAATGGAGTCAGCAAGATTGCTATCCGGTTGAGGCTCTTCGCTTTTTCTCTGCGGGATAAAGCTTAGTCATGGTTCTCGGCCTTGGACAAGACCAACATCGACACGTGGATAGAACTAAGGAATGAGTTCCTTGCTACTTTCTTTCTGCCCAGTGTTATTAGACAGAGGACGAAGGACATCACCAGATTTGCTCAGAGGTTCGATGAGAACTTCTATGAGGCCTGGGAGAGTTACAAAGAGTTATTGAGATTGTGCTCTAGTCATGGTTTGACTTTGGGGGAATAGGCTGAGACCTTCTATGAAGGATTGAATGACAAAACTGTGGAACTTGTAGATTCTACTTTGGGGGACTCCATTATGACGAAGGGCCCCAAACGAGCTATGGACTTCTTTCAAAAGATGGTGAACAACAGTCACAGATGGTCCAATGTTCGACAAAGGCCTGTCAAAGCTGTGGAGCAGGTTACTACTGAGGAAGTTGACATGAAAGCTGAACTCAAAAAGCTTCGAGAGGATTTTGCAGCACTGAAAGCTGGAAAGACAGTTGCTGCTGTTGAGCAAGTCCAAGTTCAGGAAGAAAGAGACTGCATGGATTTAAATTTTGTCCAACGAGGTGGTTTCCAAAATAACTACCGAGGAGGCTATCAACAAAAAAATCAGGGCTACAATCCTAATGCTGCAAGAAACCATCCTGGTTTCTCTTACTCAAATCCTCAAGGAGCAGAACAACCATCGACTAATTTTGCAACTCAAGGTGGAGCAGTTGTTGACAAGAAGAAACCTAATCTTGAAGAAATCCTGGCTAAGTTCATGGAAGGCTCTACTGATAGAGTGGGGAAGCTGGAACAAGAGGTATCTAGAGTTAGCACCAAAGTAGATATAGTGCAGAAGAATATGCAAATCATTGAAACACAGGTGAGCCAGAATTCTAATGCCCTTGGAGCCCAACACAAGCCCGGCCATCTTCCAAACAATACTCAAGTCAATCCAAAAAATTAGAAGAATGAAGTCAATGCCATCACTCTTAGAGGTGGAAAATCATACCAGGGGCCTAAGAATCCAGAGACAGACCAACCAGAAGGAGAAGAGGCAAGACAGGGGGATGAACCCGCAGAAGAAGCCTCTGTTTTGGCCGAGGTGGACCTCACCACGGCCGAGGCAGACACTAGCCCAGCCTGAGAAGCATCCTCCGATGCCCTTTCCGCAGCGCTTTGCCAAGTCCAAGATGAATGAGAGGTACGCACGCTTCCTGGAGAACATGAAGAGAGTTCACATCAATATTCCTCTGGTTGAAGCCCTGCGAGAGATGTCCGGTTACATAAATTCTTGAAGGATATGGTGACTCAGAAAAGGCCGTTCCTTGAGTATGATACAGTGAATCTGTTTGAGGAGTGCAGCGCTGTAATTCAGAAAAAGATGCCACTCAAGAGGGAGGATCCTGGTTCTTTCACTATTTTTTGTGTCATCGGCGGAGAAACTTTCGGAAAGATACTTTGTGATTCTGGTGCGTCTATCAATCTCATGCCTTTGTCTATTTTCAGGAGATTAGCAATTGGGAGCATCAACCCGACTGCAATCTCGCTCCAGATGGCAGACAGATCAGTGTCCTATCCTAAGGGCATTGTTGAAGATGTGTTTGTGAAGGTAAAAGATTTTATCATTCCTGCGGACTTTGTGGTACTGGATATGGAGGAGGATCAGAATATCCCACTCATTCTGGGGAGACCATTCCTGAAGACCGGAGGCGCACTGATTGATATTGTTGGTCCCGGATTATCAGGGTATAACTTAGCAGCGGAAAATGTGGGTAATCGTTTTCTTGCACTTGCTGGATAACCAACTGACTGGGACCTTGTCATCTGGTAAGTCAACTTGCACTCTGCGTACTCAGCTGACTGGCGACTGGCTCGTCAGCTGGTAGCTCAAGACTTAGAATATTTTTAGCCTTGTTTGAACAGTTATATCAGTTTTCAGATATACACCAGCACTTGGGTGCTGGGTTTTAAATCAGTATGAAATGCAGAAAGCTGATAAAAGACAAAGGATTTATAGTGGTTCGATCAACTGATCTACGTCCACTCTCCAGTCGTAGCACTGGAAATTCACTAAGAGTAATCGGGTACAAGTGTCCTACGATCTATCTCTAGCTGGTGAATGCCTTGTCCACCAGTTCACTAGATCAACCGCTCCCGGCCTTGTTTCCTTCTTCAACTCTGATCAGCTGGTGGAGTGCGAGCACGTCACTTCAACCTCCACAGCTTCACTGGGTGTTTAGTTCTCCCAAGAACGTATCTTCTCAATACGGCAAACTGCCCGTGATAACTCAAGTGCTGGCTGGCACAAGAGCTGCTGTGAACTTCCTCGGAAGAGAAAGAACACCAAAGAGATCAGTAACTTACAAGCTGGAAGCTTGAAGTATCGTGTTTGATAAATCAACACACGGATAGCCTTTAGAAAGGCCTCGAAAGTTTTGCTTGCTTGCAATAAAGTTTCAGACTTTCGGTAGTTGAGCAAGAGAGAAGAATTATTGAATGTTGGTGGATCCCAGGTATTTATAGCCGAGGGATCCGATTCAAATCTTCTAGCCGTTTGGACACATCCGGAAAAGGTCTCTGTCCTCGCATGTCCTTCAGACGGCGGCAGGTAGGAATTTCCGGAAAGCGCCATGCTTTTGTCCACTTTATCTGACATTGATCTCTTTATGTCAGAACGACACTATTCGTCAGTACGAGGAATCGGAACTGGTGTCTTGAACTGATAGACTTTAAGGTATCCTCCCTTAAAGTCATACTTTGTCAGTTTATTCCTCAGACGAATCTTCTTTTTGTCTCTAAGACTCTGGGAGAGAGAATCTGGAATTCTGCTGGTAACATCCGACTGGTAGATCATTCTGGTGATCTTGTGCTGGCAGTCTCTGCTGGTGACTTGCGCTGGCACAATCTAAGTCTACCAATATGTCTGATGTTAACTCTTGGAATCTCCCATGACTGGTGGCTTCACCGCTGGTGAATAGTGTCAGTGAGAACACGTATTCTGCTGGTAGGATTTGTCAGCCGCCTGCTGATGAAAACCTTCCCAACTGGTGAATAGTAGCCAGTCGTGAGCTCTTTTCTCATGCTGATGAACAGTGTCAGCACGAGTCTTTGTCAGTCGCTTGCTGGTGAGACTTCTCTCAACTGGTAAGTACATCTCATGCTGGTGAACAGTAGCCAGCATGAGTCTTGATCAGCTGCGACTTACAACTCAAAAGACCTAAACAGGACTTTACATTTGAGACTAGAGCTATTCTAGAGACAAACTGACGCTGGTAGGACTTAGGATTTGATCCACCAAAACACCAAAACTAGAATCTAAACAAGTAGCTACTGGGGAAAGGAAACTTAGCCAAATTTCCCAACAATTTCCCCCTTTTTGGTGCGATCAAAGCCTAACCAGCGAGCACTCAACTGATGAGGAAAGTTTACAGAAGTTTTCAGGGTTTTACAAATAAGCCTATCAGATCTAAACCCATGAAACTACTTCCTCACATCAGCTCTAACTAAAATCTTCCCCCTCAAACCAGGAGAGATATTGCTCGTTCAAAATATGAAAATTGAGATCAGAGCAAAAAGATTTAAAGTGTGTGATACGAGTGCTGGTGCTGATTACACTGGAAGTGTAAGTTCAGCTGGTAAGTAAATACTTAGACAATTTGTTGGACAATGAGGAATTGTCATCAACTTGTCAGTAATCAATCCATTTAATATGTTGCAGTTACAAGTACAGGATAGAAAACTGACTAGTCTAGAGATACAAATACTTACAACAAAATGAAGAAACAAGATTATGGCTGAGAAGATGATCCTGGTGATTGAGTTCTGCTTGTGAGCGACCTCAGGATCTCAGTGAGCGCTGCCATATCTTGTCTGCTCTTCTCCCTTTCCTCAGCAGCAATTCTCCTCTCCTCTTCAGCAAGACGAGCTCTCTCAGCCTCAGCACGTGCTCGCGTACTTTCCCCCTCTTGGATCCGCGCCAAAAAGGAGAACACTCCAGCGGTTACAGACTCCATCTGTTGAGCAATTTCAGTGCGGAAGCTGGCGAAGCGCTGATCCATCCTGGCATCAATGAGTGCAAGAAGCTGCGCAGGAGGATGGATCTCGGAGATTGGCATTGCTGAAACTTCAATGGAAGAGGATGGCACATCAGGTGCAGAATGAGTCATTGCTGGTTCGGATTCAGCTGATATCTCCATTGGGGCTGGCTCCTCCGCTGGCACTGCAGCTGCAGCTGGTTCCTTCGCTGGTACCTCGACTGCTGGTACCTCAGCTGATTCCACCACTGGCACTGCTGCTGGAGCTGGCTGGACTTGTTCAAAAATGGGTGGGGCTGTGAATTCCACCACTTGCCAGTCCATAGAATCAGGGACGAGATCGCCCGAGACAATAGGAACAGGAGGGACGGCAAGGGTCAGCCACCAACCACGAGAGGGATCCTCCTCTACAAAGTGGTCTACCAGCAGAGCGCAGGCAGCCATGTCGAACAATATAGCATGGTAGGGAGGGATCCTCGGGAGGGTAACCAGTACTTTGAGGCGACGGAGCGCGTACGTCAGCTGGTACCCCCGACTGGTGACTCGAAACTGGAGGAAAGGTAACTTGATCTTTTTCAGTGGCGGGAGGCCGGAGCTTCCAGTCAGCTGCCTATACTCAGCGATTTTCAGCAAGCGGCGCTTGATCCTCCTTGTAGACAGCTGCTGGGGGCATTCAGGATCAGTGCCCATGAAGGCATGAGCCCACTCCTCCTCCGCTCTCCAGTAGCCAAGACCCAGCCTGGCATAGAGGACCGCCCGCTTCTCCACTGTCAGCAGGCGCTCGCATCGATCGAAAATCCTCCACCTCCGGAACTCCAGACATAGTTCCGGATCCACCCTCCACAATCTTCGGTAGCTGGATATCATTTCATCATTGACGGCATTCTCCACCTCCGCCGTGATGTTTTCAGCATACTCGTAGAGAGTGGAATTGTAGTATTCCACTGGCTGCAGGGGCAGGCACCAGTCAAAAATTCTTGAGGCATATACCGACTGGTGGGGGAGTCCGCTGAAGGGGATGATGTTGAATGCTGAAGGCTCAGGCACTCGTGAATTTAGAAACGCCATGTCCCCGCGGTGCTCCCACCGGTGTACCCCTGTCACTCGCGACTGGAAGGCATCCTCATCAATCAGTTGATGCTCTTGGATGCAGAGCATATAAGGTCGCCTTTCAGTACGTGCACGCCTAGCTGGTGATGTAGAGGATGCTGCTGGTCGCCCGGAAGTTGATGTCGAGGCATCTGTAGATCTGGGGCGACTGGCAGGAAGACGAGCCTTATCATCAAGGTCTGGGAACAGATCCCTTGGCTCCATCCTCTGCACCATGGAGTAATGTATCACCTCCTCAGCTGCTTCCTGCTCCGGCTCCTCAGCCCTTGGCTCCTCTGCATCCTCAGAATCTGAGCTTATGTCTGAAAAACTCGCCAGTTTTTCCGGGGTGGTCGCCCGCACTTCTTCTCCTCCACTGGCACCCCCGTGCGCGGCCAGTGGGTCTTCTTCACCTCCACCACCCCCTTGCGCGGGTGGAGGGACTTCAGCGACCTCCTCCTCTTGGTACTTATCCACAAGGGATAGTACATCTTCATCAGCACCCATGACCATCAGGCGCGTGAATGATTCGTCTGAGAGGATCTGGCCTGGAGCTGGTGCTGGTGGCCTTGCACTTGTAGTTGGGGCAACTTCCCATTTGCCTTTAGCCACCTGGTGCACCTGCTCCGCCAGTTGCGCCTGACGTCTGGCTTCATGCTCAGCCTGCACCTTTGCAAAGGCTTCATCGCGAGCTGCCAGCTCAGCCTCTCTTCTTCGCTGGTCGGCCAAGGCCTTCAACCTTGCCTGGGCCTGTTTCTTCCTTACTATGGAGGCTTGCTGCTCCTTCTTTGCTTGCTCGACCAGTTTCTGAGCTCTGGTCTGAACCCTCTTTCGCTTACGGGTCATCCTCTCCAGCGTCTCTTCCTCAGTCAGTCCCAGAATGGACTTCTTGACTGGGATGGAGATCTTCCCAGACTCAGGGTCATATGCAACAGCTGACGGTGGCTGCTAGTGCTGGGAAGTCTTAGGCTTCTTGTGGGATGGCTTCTTGGTGACTGGTACAAGTTGTACGTCCCGTGGGTGGATACCAGTCGCCTCAGCCACCGCGCCTTCCATCGAGACAAATAGGGACTCGAGCTCGCGCTTTCTCTTCAGCTCAGCCCTAGCCTCATCGGTCAGTGGGAGAGCCACAGCTGGCACTTGCTCCCCCAGGTCTTCTGAGTCCTCCTCAGAAACGACCTCAGCAGGGTCCACTGCTGACTTCCCTTTCAGCCTGCGTGGCTTCTTGTAATCTGGGTGAGGCAGCTTCACCTTCGTGGCTGGTATGAAATCGGAACCAACCAGCTGTTCCCCCTGATCCACACCATCACCCAATTCCATCTCCAGGATGTGGCTGATCCTCAGCCCGAAGGATACGGTGTGAGCAAACCTGCCGTCAGTCGGAACAGTGATGTTTCTGTCTACATTTTCCAGCAACCGGCCGAAGAAGAATTCAGCCCAGTTGCCCTCAACCCCGTCGACAAGCGCACACATCACTGAAAACTTGCGCAGGCTCAGCTCGGCGTACGATCCGACCTCACATTGCAGCATGCGCACCACAATGTCACATACCATCTGCCAATGTTCTTCCATTTCTGACTTCCTCATTCCAGTACGGAAGACGGTGACATCTTCCTTCTTCCATTGCGCCCACCTCCTCCGGAATTCCACTGTATCATCCTGATGATACGTGGCCACTTCCTCTCCTTCATTCCTCAGTCCGAAGAGATTGGCGAGGTATTCCGGGGTGACGGTGATCAGGTGGCCGAAAACTGAAGTGGTGAACGACTTCCTGTCGTCAGCAATAACCGCCCTAGCATAGAACTCCGCAACCATATGAGGATGGAAAGTGCTGGGGGTCGCTGTGAGGTACGGTCGGAGCTGTTCTCGGTCGATCATCTCCATCAGCTCCTCCCCGAAATGTTTCTCGGCCAGTTTCTCATTCAAAATTTTCTCTTTCTGAACCTGAGCAGCCCTAATCTGCGCGTTAGAGAGCTGTCGCCTGGTCGCCGGCCTGTTCAACTGAACCAATCGGGCGAACGGATAGGTGTAATCGATATCTTCGATCTTCACTATGCCAGTATACGTAGGCATATGAGCTTCAGCGACTGGTAGGTCTGGTGAACCAGACGAGGATGATGTAGATGTAGATGGAGGGTTATCAGCTGGAGGTTGAGAAGATGATGCCATGACTTCAGAAAGATTCAAGGTTCAGAAAATTTCAAAGGAAGATGAGAGAATTTTTAAAAGATATTAGGGTTCTGAAGGTAGGGAAACATAAAGGTTAACCCGAAGGAAGTGATCGGGTATTTATATTTGGGACATGCAGGATCAGACGTCCAGGATCAACGCTCAGCAAGCGAGGATCGACGGTCATCAGCAGACCCGGTTCCCTGTGGTGACGTGCGCGGTCGTGCTGACGGGCGCCACAACGTGGAGCTGACATGGCACACGCCGATTGGTGGCATCCGAGCGTCGGACTGCGCAGACACTGTGCACATTAAATGTGGCATTAAATGCCGCATTAAATTCTGAGGACTGTACACGCTACTTGGATTTGAACAATCCCGCCTTTTCCGCGACAGCTGGCATAACTGGTCATCAGTAGCATATGCCAGTTGAACACTTCCCCCTGTCAGCATGGCCTCCTTACCAGTTGACAACTGGTACTTACGACTGGCTCCCGAGTACTTGGATAAATTGAGAGCTGGGACTCAATTTCATCAGTCGTAGGAAATTCGCCAGTTGTCTGCTGACAACTTGAAAGATTGAAAGAATTGAGAGCTTGGACTCAATGCATTCCGCATAATCTTCTCTTCAAGAAATCCACTCCTCATCATCGCTTGAAATTGGGAGCTGGGACCCAATTTCGCTTCAACTGATGGTTTGTGCTGGCAACTCCGGAATGAGAGCTGGGACTCATTTCCTTAGATAATTAAGGGATAAGTTCCGCCAGTAGGTACCACTTGTTAGTTGAAAAACATCACTTAAGGAAGACAGAACGACTAAGAGCTTGGACTTAGTCGTAATCAGCATCCTCCTGAAGACCAAGAACAGAATGAGAGCTGGGACTCATTCTTCCTCAACATTAGAACACGCATCAATCTCCAGAAGACCGAGTTTGATGCACAGCTCCTTGAATCTTGCTTCTGGAAGGGGTTTGGTGAAGATGTCAGCCAGTTGATCTTCAGTTCTGATGTAGTCCACGCTGACATCCTTCTTCTCGACATGATCACGTATGAAGTGATGTCGAATATCTATGTGCTTGGTTCTAGAATGGTGAACCGGATTCTTCGTGATGCACATAGCACTGTTGTTGTCGCAATAGATTGGAACACAGCCAGTGTCCACCTCATAGTCCTCCAGTTGTTGCTTGATCCAAATTATTTGAGCACAACAACTGGCAGCGGCAACATATTCAGCTTCAGTGGTAGATGTAGCAACTGAGTGCTGCTTCTTGCTAAACCAGCTGATTAGCTTGTGTCCTAGAAACTGACACGTACCACTGGTACTCTTTCGGTCAATACGGCATCCAGCAAAATCTGAATCTGAATATCCAATGAGTGTGAGCTCATCATTTTTGGGATACCATATTCCAAGAGATTCAGTCCCCTTCAGATATTTCACTATCCTCTTTGCAGCTTCCATGTGTGACCTTTTCGGATTGGCTTGAAATCTGGCACACACTCCGACTGAGTACGAAATGTCGGGTCTGCTGGCTGTGAGATAGAGAAGTGATCCAATGATTCCTCGGTAGATGGTAGGATCAACTGATTCACCTTGCTCATCAAGAAATATCTGACAGCTGGTGCTCATAGGTATTCTGAGGGACTTAGTTTTCTCTGGGCAATACTTCTGAATTAACTCCTTCGTATACTTCCGCTGGCTGATAAAAATTCCATCAGCTGATTGCTGGACCTGGAGTCCGAGAAAGTATGTTAACTTGCCCATCATACTCATCTGAAATGATGTCTGCATCAGTTGAGAAAACTTCTCGCAGAGAGTTATATTCCTTGATCCGAATATGATGTCATCTACATAGATCTGCACCATTAGCATGTCACCACCATCCTTGAGAAGAAAGAGAGTCCTATCAATCTTCCCTTTCCGAAATCCATTGCTGGTGAGGAATTGTGACAGCGTTTCGTACCAAGCCCTGGGCGCCTGTTTCAATCCATACAGGGCCTTTCTCAGCTTGTACACCTTGGTGCCAATTTCAAAGCCTGGAGGTTGCTCGACATATACCTCCGCTTTTAGCTCGCCATTCAGGAAGGCGCTCTTCACGTCCATCTGGAACACCGTGAAGCCGTGATACGCTGCATACGCAAGGAACAGCCGTATCGCCTCCATTCTTGCAACCGGTGCGAAGGTCTCATCAAAGTCGATGCCTTCACACTGCCTGTAACCTTTGGCGACTAAACGAGCTTTGTTTCTGACCACGGTGCCATTCTCATCTCGCTTGTTCTTGAAAACCCACTTGGTGCCAATCACTGACTGATGTGATGGTCTCTCCACCAAGTCCCAAACATTGTTGCGAGTGAATTCAGCAAGCTCTTCTTGCATGGCATTAATCCAATCAGCAGATTCTAGCGCAACTCCTATGGAAGTAGGTTCCATTTGAGAAATAAAGCAACTTAGGAGCGCACTGCCGTGTCGAGTCTGGACTGAACCTTCCGGATCACCGAGAATAGCATCAGATGGGTGATCCCTCAGCCATCTGGGAGGACCAGCGACTGCTGGTGCCGGCTGTGAAATAGATTCTTCTATCCTGAAGACTGGTGCTTCCACATTTTCACCAGTCGGAGCTTGAACTGCAACTGGTGGTTGACCTTCACCAGTCGGAACTGGAATTACAACTGGTGGTTGACCTTCACCAGTCGGAACTTCTTCATCAGCTCCACTGTCTGACTGACTTCCCGAACCTTCACCAACGATGTCAGTATCAGCTGGTACCTCCATTCCAGCTGGTTCATCGTTGTCTTCTGGCTCAAAGATTCCAGTCGGAATTCCCCCTTGATTTTTGCTAGATCCACTCAGGGAGATTGAGTGTAAGGTCTCAGCAAGGTCATTTGCATCACCGACCCTCTCAGGTTGCTGATGGGCACCTGAGGTAACTGGTTGTGAAGATGATCCAGTCATAGGTCTAGTCGAACCAGTTGGTTGAGCATCGGAAGAATTCCTGCCCAACTGGTCGCTGACATCCTCGACCTCAGGAACATCTTCAGCCAGTTGGCGTAAGGTCCTGCGCACTAAAGTAGCTTCATCAAAAACAACATTGCATGTTATTTCCACAAGCTGGGTAGTCTTGTTAAATACTCTATAGCCCTTGTGAGAGGGATGTCCATATCCGACAAACACACCCTCATCAGCCTTAGGCGAGAAAGCATTTAACTTCGACTTCCCATTATTATGGATATAACATGGTGAACCGAATGCACGAAGATGAGCTATAGAAGGCTTACGACCAAAATACACTTCGTAGGGAGTTTTCTGGAGTCTGTCGTTGATCCCGCTTCTATTCTGAGTATAGCAGGCCGTCACCAACGCTTCTCCCCAGAAACTCTGTCCTAAGCCGGATTCTGCCAGCATGGACCGGACTGCTTCTTTCAGCGTCCTGTTCCTACGTTCTGCCAGTCCATTTTGCTGCGGTTGCCTTGGTGTAGATCTTTCATGTTTGATACCAGCTTCCGCGCAAAAATCCATCAGCAGACTGTTGCAGAATTCAGTCCCATTGTCTGATCGAATTTGCTTTACCACAGCTTCTCTCTGTTTCTGAGCTTGGATGATCAACTCTGGAAGAATGATCTTCACCTCATCCTTGGTTCTGAGAAGCTTTACCCAGGTATAGCGCGAGTAGTCATCGACTACCACCAGCGAATATCGTCTTCCTCCAATGGTTTGCGGTGTTACTGGTCCAAACAGGTCCATGTGTAACAACTCGAGTACCTGACTGGTACTGGGGCAGACTGGCGACTGGTTCTTGAAGGACTTCCTAGTTTGTTTGCCTTGCTGGCAAGCTTTGCAAATTCCTTCCTTCTTGAACCCGCCCTTGGGAAGACCATCTACAAGATCATGCTTGGTTAGATAATTAATAGTTTTGAAATTTAGATGACTTAAACTTTTGTGCCACAGCCAGTTAGTTTCCATGGAACTGGTGGCTACAAAGCATGTATCAGTCTTCCCGCTTTGCCAGTCAACAACATAGAGACCTCCTTTCCTGACACCTTTCAGCTTGGTCTCGCCAGACTCTTCATTCTTGATCTGGCACCCTGATTTGTCAAACACAATGGTATAACCATTGTCGCACAGCTGACTGATGCTCAGGAGGTTGTGCTTCAGATTGGTGACAAGGGATACATTCACAATTCTGACATCATCCTTCTCGATGCAGCCCTTGCTAATAACTCTGCCCTTGGAGTTATCACCAAAAATAACTGGAGGTCCTCTGACCTTGGTGAGCTCAGAAAATAGGAACTCCTCACCAGTCATATGAGCCGAGCAACCACTATCTATGATCCACTCGCTCGATCTCTGAAGCTGTGTTGCATGATCCTGTTCCTACAGGAAAATGAAATTATTTAGGTCCCCGATCATCAGCGGGTCCTGCAGGGTTAGATCTCTGGATCATTCCTTTTGGAATCCAGACTTGAGTAATCTTCAGCTCGGTGTTACCCTTGCTGACATCACTTGTGGCCTTTCCCTTCCTTTTAAAATAATGCATGGATTTGTTTTTGGAAGGTGTGGCTGTGTGTGCGGTTCCTCTGGAAGTATTCTTCCTCCGAGGGTGTCGGAAATTTCTTTCCGACCGCTTGTGTTGCCTTGGTGGTCTCTGGAATTTTGGACCACGATGATTAGCCTTCCCAGCCCTTGAGAAAAGGTTTTGATTGGGCTCAGGCCTCCGATAGGTGTTCCTCCTATCGGGAAATATCCTTCTCTCAGTATTCCGCTGAGATTTGGATCCCTTGTAAGCATGCTGGCAACTGGCATACTTGTAAGGTTGGGCGTGGAATCTCTGGACAACTGATGCTGGCTGTCGGATTCCACTGGCAGCTGACGCTGACTTCCTTGCCTTAGAATATTTCGGCTTAGTCTGCGTCCTTGGGTGTGCTGGCGTCCTGTCAGCAGAGGATCTTGCCAGTTGAGGATTTTGTCGTGATGACTCACCTATGTATCTGGACTTATGGTTCCTATGCTGATCAGCCATTCGGGACTGACTGGTATTACCAGCTGGTGCTGATGCATTTACCAGTTTCCCCTTACCATTACCAGTAGTGATTTGTTCGGGCTGGTTTATGCTCAAATCCTTTGTAAATCCCAACCCGGACTTATCAGAAGGCTTTCTCCAATGACTTAGAGCTGCTTCCAAGTCTTTTGAGCCTTTATTTAGAAAATTTATTCTATTTTCTTGCTCCAGAACGAGATTGTGAAAATTATCTCGCTCAGTTTTTGTAATTTGAAAATTTTGGAGCAACTCAAAGTGAGTCTTTTTCAAAGTGGCTAGCTCTTCACTGACTGACCTCGATTTTTCAATCTCCTTGGTCAAAATAGAAACTTGATCTTTCAGCGAAGTATTTTCGCCAGCCAAGACATTCTTTATTTCATAAAATTTTAAAAATTCTTTTTGAAGAATGTCTATAGTGACAGCTTCTGAGTCGGAGCAACGCGACTCAGAATCGTCTAAACTGATAGAAGGCATGATATGCATTGGGGAAGCTGATGATTGTACCTGATCATCAGCTGCAAGTGCCTCTTCACTGTCAGCACTTCCTTCAGCTGACTCTTCTCCGAAGGCTGCCATAAGTGCCAGTAGAGCTTCCTCTTCTGACTCCTCGTCTGACGCATACTCCCCATCATCATGGTCGGGTATGTCAGGCACTTCAGTCCTGGTCAGCATAGCCTTGGCAACGGCCTTGGAGCCGCGCTCTTCAAAAAGCTTCTTTATCCTTTCCCGCTCATTTTTGTCCACCTGTGGACATTCAAACTTTAAATGATCAGGGGATTGGCACTGGTAGCAAGCACGGGGAGCTCTCTTGACGAATTTTCCGTCAGTTGAGCTCAGAGATACTCCCTGCTTTGACTTGGCTTTCTCCAGAAGGACAGCCAGTCGTTTCATCTGTTGCTCAAGGTCAGCGATAGAGCTCTCGCTGTCTTTTGAGTTAGATCCCGATGTGGCTGGGATCTCTTTCTGCTGGTTGTGCTGGGCAGCAGGTCTGTCAGCATGGAAGGGCTTCTTGTGCTTCCATTTGAAGTCCTTCTTGACGAAGTAAGCTTCGTCTTGAGCTTTGATGCTGGGGGATCCCATGTTCCGGATGGCCTCATTCTTGTTTACCATCTGGATATCCCACTCGTGTGCCTGCAGTTGAGCAAATAACTCCTTGGGAGTCATCTTGGACAAGTCCTTCTCCTTCAGAGCTGTGGTCTTCACGAACCAGTCCTCCTTGGGCATCTTGGACAGGATCTTGGCATTAAGATCTTCATTTGAGCACTTCCTGTCCAGTGACTTTAGCTCGCTGACGATGGCGTTGAATCTCGCCTCCATCTCCTTGATGGTTTCTCCAGGCAGCATCTGGAAGGACTCGTACTTGTCCACTGCAACCTGCAATTTGTTGCGTTTCATTTGATCAGTTTCTTGACATAGACTATCAAGGTAATCCCATACTCCCTTGGCATTGTCAAACTGGAGGGCTTCCTCCATCAGCGACTCTGGAAGAGAAGCCAGGATCAACTCGTGAGCAATGGAATCCAACTGATTCCGCTTCCTGTCCTCGGCGTTCCATTCGCCTTGAGGCTTTGGGATCACGCTGGACGATCTCCTAGCTGGTGCTGTGTCATGGTGATCTCGAGTGGCCCTTTTTCCAGCACATCTTTCATTTCCGGATGGATGCTCTTCAGAGAAATGAGCGACCTCTTTCGCCATATATCATGCTTCACCATCTTGTAGTCGAGTAGCTTCGGATTATTCATCTTCGTGTACCTGAGCTAATCAACAGACAAACAAAGGAGTGCAAGGAAACGTGGATCTCGGTCCTAAGCGACTCAGAAACAATCGGTCTATAAGAACCGACTGCTCTGATACCACTTGTTGGTCCCGGATTATCAGGGTATAACTTAGCAGCGGAAAATGTGGGTAATCGTTTTCTTGCACTTGCTGGATAACCAACTGACTGGGACCTTGTCAGCTGGTAAGTCAACTTGCACTCTGCGTACTCAGCTGACTGGCGACTGGCTCGTCAGCTGGTAGCTCAAGACTTAGAATATTTTTAGCCTTGTTTGCACAGTTATATCAGTTTTCAGATATACACCAGCACTTGGGTGCTGGGTTTTAAATCAGTATGAAATGCAGAAAGCTGATAAAAGACAAAGGATTTATAGTGGTTCGATCAACTGATCTACGTCCACTCTCCAGTCGTAGCACCGGAAATTCACTAAGAGTAATCGGGTACAAGTGTCCTACGATCTATCTCTAGCTGGTGAATGCCTTGTCCACCAGTTCACTAGATCAACCGCTCCCGGCCTTGTTTCCTTCTTCAACTCTGATCAGCTGGTGGAGTGCGAGCACGTCACTTCAACCTCCACAGCTTCACTGGGTGTTTAGTTCTCCCAAGAACGTATCTTCTCAATACGGCAAACTGCCCGTGATAACTCAAGTGCTGGCTGGCACAAGAGCTGCTGTGAACTTCCTCGGAAGAGAAAGAACACCAAAGAGATCAGTAACTTACAAGCTGGAAGCTTGAAGTCTCGTGTTTGATAAATCAACACACGGATAGCCTTTAGAAAGGCCTCGAAAGTTTTGCTTGCTTGCAATAAAGTTTCAGACTTTCGGTAGTTGAGCGAGAGAGAAGAATTATTGAATGTTGGTGGATCCCAGGTATTTATAGCCGAGGGATCCGATTCAAATCTTCTAGCCGTTTGGACACATCCGGAAAAGGTCTCTGTCCTCGCATGTCCTTCAGACGGCGGCAGGTAGGAATTTCTGGAAAGCGCCATGCTTTTGTCCACTTTATCTGACATTGATCTCTTTATGTCAGAACGGCACTATTCGTCAGTACGAGGAATCGGAACTGGTGTCTTGAACTGATAGACTTTAAGGTATCCTCCCTTAAAGTCATACTTTGTCAGTTTATTCCTCAGACGAATCTTCTTTTTGTCTCTAAGACTCTGGGAGAGAGAATCTGGAATTCTGCTGGTAACATCCGACTGGTAGATCATTCTGGTGATCTTGTGCTGGCAGTCTCTGCTGGTGACTTGCTCTGGCACAATCTAAGTCTACCAATATGTCTGATGTTAACTCTTGGAATCTCCCATGACTGGTGGCTTCACCGCTGGTGAATAGTGTCAGTGAGAACACGTATTCTGCTGGTAGGATTTGTCAGCCGCCTGCTGATGAAAACCTTCCCAGCTGGTGAATAGTAGCCAGTCGTGAGCTCTTTTCTCATGCTGATGAACAGTGTCAGCACGAGTCTTTGTCAGTCGCTTGCTGGTGAGACTTCTCTCAACTGGTAAGTACATCTCATGCTGGTGAACAGTAGCCAGCATGAGTCTTGATCAGCTGCGACTTACAACTCAAAAGACCTAAACAGGACTTTACATTTGAGACTAGAGCTATTCTAGAGACAAACTGACGCTGGTAGGACTTAGGATTTGATCCACCAAAACACCAAAACTAGAATCTAAACAAGTAGCTACTGGGGAAAGGAAACTTAGCCAAATTTCCCAACAGATATTAGGGATGGGAAGCTGACCTTCCGTGTGAACGATAAATCTTTCACGTTCTACAAGTCCATGCAGAAACACGATGACGGAAGCTGCCAAGAGGAGTGCAATATGCTTAACTGTTTGAGCCAGTGATTTCTTTTCCTTTTTCTTCACTCAAATCGGATCCTGATTTTCTTAAAATCTGTTTACTGCACTCACTCTTTTCTTCTACAGATCTTGATGCTGCTGATGAGGAGATCCAGAACCTTGTGATGGAGCTGAATGTGTTTGAAGAAATTCCAAGGAATAAAGAGCTCAAAATGGAGAAGTTGCCAGCCTAATTCAGCCAAAAGGTGGAGGAAAAACGTGGAAAGGGCTCTGTTTCACCCGAGGTGAAAAGCAAAATGGCCGAGATGAAGTTCTGAGGCATGAGGGCCGATGATAAACACTCATTTTGTGCATTTTTACTGATGTGAATCTGCTGCATTTTTTACTAAGATTAGGTCGTAGCGTGATAATTGTATGCCATATTCATATACTTTTAAGAAAAATTACGTTTGGCTTGGTTTTGGGATATCTTTGCAGGATTCACGCACAATTGAGCCGTTTACAGGATATGATCGAGCACCATGAAGACTAGTTGATGTGTCATTGCACCGGGAAGAGGAAAAAGTGAGAAGAGATCGACGAAAAAGCTTCCAGTTGCAGTCACAACGTGAACGGCGACCCAAAATGCATGAACGGCGGTCGCCGATCATGCATATGGGCCGCCGATCACTTATTTTCTCACATTGTGGTTCGGCGCACGAACGACGACCCAAAATGCATGAACGGCGGTCGCCATTCATGCATATGGGTTGTCGATCGTGCAAAATTCTCACATTTTGGTGTGGTGCAAAGATGGCAACTCGGGCACACGCTCGGCGGTCGCCATCGACATTTTATGGGTCGCCGATCGTGATTTTTTGGGCAAAAATTGATCCAAATCCCATATCTTTTTTGGGTTTGAAGAAGATTAGTATAAATAGAGGCTTCCATGACTAAAAAACCTTCCCTCCTCATTATTTTTCGATCGCCCATAGTTGGAGAGAGCATAACGGAGCAGAATTCAAAAGCACAAGGCTGAAGATTCAATATTGAAGACTTGGGTTTTTGGTTTCATGTTTTCTTTGTTTTCGTACTCTCTTTACTCTATTTTTATGGAACTTAGCATGATTGGCTAAGTTTTTTGTGGATTCTAGGGTTTTGAAACTTGTTGAATAATTATTTCGTCGTTTATATGATTTAATTTTCCCTTTTCATCAATGTTTTAATTATATCTGAGCTTTTATTTAATTACGAGATATTGGCCATGGTAATTCGAATTGGTAATTTTTTAACCGAGAGGTCTAGGTTATTGATTAAGATGCAGATTAATTAATTTTAATAGATCAATTATCCGGGAGGAATTTGAACTATTGAAGGGTTTTAAAAATCTAAGGTTTTTATCAGGAGTAAAAGTCCTTTTGCGTGTCCAAGAGGAGTCACTGGGTCTTTTATATCTATGTTATGGTTTATAGTCCGAGAGGGTCGCCTGATAACATTTATGAGATTAACTCACATTTTTGGAAATTAAATTGGAATCGGATTATATAAATGATTGTTTGATTGTTCTTCACAGTGGACTACCCTGGAATCCTGTTTTCTCCATATTTTCTACACTCAATCTTTTAATTGACTTTTTAATTAATTGATTTTCAATTATTGCCTAGTATAAATAAATCAAACTTCTCTACCGGTTGTCTAGATAGTAGTAACATATCTGTGTTTTAGTGCTTAATTATATTTCGACCCTGCAATCTTTGTGTTCGATAAATTATTACTTGCCCTCTGCAGTGGTCTATACACTTGCAGTTTTAGCGCGTTGCGAAATACGCTATCAAGTTTTTGGCGTCGTTGCCGGGGATTGCATAGATTTATAATTGACACTAATTCTGATATTACGCTATTTACTCTAGACTTTATTTTACGCATTTTTATTTTGTTTTCTATGTTAATCACTTCTGGCATTCTGTTTCAGGTAGTATATGCAAACCAGGTCGAAGGGTCCAGTACTTGAACCCATAGATCCGGAAATCGAATCCACCTGTCGAAAGAATTTCGCCATAAAAAAGTTAGCATTTTCAATGGCTGACAACAATCAAGCAGCGCAGATAGCCGAGCTGCAGAGGCAACTGCAAGAGGTGAACTTGAGACTACAGGAGCAACTGCCTCCACAAGTAACTCGACAGCCGACCATTGATGAGATGTACGAGCCAATGACTGACCACATCGCCATGCTGATTTTGCATTGAAGGCGAACACACCCACTTTCGAGTAGTGATATGTGTGTAAAATGACCTATATTTCGATGTGTGAGCGTGCATGTTTGCGTTTATTTTACCCTCATATCATATGTCTTTGTTGTTCTTTTGTCGTGTTTTCGTGTTTTTGTGTTTTGAATGTTGTAGGATAGGTTTTGAGCATATTTTAGCACTTTTAGGTAAGTTTTGGAGGTAAATCGTCCGAGCCGAAGGTTAGAAGGAAGTTGGATCGCCCAAGCAGAGCAAAAGGAAGAGTTTTAGAATTTGGAGGAGCCGCCCGGCCGAGCGAAGCAGGCTTGGCCGAGCCAAGCGAATAGAGGGCTCGCTCGGATGAGCTCTGCAGGCTAGACCGAGCTGTGCCGACAGAGAGCAGACTCGGCCGAGCGAGGATGGCCCGGGCGAGCCAGTTCAAGTTTTTCTAGTCCTGCGGTTTCCAGCATGGCTCGGGCGAGCCATGGGTGGCTCGGGCGATCCGAGGCCCTGGGAGCTCATCTATAAAAGGGGGATTTTCGCATTTTAAAAGAACTTTTGGTCAGATTTCAAATAACCGTCACGAGAGTTCTCTCTAGATTCATCTCCAAACCATTCCCCATCCACATTCAAGGAGATTCAAGCCAAATTCTTCCAACTTGGTGAAGATCTAGAAGGAAGGAAGGTAGATCAAGTCCAAGGAGGGCAATCAAAGAAGATCATACTTAGACCTTGCTATTTTGTAATGGATTCTCTCATTTCTCTTATTGATTTGTACTCAATTCAAGGTATGAAGAACTAAATTCAATTGTGAGTGTTGTAGAATGGATATTGTGATGAGTTGATATCAAATTTGCTTGTTTACTTTCCTTTGAGGGATTGAATTTCACTTGAGCTTATTCCTTATCTCTTAGGTGTAGGTAATAGCCAACCTTATAGGTAGTTGATGTGAACGCTGCAGCCAACACGCGGGCGGAATCGTCGTGAAAAGTGTATATTCTTACGATTTTAGTTCCAATCCCTATGCGGGGCTAGGTCGTAAAGCGATAATTGACGGTTGATTGGGAGTGATCTAGGGGTTAATAACGTAGCTGTTTGCGATTCCTAGTGTCATCTACCGCTAGTGTTTTCTGTAGCAAGTGGCTAGCGAATGTAGGGTTGATTGCTCAACCTCCTAGGGATTAAACTTGGTTTACAACATAGTTTGATTCAATTTGGAACAATAGAAATTCAATCAACACTCACTATCTTCTTATTGTTGAACTTGAGATTTTGATCTACGTAAGCAAGTTATTAAATTGTTTTGGCTTGTGAATTTCAATTACATGTTTTGTTATTGCTTTGTTGCTTGTATGCTTGATTACATTCTATATTTCCTAGTTAAACAATTACCAACGACTATGATATGCCTAGCTATTTGAACCTTCAAGCTAGTAAATGGTTTTCACTTGAGCGAATTGAAAAGTACTCAGATTGATAAAATTTAACATGAAGATAGTGTTAAATTTCACCGTTGTCACGTTTTTGGCACCGTCGCCGGGGAATCTTTTAGTCGGTCTTGTGAAATTATTGAAAGTTTGAAGGAGTGTATGCTAGGTGTTTGAGGAAAATCTTGTGTGAATATTGTTACTAACATTTGTTTGCTAATTGTTCTAGTTTGTTTAGTTGAATTGTTTTGCTTTGTAATTTGTTTTGTTGATTTTTCCTTGGTAGTTTATGATCACTCGATCAAAGGATAGGGAGCTTGAGGCAAGGAAAATTCAAGAAATAAGAGGAAATATTCAAATTGATTTTGATATGGCTAACCATGGAGAGGACACGGTTAGGATTGAAGAGTTAGAGAGACAGCTCGAGTTGATGAAAGTTATGTTAAATGAGAGGAATGGTCCTCGGAGACCACTTCAAAACCTTTTTCGACCTCAAGGGGAACCGATAACGGGAGGTTTTCGGTTAGGAGTAAATGCCACACAATTGAGATAAAGCCACAGTTGGTCCAAATGATACAACACAACCAATTTGGAGTACACGTAACCGAGGATCCAAATGTTCATATATCTCGATTTTTGGAGATTACGGTTACTATAAAGATCAACCAAGTGCCCTAAGATCAAATACGGCTGCGGTTATTCTCATTCTCCTTGAGAGATAGAGCTTGGAATTGGTTTAAAGGTTTAGATAAATCGAATATTACCACTTGGGAAGAATTGAGAGAAAAGTTTCTATTCAAGTTTTTTCCGCCGAGTTTGACTTTGAAAAGAAGGGCCGATATCACATCGTTTGGGCAAAGATACGATGAGTGTTGGTCCTGATTTACCAGAGTCGTCGTGTTTAAACAAGAACACGAAATGCAACGAAATGATATAACGTTACTTACACTTATGTTTTCCTTTGAAGATTATTTAAACTCAGGAATTGATTAAGGTTTCTTCACAGTTATACACTAGCAATATGATTGCTAGGTTTAAAGTCTCGTGCGTAACAAAATAGTAAATGAACACGATGTTTATAGTGGTTCGATCCAAAAAGATCTACGTCCGCTCCTTAGCTAAAACGCTAAGAATTCACTAAGTAAGTATACAGAGTACAAGGATTCGCCTTTGACGTTAAGTAGGCAGTGAGCTTTCGACCTGGCTACTTGACAGCTATCCTCCGATATTCTGAACTTCTCAGGTGTAGGTCTGGCAGAGTCAAGGGCACACCTTCGTAAAACTTGCATTTACCACTTTGGAAGTTTTTTAGTTACTTCCTAACTTTTCTTCAGATGCGGCTAAATGCTCGTCTTAGTCTAGACCTTTTCAGGTGTTCGACTGTTGGATTCTTCCAATAAAGGAAGGTATCCCAATGATTGAAGAATCTTGAATAGAATCAAGGATCTCTTCAATGGAGTGTCAGTGATTTAATGGGGACACTCTGGTAGTTGAAGGCTTTGAATATGTTTCGAATATTTTCTTTTCAACTGACTGCTCTTGAGCTTTTCGCTTTTGTCTTAGGAATCTCTTGAAAGTAAGTTAGAGTATTGAATGAGCAGCACTTCTCACTCTTCTGGACTTGTCTTTTT
>JAPKLW010000381.1:375275-389696 GCA_026898455.1 Plectranthus barbatus | reverse complement strand
CCCCCTTTTTGGTGCGATCAAAGCTTACTATCACGTTGCTGAATCTAAGAGGAAGAATGTCTGTGTTTACAAGAACTTCTCTAAGTACAAATCTATGCTAATCTAGCAATCTAACACAGAGTTTATCCATCTTAGTTCGAGCAGAATTGTTTGTAGTGTAATTCCCCCTCAATAAATGCTGGGAAATATTTCTCGTTCAATCATATAAGTAAATGCTGCAAAGGTAATATGCTAGAAATTCTAGCACCCAAATAAATCCGCAAGCATTTTACTTTACCAATCTTAAAATGATTGTCATTAAGATGTGGATGTGCTGAGTACACTGATAATGTAACTCAACCAGGACATGCAGTAAAACTCAGATATTGACAATGAGAGATTGTCTAAGTCTGATCAATTTTCATTCATATGTTTTGTTCATTATAAGTACAATGAAAATGATAGACTACGGAGAAATAGAGATGAGAAGAAATAGAATACCAGAGAGACATCATCAAGAGTCTGGAGCAGGCTTTTTTAGCTTGTCAAATTCGTCGAATTTGTTTGATGCTAGCTGCACGAATTTATCCTAAAATTCTTTGCTTGCTTTGCATTCAACGGCCTCCATCTCAAGTTCCGTAGCAATTCTCTCGTTTTCTTCTTCAAGCATCTTGATTTTCAGCTCCATTTCTCTCTGTCTTAGCTCTTCCAGAGCTTTTCTCTTTTCTTCTTTAGCAGCAGCGTGGGCTTCTTCTGCTTTCTTCCTCTCAGCAATCCTCCTTGTTTCCCCCTCTTTGATTGCATCCAAAAAGGTGGAGGAGAACGCATTAAACTTGTGATCGACGTGCTGCTTGTGTTCTGCTACATCTTCCTTTACTTCTTTTTCATCGGTCTTCACAGAAGTAATATCGGTCTTGACTCAAGCGACATCAGTCTTGACCTCGGCAATTTCTCTCCTTATGTCCGTTGCTTCCATCACCATTCTCTCAGACATGGTGGACACAGCATTTCGGACAACCATTTGAACTACTGAATTTAGATATGATGGGAAGTTGAGAGAGCTAATCGGAGTAGCAAAGAAGGATGAAGTAGTAGGAATAATGATTGCTTGACTCCTAGCAGTGGAAGTGGAGATTTCTTCCATTGCTACTTCTGTGCTTACTGTATCAGCAGTATCAACTCTATCGGTAGTAGTTAGCAGATATACTGCTTCCTCGATTTCTTTTAGATACTCTGCTTCAGCAGCGGCAATTTTAGCTTCCTCTAGCTTCCATTCATCTGCTAGTGATTGTGCCAACATATAGGCTCGTAACTCCTCCTCTCTGTTCCGGTACGTGACCATCTCAAGCCTTTGAGCGTCGCACTCTTCTTCCTCACGAATAGCAGCTAACCGAGCCTGCAATCTTTCTTCTTTGATTCTTGCATATTCGTCTTGACGCCTCTTGTATTTAGCAGATGCTCTGGCTTGACATTTTGATAATTGAATGTGGGCATCAGATAGGCCATCTAGAGCGAATGTTGACTTTGACAAAGAATGAGGAGAGGATGTTCTTCGGTGAGCCTTGATGATCTGAAGTCTCGCAATGACAGCCTTATCATGATATTGCTTGGTACAAGGGGATTGATCCATCCATTCGTTTGCCCATTGCTCCTCACGCCGCCAGAAGTTCAGACCCTTCTATGCCATCATTATCTCTCTTTCCTCCACGCAGAGTTCTCGTGAAATATAGTCATATTTCTTCCATCGCCTTAACTCGCATCCCAGTCTCTCTCCATCTTCAGTGCCTTCCTCGAGTTCTCCAGCAAAAACTTCTTTATATCCTTCTCAATCATCAAATTCACGAATTCTTCAATTTCTTGTCCAAAGAATTCAAAATCGGAGTTTACCTGTTCCTCACGTGAGATCTCAACACACCATTGGGAGAATCTTCTCAACTTAAATCTGGGAGCGGGAACTCCATTGAATGGCAGTCGAAGTTGATCACTGCATTCTGTGGAGATCTTCTTCAATGTTTTTGCGTCATATACATCCTTGGATTCTCCGTCGGAATCAGTTTTAGAGAAGCATGTAGGGAGGGAGCCTTCATCTTCTTCGAAAGGATTGTTAGTGATAGGGTCTTCCTCAGGATTTGCTTCCTCTATCCTAGCAGATGATCTTACCTCAGCAGTCTTCGGAGTGCTAATTACTTGCTCAGCGTTTAAGTGCCCATCCATGTGAGCGATTTGCTCAGCATGTGAATCCTCAGTACTTCCTGCTTTATCATCGACTTGCTTCTTTGATCCAGAAGGACCGGCTTCCAGATTTCCCGGTAGTCTTCTGGGTGATCTTCTAAGTGGGATCTCCTCATCTGAGCTACAGTATAGCTCGTCAATAGGGTCACGGATTTGAACATTTTTGCCTTGGGGCGGAGGAGGCTCCTTGAATCCGCCAGCTTGAAGTACTTCCTCTAACTCCTTATCTGACATGGCCTCTTGTTCTGGTATGATTGCTCCTTCAGCATCAACTGGGGGAATGGAAATGGTGATCCGTCCATCCTTTATACCTTTCCCTTTCTTTGTGGCATTTCCTTCTGTAAATGCCTCTGCTAGCATCTGAGCAGCTTTCTTTGGAGCCACACGTTCCTCAGCAGCTTGTTTGACTTGTTCAAATCTTTGATCTCTTGCTTCGAATGTCAACTCATTTACAAACTTTTTGTATTCTCTTATTTCGATCTCCTTTTTCTTAGCATCACGCTTTCTCTTGGTTTTTCTTACGCCTTTTAGACGCTCATCCAAACATCTGGAGGACAGAGGAGTGTTGTCCAGATTCTCTTCAGTAGTGACAACAGTCTTCTTCTCTGCTACGGCGTTAGCAGTCTTCTTCTCTGCTGTGGCTTTTTCTGATTCCTCTGCATCTGAAAGTAAGACTGGCTTTCTTCTTGTTCGCTTTCGTGCTTTCTTTTCTGGAGAGGTGATGTCAGACCTCTTTTTCGTCGAAAATTCAAGTGCCAAGGCACCTAGGACAAGAGAAGGTTGTTGTGCTTCTTTTGTGGCCATGATCTCGTTGATCTGATCCGCTGGTAGATCCCCCAATTTGACAATCTCCTCGAGATTTTGAAAGCAATGCTCTGTCTCGGCATTCTTCTTCAGTAAAGCAACTTCTTCAGCAGACATAGGGATGGCAGGTTGCAGCACTTGATATCCCAGACTTATTTCATCTGATTCCTCAGGAGATGTAGGTTTATCCTTATCCACGTTTGATTTTCCAGTCAGTTTACGAGGCCTTTTGAAACTTAAAGGTTTGGCCTCCTTCCTTGTCACTGGAATGTAATCCATGGGTAGAAGCTTCACACCTCGATCAACTCCTTTGTTTGTAAACAACATCTCAAGGTATTTGCTGATCTTCAGGCCAAAGTTAACATTGGATGAAAACGTCCCATCTATGGCCATGTGATCATTCTTCCGAGCATGTTCAGCCCATCGCTCGAAGAAGAATTCAGCCCAATTGCCTTTGATGTTGTCGTTCAATGCCATCATAACAACATACTTCTTAGCAGATAGTTCTGAGTAAGATCCAGCATTACATTGGAGCATCTTAATCACTATCTCTGCAAGGATCTTGTAATCATTTGTCAGTGTGTTAATAGGGGTAGCAACCTTGAATGTGATAATCTGCCCCTTTTTGTCCTTTAACTCTCCAGGTTTTTTCCATAGATTCCAGCGCCTTTCCATCTCAGCAATATCATTCACCTTATACTGAGAGATTCTTTCCCCATAATTCCTAAGCCCAAAGGTCCTCGAAAGGAGTTCAACACTTACTTCTATAATGTTGCCATAAACAGAAGTTTTAAATGACATCTCGTCATCATTCATCACTGCCCTTGCATAGAATTCAGAAACCATATGGGGATGGAAGTGATCAGGTTCAGCAGAAAGGTATTTTACCAGTAATTCTGAGTCAAGGATCTTCATGATCCATTCTGGAATGTGAGTAGCGGCAAGGGGCATATAGAGAATCCTGTCCTTCATGATTTGAGCTAGACGCCGATGTTCCTTTGAATGACCGGACAACTCCTTCTTCTGGGCCATAACTACTAGTTGACCATAAGGGATTGATTCATCAATATCTTCCTTCTTTACTATCCCAGTGAAGCCGGGTGCATGTCGCACATGCAATGGTGAACCCGTAATGGGTGGAAATATGAAGGTGGGTGGTTGAAGTAGAAATGTAGAACTGTGGGTTCTGGATTTTCGGTGGAGGGAGAGTTGGGATTTGAAGAATTTGTATCCATGTTTAAGAATGGCGGATTTTTGGATGGGATTTTGAGAGAGATTTGAGAGAGTGTGAGAATTTCAGAGGGCTAGGGATTCATATTTTTTGTAAAGTGAAGGGAGTCAATTGTTGAAGTATATTTGATTGACCTGTAAGAATCCGATGGTTGGGATCACTTGTTTTCAAAAGTAATCGACGACTGGATTGTATATAACACGTAGTAGATGTACACGTTCCACGAACTCGAGTACTGACGACGTGGCGTGTCCAGATTTGTCACCGCCGCCTGCGCGCATTAAATGATCCTCTCTTGAAATTCAAAAACGTCTCGCGTCTGAGTAGTGTGGGTCAGCAGTCAAGTATATAGGCTTAATAGCAAGAGACCCTAGTCTCGAGCAATGATTGCGGACTGCTAAGTAATCCCACTCAGTAGATAATCTCACTCTCTTCAAATAAAATATTCGCGACCTCTCGTCTTCTGTTTAAACTTGAGTGATCCTGCCTCCGATAAAACATGTACATTATATGATGATTTCTTTCTGTGAGCGATTGCTCGAATTCCAGAAGGCATGATGATCTTACGTAATCCTCCAAAAGAAGACGTCTCTTCCATTAATTAGTGAACAGGAGGCAAATGCGCTTATAAGTAGCACACATGAAGACCCTCATAGAACACTTACATGCTTTCCTTAACTTATCCGATTTTTCCTTCTAAAAGTATGGATCTAGCCGCCACGCTCTATGTTCCAAGAAATCAGATTCTTTGTGAATCTGGCCTTTACTCGGAGTATGAGGCAGATTATAGAGTGGCTGAGACAATGATGTCTCTTCTTCATCACAACGGTCTTAGAAAGTTTGTGTGTGTTACGCCGCATAGTTTTCAAAGAACCCATTTATGACACTTCCTTCGGTCGTGTGATACAAATGGGGATGCCATCTATGGCGTCTTCAGGAATCAACTTGTCAAGTGGACACCTGACTCATTTGCTGCGGACTTCGGCCTTCCACGGGGTCCGTTGTCTGTAATGGATTATCGTGGTAAGGAGACTGCTCTAGAATGGGCAGCATGGGAGAAGTGGAGAGACTCTCCTCTGTTCGAGTTTTCTCCCACTCCTTCAGCGTACGGCCTTCAGACCCCATACAAGGTCATTTCCCACATCATCTGTGGCATGATCGTCGGGGAGGATCCTGACAATATGACATTTTTGCGGGAGATATGGAAGGCGATGATGGCTTTTGACGACAGGGTGGAGGTAGACTGGGCAGCCTTCGTCTTCCAAGGAGTGCGGCAGTGCGTGCGAAACTTTCCAAATCGACCTCTTCCCTATGGGATGCCTCTGAGTTGGCTCCTTGAGCAGAGGTTCCCAGACCTCACTCTTGGTCCCTCCAATCTCATAGGAAGGGATTTCTATCCCTTTAGGCCTCTGCCTCCTTATTGATCCATTGTAATCCTCCTCTTCAATGTAACTGCTGTTTTTGTATCTGTAAATGTGTATATGACAAGATAAGTATTTTTTCTTCAAATGACTCGTAATCTGATTATGTCATATTCTTCGATCCTTGACAAACCGACACTATTTCATCTATATACTTATGCAAAGTATCGATAATGACTTCGAATAATGTTAAGTTGGATTGAAATCCTAATTGACTATTTTGACTTGCTGAGTAGATCTTTGTTAAAGAAAAAAACTTAGCAGGCTCTGCACCACTGCTAGAATCCTAGCAGTTTGATCATCTTGCATAAACGTCAATTTTGCTGAATACGTAGCATAATCCATATCCCAATCTCTAGCAGAATTTGCTATACTTTGGATATGAGATCCAATGGTTGGGGGTCTTCTGTCAAAAGAATAGATCGACGGCTTATGATTAGCATGTCCTTTCGTATATCCTCCCATGCTCCGAGAAAAGTTTGAACGCGTCTGACGTGGCACTTTTTCACTCGTCGCAGCCGTCTGCGTGCATTAAATGCACCTTATCGGGTCTTGTCAATCTTGAATTAAATCTCCCGACTTTGAGCTTTGATATAGCAGATATTCATCAGCAAATGGCCATTAAGCGTCTCGGCTGAGCTGATTTGACCTCCATGATGATCCCTCTATATTCGTCATTTCGTATTCCGAGATATGAATCATCATGACCTTTCACTAGAATTCCAACCGGTCATAAGTGCTAAATAATGACTATTTTCTCTATAAATAGCCTTCTTGCGATAAACCTTAACATCACAAGTGCTCTGATCTGCATATTTCTTCATAACTTCGTTTTCAAATCCTTTCCAAAAAAAAATATGGATTCTCCAGGACAGTCCTTAGAGGTGCGCCGCAACCAGATTCTCCATGAGTCTGGTTTATATGCGTATTACAATGAAGATTACGTTGTGGCTGAAAAGGTCATGGCGAAGATGAATAGGTGCGGGTTGACAAAATTTGTCACCGCCACCCCACGGCATTATCATGGAGATCTTCTGCGAGAGTTCATCAAGGATTGTGTCGTTGAGGAAGGAGTCATTTACGGATCCTTCTGCGGCAAACTTGTCTGTTGGTCGCCTGAATTCTTCGCTCGTCGGTTCAGCCTTCCCAGGGGTCCAATATCGGTATTAGATTACCGAACGACAGAGGTGGCCCCAGAATAGACGTCGTGGCAGAAGTGGCAACGCTCTACTAGGTTCGAGTTTTCCCCTTACGCTTCAGCGTCTGGCTTGCAAACTCCATATCGGGTGATGTTCCGCATTGCCCAAAACATGTTGTTGGGAGAAACTCTCGACGACCTCTCCTTCTCGAGGGAAGTATGGCAGGCCATGATGGCCATGGATGATGAGGTGGAAGCTGACTGGGCGGGCTACATCTTCAGCGGCGTTCAAGACTGCGTTCAGCTTTATCCTTCGGTGCCTCTGCTGAATGGAATGCAGCTTAGCTGGCTGCTGGAGCAGAGCTTTCCTGGGATAGCAGAAGGTCGATCCAACCTTCTGGGAGCTGACTTCTATCCGTTCAAGCCTCGTTCCCCCTAAAAAGAAGATCAAGCTATTGTTGTTTTTGCCATTCCCCATCTTTTTTTGTAAATGAATCTTCAAGTAATGAAATGAACTTTCTCTTCTCAGTAGTCAAGCATCTGAACTTTATTCCATATTTATGTTCAACTTTAAATTTTAATATACAACTTGACATTTTCTGTATAATCAACAGTTGTCTGCTTAGCAGCCTCTTTACTAGTAATCTTCTATTATAGCAAACTTTTCTTAGCAGACAAATTCAGCACTCAATAAACATACGCTAGGAGAAATCCACTAACTTCAGAAAGAATGAAAGTAGCATTTCATTCATCCATAGCATTGTCTAACTCCATGAGACCCAACTTTATACAAAGCTCTTTGAATCTGCTCTCCGCTAGAGGCTTTGTGAAGATATCAGCAATTTGATCTTCAGTGCATATGTAATGAACGTCAATGTCCTTCTTCTCTTGATGATCTCTGATGAAGTGGTGACGAATGTCAATGTGCTTAGTCCTTGAATGGTGGACTGGGTTCTTCGTGATGCACATTGCACTGTTGTTGTCACAATAGATTGGCACACATTCTGGAGATATCCCATAGTCCTGCAATTGTTGCCTTATCCAGGATCTGCGAGCAATAACTAGCAACAGCAACATACTCTGCTTCGGTGGTTGATGTTGCTACCGAATGCTGCTTTTTGCTGAACCAGCTTATCAGCTTGTGTCCAAGGAATTGACATGTGCCACTAGTGCTCTTTCTATCGATCTTGCATCCTCCAAAGTCTGAATCCGAATATCCACTAAGTGCTAGACCATCGGATCTTGGATACTAAATTCCTAATCATTCTGTGCACTTCAAGTACCTCACAATCCTCTTCGCAGTATCAAGATGAGTCTTGTTGGCATTGGCTTGATATCTCGCACATAAGCCAACGACATATGATATATCTGATCTGCTTGCCGTGAGGTATAGCAACGAACCAATTATACCCCTGTAGAGAGTGGGATTCACTTGTTCTCCTTCCATCTCAAGAGTGGCAATGCACGTGGTGCTGATTGGAATTCTCAAGCTCTTAGTCTTCTCTGGACAATACTTCGCAATCAAGTCGCGAGTATACTTCTTTTGATGAATAAAGATTCCTTCGTTGGACTGCTAGACTTGCAATCCGAGAAAGTATGACATCTTTCCCATCATACTCATTTGAAAATTGCTGGTCATGAGTTTGGAGAATTTATCACATAATTCTTGATTTTTCGATCCGAAAATAATATCATCGACATATATTTGTACCAGCAGAATAATTGCTCCGTCTTCGATGCGAAAAAGAGTCTGATCAATCCTCCCTTTCTTAAATCCATTGACAAGTAATAACTTAAATAGAGTCCCATACCATGCTCTCGGTGCTTGCTTCAAACCGTACAGAGCTTTCCTGAGCCTATAGACCTGGTTTCCTTGCTCGAAGCCTGGTGGTTGTTCAACATAGACTTCCTCCTTGAGCTCACCATTTAAGAAGGCACTTTTTACATCCATTTGCATCACATCAAATTCGTGATATGCAGCATACGCCAGAAATAGTCTGATTGCCTCAAGCCTTGCTACTGGAGCAAAGGTCTCATCATAATCTATGCCTTCACATTGTCTATATCCTTTGGCCACGAGTCGTGCCTTGTTCCTGACTACTAGGCCTGTCTCGTCCTTTTTGTTTTTGAACACCCATTTCGTGCCTATGACACTTTGATATTCTGGTTTGTCTACTAGCTCCCACACATTATTTCGTGTGAATTTAGCAAGCTCCTCTTGCATAGCATTCACCCAATCTGGATCTAGTAAGGCTTCTTCAACTTTCTTGGGCTCTTCATGAGAAATGTAGCATGCTAGCATAACATTCCCTTGTCTCGTCAAAATAGGGTCATTGACATTTCCTAGAACATCTTCAAGAGGATGAGCGCACAACCATGTTGGTCTGACTGGTCTGTCAGCATTTCCTTCCCCTGCGCGATCACCGTCTGGTACAATGTTCTCTGCAACACCCTCCTGGTGCTCAGCATCTGGATTGTTAGTAACGCGTTCGTCAGCAACTGGAATTTCTGCTATTGGATTTTTAGGAACGGGCGCTTCTTTAGCAGGTGCTTCACTAGCTGGAATCTCAGCAGCACCTCTGCCAAGACCTTCATTCGCAGCTATACCTTCCCCATTTGGAGTTGACTTTGATGTCTCCTCCTCTTCGTCATCAAGCGTTTCCAAGATATCTGGTCCATCATTGAGATGAGTAGGTGTGGCCTCAACATGATCATTAGCATCACTGGCCTGGTCAGCAGTCTGGTCTCCTGCTGAGTGCGTGTTGTTTGGATTGCAGTCATTCATAGACTTAGTCGGATCAATACGCATGTTTTCGAAAGAATTTAAGAACGTTTGATCATTGACATCATTAGTCTCATGATTGCTATCCACCTTTTCTTTAATAGCTCTGCGCACTAAAGTAGACTCATAAAAAATAACATTGCATGTTATTTCCACAATTCAAGTAGTCTTATTTAATACTCGATAACCTTTGTGAGTGGGGTGACCATATCCAAGAAGTACACCCTCATCTGACTTAGGTGAGAAAGTATTAAGTTTTGACTTTCCGTTATTATGAATATAACATGTAGAACCAAATGCACGAAGATGAGTTATAGAAGGCTTATGATCGTTGTACACTTCATAGGGAGTCTTGTTAAATCTGCTAGTGACAGCACTCCTGTTCTGTGTATAGCAGGCCGTCATCACTGCTTCACCCCAGTACTTAGCAGATAGCTTGGAGTCTGCTAGCATTGAGCGAACGACCTCCTTCAACGTCCGATTTCTTCTTTAAGCTAGCCCATTCTGCTGAGGAGTCCTAGCAGTAGATTTCTCATGTGCAATACCAGCTTCAGCACAGAAATCCATAAGTACTCCATTACAGAACTCTGTTCCATTATCAGAACGAATCCTCTTCACAGTAACTTCCTTGCTGTTTTGTTCCTTGAGGATTAGCTTCGGTAGAATGAGCTTTACCTCATCTTTGGTCTTTAATAGGCGTACCCATGTGTACCTAGAAAAGTCATCGACCACCACAAGAGTATACAATCGTTTACTCACAGTGGGTGGGTTGACAGGACTGAAAAGATCCATATGTAGTAGTTCTAGGATCCTTTGTGACGTGCCCTTCTCAGGATTGGTCTTGAATGAAGATCTGGTCTGCTTTCCTTGTTGACAGCTTTGCACACTCCTTCTTTGCGAAGAGTTTCAGTGGGCAGACCTACAACAAGCTTATCTTGGCAAGTAATTAATAGTTTGAAAGTTTAAGTGATTAAACCTCTTGTGCCACAGCCATGTTGTCTCTTCTTTATTCAAGGCTAGGAAGCAAGAATGTTGTTGGCCACTTTGCCAATCAACAATGTATAGGCCACCCTTGCGGATGCCTCTGAGCTTCACTTCACCTGTAATGGCGTCAGCAATAGAGCAACCAATATTGACAAAGGATACAGTGTACCCGTTCTCGCATAGTTGACTTATGCTGAGTAAGTTGTGTTTCAGGTTGGAGATAAGTGCTACATTGATGATTCTCAATCCATTGCGTTCAATGCACCCTCTCCCAACAACTTCCCTTTCGCTGTTGTCTCCGAACTTGACTTTGGGACCATTGTACAGTCTTCGTATATCTGAGAATAAGTCTTCGTTCCCCGTCATGTGTGCGGAGCAACCACTGTCCAGGACCTACTCGTTTGATATGCTCATTGTCGTAGCCCTTGGATCCTGGCCCTGCAAGTCAATCAGGTTGATTTAGGTACCCGTTTAGCATCGGGTCCTGCAGGATTAGCATGGATCAAAGTTCCTTTCGGAACCCACATCTTAGTGATCTTCAAGACTTTCTTCTTGATTTGACTTTCTACCACTTTCTCGACTTTTGGTTTAACATGTTTAACATTGCTATTTCTAGGTGTAGTGGTGTGCTTAGCCTTCCTTGCCCTTTGGAATATGAGTGAATTGGGCTCAGGCCTTACATAGGTGTTCCTCCTATGTAGCGTGTTCTGCTGATATATAGGCATTACAGAATTGTAATGAACTTGCCTTCTTAGGTGAAAGGTAGGATTTGCTGTCCTTGCGTTGGAAACAAAACGCTCAGCATACCTTGGTCTTGCTGAATATGGTTTAGCATATGCTCTCGGATTTTGCTGAGGTTCAGCAAATACGTACTTAGTATTCGTCCTGTTGTTTCTCTGCTGAGGCTTAGCAGATTCATGCACATCATTTAACTTTAGGTTCCTCTGCTGAGGTCCAGTAGTTGTATGTTTAGCAGACTCTGACTTAGGCCTCTGCTGAGGTCTAGCAGACGAATACTTAACAGTCTCTGTGGAAGACCTCTGTTGAGATCCTACAGACACATTCTGCTGATGTCCATTCTTTTGCTTAGCAATTGGCTTAGCATTGGATGGTTCAGCAATGACAATTCCTTTTCCCTTTTAAGCAGTGATAGGTCCAGCAGATACAAACAAGATTGGATTCTGCTTAGAGGAACTAGCATAAGATTTTGGAATATTTTTCAAGGATTCACATCCAAGCCCAGACTTATCTTTATGATGTCTTTGTCGTCTTATAATGGCATTTAGAGTTGCCTGGCTGGATGCATACGTACAAATGTAGTTCTTTCTAGGTGTACTCTTCAAAGCAAGATTTTCTTTTTCTAAATTTTGACATTTTTCTGAAAGTTGAAAGAAATCTGCTTTTAATTTTAAAAGTTCCTCACTTTCTAACCTCAGTCTTTTGACTTCCTCGGTTAAAGAATGAATATATGATTGGAGTGAGGCATTTTCACCAATAATAAAAATTTTGATCTCATACATCTTAGAGAATTCAATTGACAGCTTTGTCAAGTAATCTTCCTCAGAATCTAAAAAAAATTCTTCCGATTCATCCATGACTGTAATGCTAGAAGTGTTGATAATTAGTACCTCATTTTCTTCAGCGGCTAGGGCTGATTCACTACTCTGTTCATCGTCGGTATCAACATCAGTAAACTGATCTTCGACAATATTTGCCATTAGTACGAACAGAGCTTCCTTGTTATCTTCTTCTTCTGAGGAATAGTAATACTCCTCGTCATTTTCCGGAATGTCAGAAGCCTCTGTCCTTGTCAGTAGCGCCCTGGTGACTGCTTTGACAGCACGTCTTTCAAATCTTTGCTTCAGACGCTCTCTCTCTTCTTTGCTGACTTTCGGACATTCATGCTTTAAATGATCTAGCAAACCACTTTCAAAGCACGTCCTAGGCTTTCGCTCTGCTGAGCGGGTAGATGATGATGATTGCTGGATTTCTTTGGCCTCTTTCTCAGCTTTTGCTTCCATCATCAACTTCTGAAGCTTCTTCATCTGCTCTTCCAGCTCACTGATCTTCAGATCAACAGGTTGAGAGCCTGAGGTTGAAACAACCTCCTTTGCTGGTAACGCTGGAGCAGGTCTTTCTTTCTTATAGAAGGGCTTCTTCATCTTGTACTTGTTGAAGTCCTTCTTAGCAAAGTACGCTAGATCCTCAGAGTTAGCAGCAAGTGTTGATGAAGCTTGTGCCACGGCCGCTTCATTCTTTTTCGATTGTTGTATAATAAACTCGTGAGATTTGAGTTGAGCGAATACCTCGGATGTAGACATGTTGTTGAGATCTTTTTCACTCAAGCTCGTCATTTTTGCGAACCAATCATCCCTTGGATGGAGTTTAGAGATAATCTTGTTGTTCATCTCCCCATTTCCATATTCTTTGCCCAGATTGCGAAGTTCTCCTATAATGGTATTGAATCGTTCTTCCATGTCTTGTATGGATTCACCTGCAATCATAGAGAATGATTCATATTTGTCAACAGCTACCTGTAGCTTGTTACGCTTCATCTGGTCTGTTTCTCAGGATGATTCGCAGACATATTCCCACATTTCTTTGGCAGTATCAAAATCAAGCGCTTTGTCAGCCATCAACTTTGGTAGAGAATCATAGATTAGCTTCTTTGCCACGTGTTCCAACTGGGCTCTCTTTTTGTCCTCTGTTGTGTATTCATCATAAGGCTTTGGAACCATTTGAGGTCTTGGTTCTTCTCCAGCAGCAGCAGGACCTAAAAAAGTGTTAGGTTTCATAATTTTAATTGGACCTCTTTCAAGCACATCTGCCATTTCAGGATGTATGCTTTCAAGCTGTATAAGAGCAAGCTTCTTCCATGACTTGAAGTTCTCCTTTGAGTACTTCCCAAGTGAGTGGTTCAACATTTTGTTTACGCCTTAAGTAGTTTCCTGAGCTAGACAGACAAGACACAGAAAAACAAGTAATAGTGCAAGGAAAAGATAGATCTGGTCTTAAGCGACTCAGAAGCAGTCGGTTTTTCAACCTCCTGCTCTGATACCACTTGTTGGTCCTGATTTACCAGAGTCATCGTGTTTAAACAAGAACACGAAATGCAGCGGAATGATATAACGTTACTTACACTTATGTTTTCCTTTGAAGATTATTTAAACTCAGGAATTGATTAAGGTTTCTTCACAGTTATACACTAGCAATATAATTGCTAGGTTTAAAGTCTCGTGCGTAATAAAACAGTAAATGAACACGATGTTTATAGTGGTTCGATCCAAAAAGACCTACGTCCATTCCTTAGCCGAAACGCTAAGAATTCACTAAGTAAGTATACAGAGTACAAGGATTCGCCTTTGACGTTAAGTAGGCAGTGAGCTTTCGACCTGGCTACTTGACAAATATCTTCCGATATTCTTAACTTCTCAGGTGTAGGTCTGGCAAAGTCAATGGCACACCTTCGTAAAACTTGCCTTTACCACTTTGGAAGTTTTATTGTTACTTCCTAACTTTTCTTCAGATGCGGCTAAATGCCCGTCTTAGTCTAGACCTTTTCAGGCATTTGACTGTTGGATTCTTCCAATAAAGGAAGGTATCCCAATGATTGAAGAATCTTGAATAGGATCAAGGATCTCTTCAATGGAGTGTCAGTGATTTAATGGGGACACTCTGGTAGTTGAAGGCTTTGAATATGTTTCGAATATTTGCTTTTCAACTGACTGCTCTTGAGCTTTTCGCTTTTGTCTTAGGAATCTCTTGAAAGTAAGTTAGAGTATTGAATGAGCAGCACTTCTCAATCTTCTGGACTTGTCTTTTTATACTTGAAGATTCAAACTTTGAATCT
>JAPKLW010000381.1:248485-365275 GCA_026898455.1 Plectranthus barbatus | reverse complement strand
TGTGTGTGTGTGTGTGTGTGTGTGTGTGTGTAAATATACACTTAGTTATATTATCAAATATCATCTTTTGCATTATATTTTCCCTTGATAATTCTAATAATTTTTTATTTTACTAGTCACTTTATAAGTTATTTATTTTTCTAATTTAATTACAAATTATTTTTTATTTTAAAAATAAAATCAAATAAAAAGAATTATATAAAATGGTGTGGTTGTCTGGTTGCTGATAAACTTTGCAAAAAATGTTGTGGTTGGGTTGGATGATGTGGATGAGAGAGAAATTAATAAAATATTAAAATGGTTGAGTGGTTGGTGGTTGCCTGGTTGCTGATAAATATAGTCTTAGATGAACTTGTTGGAGTGGAAATGTTCCCGGATGATGAGCCACGTGATGTGAGGAATTATGAACAAGAAAAGAAGAACATAGCTAGCAAGAAGGAGGATCCGGGGGATTTTGTGATTGGATGTGCAATTGGAGACGTTAATGTCGAGAAAGCCTTGTGTGACTCTGGAGCTAGTGTGAATGTGATGTCGTGGGACTTGTACAAGGAGTTGGAGATTGGAGAACTCAAACCTACAAGTCAAGTCTTGCAAGTGGCGAATCATACTTTAATTTGCCCACGGGGGATAGTTGAAGATGTTCATGTGGAAGTTTTGACATTTACGTTTCCGGGAGATTTCCTTGTGGTGGACATGAAGAATAAGGATTGCATTCAACTGATTTTTGGAAGACCATTTTTGCACACGGCCAATGCATTATTTGACATGAAACAAGGTGAGCTCACTTTCCGATGTTGTGGAAAGGAAGTGGTGTTCTCTTTACCTCCAAAGACTGTGAATGAGAGTGAAGTTGAGAAAGCTGGGAAAAAGAAACGAATGAAGGATGTGCTTGATCCGGGATTAAATATCATGGGCAAGGAAGGTGAAGACAATGAGGATCTGGGTGATGATGATGAGCTTGATCAAACTCGAATGAAGAAGGCTCGCGTAGATATGGATCCACCTTGAAGTGCAAGAAGGGAGCTTTTCTTTCCGGAGGAGCATGTGACTATAGACCGAGGTATGAGTTCAGGATCATCACCTTTTGATCATGATTGATTATGAGGTACGTTCGTCGAGCTATCGATGTTAAAAAAGTGCTTGTTGGGAGGCAACCCAACGCATTTACACCTTGTTTCTTTTTATGTTTTGAATAAATGTTTGTTAATTGTTTATGTTAGTTTAATCTTGTGTGAATTTGTTGAAGGATTGTTAATTGTTTATGGTTCTACAACTTTGATTGGCATTGTGAATGAAGATAGGAAACGTGGAGGCGAAGTGATCGGGATTGTGCAGGAAAAGGGCGAAAAAAGTCAAAAATAGGGGTGTTGCTCGGCCGAGCAGGACAGGCTCGGCCGAGCTGGTTCGGGTACTTCGGACAGAGCCTTCGCTTGGCCGAGCAAGGCAGGCTCGGCCGAGCCAAATTGCAGGGACAGAGGCGTCACTTGGTCGAGCCATCTGCCGCTCAGCCGAGCCACGCGCATTTTAAATTGCTCGGTCGATCCCCATTTCGCCATATCTTCATTTCGGTCGAAATTTCTCTTCTCCAATTTTCTCTAACCCCTTATTGCCCTGATTTATCCTTATCTCACCTTTCAATTTTATTCATGGCTAGCAATCGGGCACGATGTGGATCATCTTCTTCAAATGTCCATGATGCAACAAACTGCCGAATCTGTTGATTCTTTGTCTCTATCTCTACAGGGCTTGGATGCAAGGATGACTACGATGCAGGGTGACTTTTCTGCTGCCCATGCCGGCTATATTGCTCGATTTGATAGAGTCGATTAGCGGATGGACGAGATCCAGGAGGACGTCCGGGAGTTGCAGCACCGTGTTCCTATCCCGTATCAGTCCCGCAGATCCCGCCAGCAGCAGCCGGATCCCATGGAGTGAGACCTCACCGCCTACCTTTTTACAAACTTCACTTGACTAAGTTTGGGGGGAAGTGTCGGTAGTCGGTGACATGATCTCCTCTCTCTCTCTCTCTATCTTTACTGTTTTCTAGTTTAGTTAATTCGATTTGGTTGTATAACAATATTGATTTTCCTTCACTTTGGATTTGACCTTAGATATTTGAATGTGGATGATATTTTGATGTTTAAGTGTTAATTGAATGGGTTTGTTGATGATTATTAGCGAGCTTGCATGAGATTGAATTCTTTCTATTTGGTTTGGTTTGTGGAATGTTTAATGGTTTGGTTTGAATGGTGGAGCTAGTGGATATTGCCTATTTTTGTTGATGATTGGTTTGTGGAAGTTGGTGGAAATAAGAATTTAATTGGCTTGATTATGCTCAATAGTTTGGTGGTGTTTGTGTTGATTTGTAGTAGGTACAAATAAGGCAAGGAGAGCGGTTTGATCGTGTGTGCCGATGGGTAACGCTTTCTATCGTTCCTTCTACCAATTAGATTCATTACATTGTTTTATGGCATTTTGTTGTTAGGATGTTGTGTGCTTGTGTGTGTGTGATGAACCCAAACAAGAGCTTGAGATTTGAATCATGATTTACTTAGTGAGCTAGATATCTACCTTGACCAATGATAGAGCGGAATCTATTTGTCAAGGCATTCTTTAGTTGAACTTTTGAATTGTCGAGTTTTGTGTGTGGTTAATGCATATGACTTGACAAAAAGCTGTGAGATTTGAGCCATGATATTGTCATATCTTTATCGATTGTGAGTGGCAAGATTGAGAGCACAAGATCTAGAACTTGCACTTATTCTCTATCTATTTTGGCATGAGTTTGGTAACTAAAAAACGATATTAGACCATCAATTCTTAGTCCTACCTTTCACTCCGGGAGTATAAGGTGGATGTTATCATAATTTTGCCTTTCATACCTTTGACCCCCGTGATTGAGCTTTAATGGTGGATTTCCTTTGAAATTATTAGGACACATTTTGGGGGGAAAGAGTGTATGAGGGCGAATACGGTGATGAGAGTTGGGTTGGAAATTGGTTGGTATCTTTGTATTGCATGTATTGAGGCATGGAAGTTTGAAATAAAGGATTGATGTGAAATTCTAGAAAATGAGGCACCAACAAAAATTTTGGGTGCTTAAGAAGAAGAAAGAAAAAAAAAAAAGAAGAGAAAAGAAAGAAAATCACCATGAAATGAATGAATGATGGTGTGGAAAAAAATATGGAAAAAAAAGAAGTGAGAGAAGAAAGAGAAAGAAATGTTGTGAATAAGAAGCCTCGGGTTAGAAGTGGATGGAAGAAAATAAGTTTGGGGGTTTTGGGAAATTGAGGAGTTTAGTCACTTTGGCCCAAAACCACCTACCTTTTTCTAAGCCACATTATAACAAAAAACAAAGACCTTCTTGATTTTACAAGCCAACTCGTTGTAGTATAGTGGTGAGAATAGTTTCAAACCTATGGAAATTGTGCTCTATATCTTGTGAATGAGTGATGCTTATCGTCCCTAAACACGTAAGGGAGTGTTATCATTTCTTTATCAAAAAAATTGATGAGTGGTTCAAGTTCTTAGCATTAATCGTGTCACAAAGTTAGGTGATGATCTCGATTGATTAGGGCATGCCAAGATAATTAAGATGAGCTGTGAGGATTGTTTCATGAGGTTCATGGATTGCTTTACTTTGTTTTGATTGAGGACAATCAAAAGTTCAAGTTTGTGGGATTATGATATGTGTGTAAAATGACCTATATTTCAATGTGTGAGCGTGCATGTTTGCGTTCATTTTACCCTCATATCATATGTTTTTGTTGTTCTTTTGTCGTGTTTTCGTGTTTTTGTGTTTTGAATGTTGTAGGATAGGTTTTGAGCATATTATAGCACTTTTAGGTGAGTTTTGGAGGTAAATCGTCCGAGCCGAAGGTTAGAAGGAAGTTGGATCGCCCAAGCGGAGCAAAAGGAAGAGTTTCGGAGTTTGGAGGAGCTGTCTGGCCAAGCGAACAGAGGGCTCGCTCGGCCGAGCTCTGCAAGCTAGACCGAGCCGTGCCGACAGAGAGCAGACTCGGTCGAGCGAGGATGGCCTGGGCGAGCCAGTTCAAGTTTTTCTAGTCCTGTAGTTTCCAGCATGGCTCGGGCGAGCCATGGGTGGCTCGAGCTATTCGAGGCCCTGGGAGCTCGTCTATAAAAGGGGGATTTTTGCATTTTAAAAGAACTTTTGGTCAGATTCCAAATAACCATCACGAGAGTTCTCTCTAGATTCATATACAAACCATTCCCCATCCACATTCAAGGAGATTCAAGCCAAATTCTTCCAACTTTGTGAAGATCTAGAAGGAAGGAAGGTAGATCAAGTCCAATGAAGGCAATCAAAGAAGATCATACTTAGACCTTGCTATTTTGTAATGGATTCTCTCATTTCTCTTATTGATTTGTACTCAATTCAAGGTATGAAGAACTAAATTCAATTGTGAGTGTTGTAGAATGGATATTGTGATGAGTTGATATCAAATTTGCTTGTTTACTTTCCTTTGAGTGATTGAATTGCACTTGAGCTTATTCCTTAACTCTTAGGTGTAGGTAATAGCCAACCTTAGAGGTAGTTGATGTGAACGCTGCAGCCAACACGTGATCGAAATCGTCGTGAAAAGTGTGTATTCTTACGATTTTAGTTCCAATCCCTGTGCGGGGCTAGGTCGTAGGGCGATAATTGATGGTCGATTGGGAGTGATCTAGGGGTTAATACCGTAGCTGTTTGCAATTCCTAGTGTCATCTACCGCTAGTTTTCTGTAGCAAGTGGCTAGCGAATGTAGGGTTGATTGCTCAACCTCCTAGGGATTAAACTTGGTTTACAACATAGTTTGATTCAATTTGGAACAATAGAAATTCATTCAACACTCACTATCTTCTTATTGTTGAACTTGAGATTTTGATCTACCTAAGCAAGTTATTAAATTGTCTTGGCTTGTGAATTTCAATTACATGTTTTTTTATTGCTTTGTTGCTTGTATGCTTGATTACATTATATATTTCCTAGTTAAACAATTACCAACGAATATGATTTGCCTAGCTATTGAACCTTCAAACAAGTAAATAGTTTTCACTTGAGCGAATTGAAAAGTACTCGGATTGATAAAATTTAACGTGAAGATAGTGTTGCATTTCACCGTCGTCAAGCTGAAGACTGGTCTGATTCATACTGCTCAGCAGAAACAGTTTGGGGGGTTACCATCGGAAGACCCTCATGTGCATGTCCAGTCTTTCCTACTCTTGTGTGACACGGTCAAACAGAATCAGGTGCCGGTGGACTACATCAGATTAAGGCTATTTCACTTCACACTGCGTGATAGAGCCCTATCTTGGTATCTGTCGCTGAACCGCAGTGAAACCCAGAAGCACGTGAGAGCTTTAGCTGGAGGGTCACTTACTGCTAGACCTCCACAGGAAGGGTTGAAGTTGCTGGAGACTGTGGCAAAAAGTGAGTACAAGTGGCCAGCAGACAGGAATGCGCGCAAGGTGGCAGCAGTTGATGACACTCGGGATCTCGTTACTGAAATTAAACTAATGAGACAAGAGGTGGCTGCTTCCACCAAATCACTGGAAACCCGTCTTACTAAGCTGGAGAACAACATGCCTCAACAGGGATTCGATCAGGGGGTTGAGATGCAAATGGAAGATGCTAATTATGTCAACCAGAGGAATTTTCAGAATAATAGGGGGTATCCAACAGGGAACATGACCTACCATCCCAACAACAGAAATCACCCCAATTTTTCCTACGCCAATCCGAACAATGCACTGCAGCCCCCACTGGTTTTTCTGCGAACAATGGGGCTGTGAATGAGCCTAAGGAGCCGAGCATGAGGAAACTTCTTACCCAGTTTATCTCTGTGTCTACCGCCAAGACCAATAAAATTAAAGGTGATGTGGCTCAACTACAGACTGGTATGGGGGAGATGGGGAAGCATTTGAAGCAGATGGATACACAAATTTCTCAGATTGCCAATGTGATAGGCAATCAACACACCCCTGGACATTTCCTCAGCAATACGGTGGTAAACCCGAATGACCACTGCAATGCCATTACTACTCGTAGTGGTAAAGGTTATGAGGGCCCATCTATGCCCGTTGATACGCCTGTGCAACCTGAAGTTGCACAGCCTGCTCCTGTTCTTCCTGAAGAAGAACAGACTCAAAAGAGCAAAGGAACTTGTCCTGAAGACAGTTCCAAACCAGCTGGTCCCATTGCTGTTCCTTTCCCACAGCGATTTGCTAAGAAGCACAAGGAGGAGAGGTACAAGAGATTCCTAGAGCACATGAAAAAGATCCACATCAATTTGCCTTTAATTGAAGTGGTACAGGAGATACCTGGGTACATGAAATTTCTGAAGGATATGGTCACCCAGAAGAAGCCCTTTGGCGCATTCGAAACAGTGAATTTGTTCAAGGAATGCAACGCCATAATTCAGAAAAAGATGCCACTGAAAAGGGCTGATCCTGGCTGCTTTTCTAACACCTGCGTGATTGGGGGGCAGACTTTTGAGAAGGTACTGTGCGATTCAGGGGCTAGCATCAATCTGATGCCCCTCTCCATTTTAAAGAAGCTGAGGATCGGGGACATCAAACCGAACACCATTAGACTCCAGATGGCTGACAAGTCGGTGAACTACCCTAAAGGGGTAGTAGAGAATGTGCTAGTGAAGGTGGGAGAATTTATTTTCCCAGCTGATTTTGTGGTCCTAGATATGGAAGAGGACCAAAATATTCCGCTGATTCTTGGGAGGCCTTTCCTCCACACCGCTGATGCTCTCATAGATGTGAAGAAAGGAGAGCTTACTCTGAGGGTGAACAATGAAAAGATCACCTTCTCCATCCACAAGGCCATGGAGCGGCATGACTTTGGCGACTGTTTCGAGGAGTGCAACATGGTGTAGGTTTTGTATCCTTTTGACTCATCTGTTATTTTTACTGATTCTTTAGATTATGGGGAACAAAATTCTTTTTATTCTTGTGATTAGCTATATTATGCCTGTGATGAGCTGCTAGAGGCGGTTTGAGAAATTGATGGTGCAGGTGAGAAGAGCATGGTGGAAAGTGCTAATTTTCTGAAGCTGAGAAGCGATGAAGAAGAAGAAGAGGCTCGCAAGAAGGCTCTGTTGCAGGAGGATAAAAAGGAACCGTCAGTAATAGAGTTGAAACCCCTACCGGATCATCTGAGGTATGCCTACCTAGGCGAAAATGATACCTATCCGATAATAGTATCTGCTACTCTTTCTTCTAGTCAGTTAGACCGATTACTGCGGGTTTTAAGAGACCACCAATCTGCTATTGGGTGGTCGTTATCTGACATAAAGGGTATTAGCCCTTCTATTTGTATGCACAGTATTTTATAAGAAGAGGGATACAAACCTGAGGTGCAGCCGCAACGAAGGTTAAATCCTATCATGCAGGAGGTCGTGCCAAAGGAGGTGCTGAAGCTACTAGATGCTGGCATGATCTATGCCATTTCAGATAGTGAGTGGGTGAGTCCCACTCAAGTGGTAGCCAAAAAGGGAGGTACTACTGTCATCAAGGACGAGAGTGGCCAGGAGATCGCTCATAGGCCGGTTACTGGCTGAAGGATGTGCATCGACTACAGAGCACTTAACAGTGGTACTCGTAAGGACCACTTTACTCTCCCTTTTATTGATCAAATGCTAGATAGGTTAGCAGGGTATGATTTTTACCATTTTTAGATGTTTATTATGGATATAACCAAATAGCGATAGCCCCCGAGGACCAGCATAAGTCTGCTTTTACTTGCCCATATGGTGTTTTTGCATATAGACGCATGTCTTTTGGTTTATGTAATGCTCCTGCTACATTTCAGAGGTGCATGATGTCTATTATTAGCGGGCTAGTTGAGAATATCATGGAAGTGTTCATGGATGATTTTTCTGAGTTTGGTCATTCGTTTGATAATTGTCTAGAAAACCTGATTACTGTTCTGCAGTGTTGTCAAGAAACTAACCTGGTTCTGAATTGGGAGAAGTGCCATTTTATGGTGTGAGAGGGCATTGTCCTCGATCATAAGGTTTCTGCTGCAGGTTTGGATGTAGATCGCGCCAAGATTGTGGCGATCTCCAAGCTGCCACCCCCCCCCCCACCAATGAGAAGTTGGTGAGGAGCTTTTTGGGTCATGCCGGCTTCTACAGGAGGTTTATCAGGGAGTTTTCAAAAATCCCTAAACCTCTGAGTTCTTTACTTGTAAAAGATGCAAAATTTGTTTTTGACGAGCATTGTTTGCAGACTTTTGAGAAGTTGAAGCAGGCCCTTACTACTGCTCCAGTTCTTATCTCACCGGACTGGTCAGAGCCCTTTGTCCTAATGTGCGACGCCAGCGATACTGTAGTTGGGGCTGCCTTGGGACAGGCAAAGAACAAGATCTTTACAATCATCCATTATGCCAGCAAGACTTTGGATGAACCCCAAGTCAATTACACAACTACTGAGAACGAGTTGCTGGCAGTGGTGTTTGCATTCGATAAGTTCCGGGCTTATCTAGTTGGGGCGAAGACAGTGGTTTATACGGATCATGCTGCGATCCGTTATCTACTTGCAAAGAAGGATGCAAAGCCAAGACTGATCCGATGGATTTTGTTGCTACAGGAGTTTGATATGGAGATCAAAGATCGCAAGGGGTGCGAGAATGTAGTGGCAGATCATTTATCTAGGCTTGAGAATCCGGTGGAGGGAGAGGATCCTCAGATTCGCATCACTGAGGTATTTCTTGACGAGGAGCTACTCGCAGTTGAGGAGATAGATCCATGGTATATGGACCTGGTTAATTATTTGGTTGCAGGTGTGCTACCACCTGACTTGTCCTCACATCAGAAGAGAAAGTTTTTGCATGACTGCAAATTCTACTATTGGGATGAGCCATTTCTCTACCGCCGTTGTGCTGATATGGTGATTAGGCGTTGCATCGGAATGCAAGAGCGAGAGAAGATCATGGGGGACTATCATTTATCCCCATATGGAGGCCATTGTGCTGCAAACACGACGACCATAAAGATTCTTACCAGCAGTTTTCATTGGCCTACTGTTTATTGTGACTGTCAGAAGTTTGTGGCCAGCTGTGATCGATGCCAGATAATGGGAAATATCTCGAAGAAAGATGAGATGCCACAGAAATACATGCTGGAGATTGAGCCTTTTGATGTGTGGGGCATTGATTTCATGGGACCATTCCCTAAGTCGCATGGGTATCAGTACATCTTGTTGGCTGTGGACTATGTGACCCGGTGGGTTGAGGCTATTCCCACTGTGACCAGTGATTCAAAGGTGGTGCTGAAATTCCTACAGAAGAACATTCTAACTCGCTTTGGGGCACCTAGAGCACTGCTGAGCGATGGAGGGTCACATTTCAAGAATAAGTGGCTGGGAAGTCTACTAGCTAAATATGGAGTAAGCCACAAAATTACCTCTCCATATCACCCCCAGGCCAATGGACAAGCAGAGCTGGCCAACAGAGAAATCAAGCAAATCCTGAAAAATCTGTGATTTCCAGGAATGATTGGGCCACTCGCTTGGATGATGCTCTTTGGGCATACAGGACAACTTTCAAAACTCCGATTGGTATGTCACCGTACCAGTTGGTATTTGGGAAGTCTTGCCACTTACTAGTGGAATTAGAGCATAGAGCCTTCTGGGCAGTGAAGAAGATTAATTGGGATCTGAAGACTGCAGCTGAGCAGAGGTGTCTCCAGCTAACTGAGCTCGAAGAATTCCAAACTGAGGCATACGAGATTTCAAGGCTGTACAAAGAGCGCGCCAAGAAATTTCATGACCAGCGCATTCGCAGCCGCAACTTCACTACAGGAGATCAGGTACTTGTTTTTAATTCTCGTCTCCGTTTGTTCCCTGGTAAACTTAAGTCTAGATGGACTGGCCCGTATTTGATTCAAAAAGTTAATTCTAATGGCACTCTAGATTTACTTGGGTCTGATGGCACGAAATTTACTATTAATGGTCATAGAGTCAAGACATATGTCCAATCTGAGTCTGTGTCAGTTGTATGCGAGCTCCACCTAGAAAATCCATAGGATATGTACTGTTGTGTCTAGCTACAGACATTAAATAAAGCGCTTGTTGGAAGGTAACCCAACCTTTATTTGCTTTTAAGTGCATTGTATTGATAGTTTTTGAGTCAATTTTTCCCCATTTTCCACATTATACGTTCACTTTTGGTTGTTGAGTTCAGTGGGTGCATGAAATGAGATAAAACGAAGAATTTTCGCTGGAAATTACACAAACGGCAACCCATAGACATGAACGGCGGTCATCGTACGTGAATTTAGGTCGCCGAGTTCGTCGTCAAAATTTTTCAGGTTCGTGACATGAACGACGACCCGAAAACATACTTGGCGGTCGCCAAGCATGTTGGCTGGGTCGCCATTCATGCAAAAATTTTAATTTTGGTTCGGGGGTTGATTGCCGACCCATTTACATGAATGGCGGTCGCCGTTCATGTAAACGGGTCACTGTTCGTGTAATAATTTTGAATTATGGTTCGTGACAGGCTTGGCGACCCAGAACACGAACGTCGATCGCCAATCGTGTAATTTGGGTCGCCGATCGTGCAAAAATCAGATTTTAAGCCGATTTCCCCCCTTTTTTCCTCCTCACTTTACAATTTCATCTTCATAAACCCTCAAAACCCACAACTCAACACCATCTTCTCTCTAAAATTCCTCCTCCAATACACAAAATCTCATCAAATCCTTCCACACATTACCAACCCATCATAGTTAGAACGCTTCTATCCGTTTACTTTTTCCGATTTCATCTAAAAACATGGAATCCCCAAAATCTAGGGTTTACAATTTTTGGTCAAATTTTGCTCCATATTCAAGGTAATTTTCGTACTCTTGCTATGTATTTTAATTTCATGCATGTATTTCATTCCATAGATGATAATGTAGGTTGAATTTTGGATTATATGTTCTAATTTCCATTTTCAATTATTAAGTTGAGTTTCAATATCATGTTTGGGCATATTTATGGTTATTGTTGACTAGTTTAGCATTCCTAAGGCTTAAGAGTTGAATTGGGGGTTTGGATTCTTGAAAATTGAATTATGTTTAGTTTAGGACTTTGAGTTTGGAGGAATTTGCATGTGAAATTTAATTTACTACATTTATTCATATTGATTGTTTCTCTAGCTATCGTGGGTTGATGATTGTTTTCGTTGTATTTATTTAATTCCGTTGGTTTTGATTTAGTTTAGACGTACTTCTCATTTGCATGTTCATTTTTGATTGAGTTTGGGGGCAATGGTTTTTTATATTGGAGTTGTAGATGGTGGAAATTGCTAAATAGAGTTTAGGAAAGTGAATTTCGTTAGGCTTACTCGGGGGAATTATTTACTTGTTTTACTCATTTTTGTTGTCTTCATGTCGATTGGTTCTGATTAATGTCCTTTAAGTGCAGATCACCATGCCTCCGAGATGCCGAGCAGTTGAGCCCCCCCCCCTCACCCGCCTACCCCAGAATCTATGGGGATTGACCTCGGTGAAGAAGAATATGCGGTGCATTTTGAACGGTTGGTCAAACGGGGAATTGAAGGCACGCATAACATCGACACCAACGCCCTTCAGACGCTTGGATTATATGATGGTGTCCAGGAACTTTTCAACAACATTGGGCGGGGACCCATTCTCACTATCTCGTCCCTCACTATGAAGTACTCATCACGCTCCGGGTCACCACAATTGATAGGACTACACCGAATGGGGCTCAGTTCCGAGAAATGAACGAGGAAAGGTCTCTCTCAGTCAAAGAGATCAATCGTGCATTTGGGGTCCCTAATCTGGGCGACTATCTACGGACTCAAGGATTCAATGCTGCGGTCTTTTGGCCTCAGCTTACTCTTCCAGTTGACAGCAATTGGGTTTCGGGGACATCCAAAGCCACCCAGATCCGCAACCCTGTACTGCGGATTATCCAGCGCATTCTTGCGCACACACTTTTCGCTCGGAAAGATAATGACTCTGTTAGGGAATCCGAGCTCATGGTCATGTATGCTATGTTGCACCAGCAGAAGCTGAACTTCGCTATGACCTTTCTACAGCAGTCTCGGTGAGTCGCATCCGCCGAACGGGGAGTCATCTGCATAGGGGGCCTCTGGACCCACATCATACACTCCCTGGGGATTTCTACAGTCCGGATGAGAGCCGAGCCTACGGTACTTACGGACTTGGATCAGTTGGCCGACCTCCGCTTCATCACCACGAGCCAACCTCCCTACTACTTGCGACAGCGGAACAAGATGCACTTTCCTTTGCCAAATCCTGAGCTAACTAATGTAGGGATTCATCGTTACCGCAACAACTGGCGCCTGGACACACTGGCCCACATTCAGGCCATTCAGGCTACAGAGGCCGAGCACGGGCCTCACCGACTGGACAAAGAGGATAGAGAGCAGGGGGCGAGCGAGGATAGGGCTTCGGCCAGCCACTTCTCTTGGAGCAACCACCCCCGGATCATACTCAGGCTGGTTCGTCCCGTCGACCCACGGGGGAGTCCTCTACTTTCTATGAGTGCCACACCCACCGCATGGCATTTGAGGAGTGGCTGACTTCACTTGAGAGGCAGTGGGCAGACTGGAACGCGCAGCTAATGGCTCTATCCTTAGCACAGACCACTTATGCCGCAGAGCGCTGCTCTTTTGAGGAGGAGCAGCGCCGTCAGTGGGAGCATCAGCAGGCAGAGTGGGACCGCCAGCACGAGGCTCAGGAGGAGATGCAACGGTTCATGGCCCGATTCCCACAATATTGGACGCCACCGCAGTGACTGCCTGTAGAGGTTTCACACACATCAACGTGATCTTTTCCCCACAAACTTATTCTTTCCTTTGTATCGAATAAGTTTGGGGGAGGGGGTGTGACCAGGCGATGTGTGCTTCTATCCTTTCTGTTTTTATTTACCTCTTGTTGATGTGGAACTGAGATTTGTGATCTAAGATGGCACTTTGTGTACTGTATTAACCTGATTCAGTAACCGGTCTGTAACTATTTAATTTGCTTTCTGTTTTAAAAATTCCATTCAATGCTTTTAATTTGCTTTCAATTTATTTTGTTGTACTGGGTCTGTAATTGGAAGCTCTATTATTTGACTATAAGGTGTTGGGAACTGAAATAATGTGACAAGGGTTACATCTGCATATTATTGATCAAGTTAATGATGACAATTTTTTTCTTTCTCGTGAAACCTGCATTGTTGAACTACGCATGAATTGATGAGGTGTGTACATTTTTGGAATTAATTCTCGCCTCTAAGATATGCTTATAGCCTGTGAGAAATTGAGCATGTGATTCGTTTGATTGAGAGAATGTCACTGTACACTTTGCCTCTAGAACTTGCTTTGGTTTCTATCTCAAAATTGCATAGAGAGTGTCATGGACTTAGAAATGATCTTAGGTCATTGTTTCATAAGCCTCATTAAACCCATACACTAACCCACTACATAATCCTTTGCTAAGCCCGTTGAACCTTTAATCCTTCTTTCTAAACCGGATGATAGGAGGTGTGGATGGAGTTATATGGGTATCTGTTGATGATAGGTGGTGAAATTAAATAGTTTTATGGTAATACACTGTCCAGAAGCTTTGTGGTGGACAATAGAGTTATACTTTATTTCTAGATATATATAAAAAAAAAAGAGAAAAGAAAAGAAAAGGGTCATGAATAATCCAACAAAAAAATTGCACAAAGTGTGCATAATGTCACTGTTGAGTTTATTAATGCACAAATTGTGCATATTGTCATTGTTGAGTTTGAATCCTATTGAATTGTATTCATGGGATGCGTAGTTTTTCAGTTGAGTTGTGGTATATTATATAAGCAGTCAGTCAATAAGTATGGCATGTGATGAGGAGTACTTGTGTGAACGGAGCTATAAGGTTGCATTTGTTCAATCACTTAACCAAATATTCCATACCTTTCACCAATGTGCCCACATTAGAACCTAGAATAAAAGACCTTTTTTATCTTTGTCCTAACACTCCCAAAGTCAGTGGAGAGTCTAGATGATAAGCAAGCCTATGGTAGGAAAGTTGTATAGTTGACAGTTGAGAGTTTACACTAGCCTTTCTACACTTGGAGCGGAATTTGAGTGATACACTATCTTGTGAGAAGAAAACTCCTAGAGGTCGGGATTGAAACTATGAACTATTGTACTAAGTTGATGAGTGTCATGTTTGCTGGTGTGGGAATCACAACCCTCTTTGTGTCTGAAACAAATTTTGATCAATAAATGCACTCCTCGTGTTTACTTGTTCTTTTATTTGTCTTCCTCATTGTCCGAGGACGAACAATAGTTTAAGTTTGGGGGGTTGATCAACAATCATTGTGTGCATTTATTGATGTGAATCTGCTGGATTTTTTACTAAGATTAGGTCGTTCCGTGATAATTGTATGCCATATTCATATACTTTTAAGAAATATTACGTTTGGCTTGGTTTTGGGATATCTTCGCAGGTTTCATGCACAATTGAGCCATTTATAGGATATGATCGAGCACCATGAAGACTAGTTGATGTGTCATTGCACCGGGAAGAGGAAAAGGTGAGAAGAGATCGCCGAAAAAGCTTCCAGTTGCAGTCACGACGTGAACGGCAACCCAAAATGCATGAACGGCAGTCGTCGATCTTGCATATGGGCCGCCGATCACGTATTTTCTCACATTGTGGTTCGGCGCACGAACGACGACCCAAAATGCATGAACGGCGGTCGCCATTCATGCATATGGGTCGCCGATCGTGCAAAATTCTCACATTTTGGTGCGGTGCATAGATGGTGACCCAGGCACACGCTCGGCAGTCGCCATCAACGTTTTATGGGTCGCCGATCGTGATTTTTTGGGCGAAAATCGATCCAAATCCCATATCTTTTTTGGGTTTGAAGAAGATTCGTATAAATAGAGGCTTCCAAGACTAAAAAACCTTCCCTCCTCATTATTTTTCGATCGCCCATAGTTGGAGAGAGCAGAACGGAGCAGAATTCAAAAGCACAAGGCTAAAGATTCAATATTGAAGACTTGGGTTTTTGGTTTCATGTTTTCTTTTTTTTTCGTACTCTTTACTCTATTTTTATGGAACTTAGCATGATTGGCTAAGTCTTTTGTGGATTCTAGGGTTTTGAAACTTGTTGAATAATTATTTCGTCGTTTATATGATTTGATTTTCCCTTTTCATCAATGTTTCAATTATATCTGAGCTTTTCTTTAATTACGAGATATTGGCCATTGATTGTAATTCAAATTGGTAATTTTTGAACCGAGAGGTCTAGGTTATTGATTAAGACGCAGATTAATTAAATTTAATAGGTCAATTATCCAAGAGGAATTTGAACTTTTGAAGGGTTTTAAAAATCTAAGGTTTTTATCAGGAGTAAAAGTCCTTTTGCGCGTCCGAGAGGAGTCACTGGGTCATTTATATCTATGTTATGGTTTAGAGTCCGAGAAGGTCGCCTGATAACATTTATGAGATTAACTCACATTTGTGGAAATTAAATTGGAATCGGATTATATAAATGATTGTTTGATTGTTCTTCACAGTGGACTACCCTGGAATCATGTTTTCTCCATATTTTCTACTCTCAATCTTTTTATTGACTTTTTAATTAATTGCTTTTCAATTATTGCCTAGTATAAATAAATCAAACTTCTCTACCGGTTGTCTAGATAGTAGTAACATATCTGTGTTTTAGTGCTTAATTATATTTCGAGCCTGGAATCTTTGTGTTCGATAAATTATTACTTGTCCTCTGCAATGGTCTTTACACTTGCAGTTTTAGCGTGTTGCAAAATACGCTATCAGCCGTGGCAAAGACTAAACCGGTCAAAACAGCCAACACGACCGAGACAAAGGCCACCACGGCCGAGACAAGAAACACGGGCGAGATGAAGCTTAAATCAGTCGAAATAGAGAGACGTGGAAAAGGGATTCGCCCAACATTACCCATCCCGGTCGAGAAGGAATCTATCTCTGACGAGGCAGACACTGGGGTAGGGCAATCCAACTCCGATCCACCTGTTTTAGACCTCAAACCTCTCCCTTCTCACCTTAAGTATGCTTTTCTTGGTCCAAATGACACTTTTCCTGAAATTGTGTCTTCTTTTCTTACGCAAGTTGAGATGGACAAGCTACTCCGAGTTCTGAGACAACACAAAGCAGCAATTAGATGGACACTCGGGGATATCAAAAGGATCAACCCTTCTGTTTGCATGCACAAGATCATTCTGTAAGAGGATGCCAAATCGAAGAGGCAAGTAAAAAGACGGCTGAACCCAATCATGCAGGAGGCAGTAAAGAAAGAAGTACTGAAGCTTCTCGACCATGGGATGATCTATCCCATTTCAGACAGCAAGTGGGTGAGTCCCACTCAGGTGGTTGCAAAGAAAGGAGGGATGCAGATCGCCAAGAACGACGATGGAGAAGAGGTTGCCACCCGACCTGTCACAAGTTGGCGATTCTACATCGACTACAGAGCTCTCAATGCCGCTACATGCAAAGATCATTTCCCACTACCTTTTATTGATCAGATGCTTGATAGACTTGTTGGTTATCCCTATTATTGTTTTCTTGATGGTTATTCAGGATACAATCAGATTGCAGTCGCACCGGAGGATCAGCACAATACCGCCTTCACCTGCCCATAAGGCGTATTTGCTTACCGGAGGATGCCTTTTGGCCTTTGCAATGCCCCGGCGACCTTTTAGAGATACATGATGGCTATCTTTCACAATCTGATCGAGGACATCATTGAGGTATTCATGGACGAATTCTCCGTTTTTGGTAGCTCATTTGATATTTGTTTGCAGAATCTAGCTACCGTGATGGAGAGGTGCACCGAGACCAATTTCTGCCTGAATTGGGAGAAGTGCCACTTTATGGTGTGTGAATGGATTGTTCTGGGACACAGAGTGTCAACTGAGGGATTGGAGGTGGATCGCGCCAAGGTTACTGCAATTGAGAAGATGCCACTGCCAGCCAATGTCAAAGGAGTGAGGAGCTTTCTCTGCCATGCCGGGTTCTACAGAAGATTCATCAAGGATTTCTCTAAAGTCTCTAGGCCCTTGTGCAATTTATTGGAGAAAGATGTATCTTTTGTTTTTTATTCTGATTGTTTGCAGGCATTTGAGCAGTTGAAGAAGGCCTTAGTCACCGCACCGGTTCTGACTTCTCCAGACTGGAGTGAGCCGTTTGTTTTGATGTGCGATGCCAGTGGCTATGCAGTAGGAGCAGTCCTATGTCAATTGAGGGGGAAGTTATTTCATGTCATCCACTATGCCAGCAAAAGCATGAACCCGATGCAGTGCAACTACACCACTATAGAGAAGGAAATGCTAGCAGTAGTATATGCTTTTGATAAATTTCGGTCCTATCTGATAGGTTCGAAAACTATTGTATATACAGATCACACTGCTATTATATATCTGTTTGCCAAGCAGGATGCCAAGCCCAGGTTGATTCGATGGATCCTGCTACTTCAGGAGTTTGACGTGGAGATCAAGGATAGAAAGGGGAGTGAGAATGTGATAGCTCATGTTTGGAGCCCTCATCGGAGGCGGATGAGCAGGAGTCGAGGATTTGGGAGACCTTCCCTAATGAGCAGATGTGCTATATTGAAGAATTGAGAGCCATGCTCGAGTCCAAGATGTCGTGGTTGGCCGACTATGCAAACTACCTTGCCACTGGTGTTCTTTCTCCAAACAGTTCCCCTTATGCTCGGAAGAAGTTCCTGCGAGATGCCCAGTTCTACTATTGAGAGGATCCTTACTTGTGGCGCTGATGTGCTGATGGCATCATTCACCGTTGTGTTCCTCAGTCCAAGTGGCGGCAGATTTATGAGGCTTGCCATTCCTCTCCTACAGGTGGTCATCATTCAGCCAACCGCACTGCTTTCAAGATTCTGGCTAGTGGATTCTATTGGCCCTCTATCCATGAGACCTTTCATGGTTGGATTACTGGTTGTGATTGTTGCCAGAGGACCGACAACATTTCCAGGAGGGATGAGATGCCACAGACTCCCGTGGTAGAGGTCGAGATTTTTTATGTCTGGGGGATAGATTTCATGGGACCATTCCCACCTTCCGGAGGTTTCTCCTATATTTTACTTATAGTGGACTATGTCTCGAGATGGATGGAGGCCATTCCAACCACCACCAATGATTTAAGAGTCGTGGTCAACTTCCTGCAGAAGCTGATGACCCGTTTTGGAGCACCGAGAGCCTTGGTAAATGGTGGTGGATCTCACTTTCTTAACAAATTGCATGTTTCCCTTCTTGCTAGGTAAGGAGTAAAACATAGAGTCACTACACCGTACCATCCTCAAGGGAATGGATTGACTAAGCTTTCCAACCAGGAAATCAAGTAGATTTTGGAGAAGACTGTTGTTGGGAAATTTGGCTAAGTTTCCCTTCCCTAGCACTCATAGAAATGTTGTGATTTTGATTAAGGGGCGGCGCACGAATCACAAGGCTATTTGTTAGATCATAGTTTTGGTGCATCAAATCCTAAGTCCTACCAGCGTCAGTTTTGTCTCTAGAATAGCTCTAGTCTCAAATGTAAAGTCCTGTTCAGGTCTTTTGAGTTGTAAGTCGTAGCTGATCAAGACTCATGCTGGCTACTGTTCACCAGCATGAGATGTGCTTACCAGTTGAGAGAAGTCTCACCAGCAAGCGGCTGACAAAGACTCATGCTGACACTGTTCATCAGCATGGAGTAGAGCTATTGACTGGTCACTGTTCACCAGTTGGATAGATTTCACCAGCAGGAGGCTGAGAAATCTTACCAGCAGAATATGTGTTCTGGCTGACACTATTCACCAGCGGTGAAGCCACCAGTCACGGGAGATTCCAAGAGATAACATCAGACAAATTGGTAGACCTTGATTGTGCTAAGGAAAGTCACCAGCAGAGATTACCAGCACAAGATCACCAGTATGATCTACCAGTTGGAGGTTATCAGCAGAATTGAAGATTCGCTCTCCCGAAGACTTAGAGACAAAAAGAAGATTCGTCTGAGGAATTAACTGACAGTGTATGACTTTAAGGAGGATGCCTTAAAGTCTATCAGTTCAAGACACCAGTTCCGTTTCCTCGTACTGACGAATAGAGTCGTTCTGACACAAAGAGATCTGTGTCAGATAAAGCGATCAAAGGTATGGCGCTTTCCGGAAATTCCTACCTACCGCCGTCAGAAGGACATGCGAGGACAGAGACTTTTCCGGATGTGTCCAAACGGCTAGTAAATTTGAATGGGATCCCTCGTCTATAAATACCTGGGATCCATCAACATTCAATACTCTTAACTCTCTCGCACATCTACCGAAAGTCTGAAGCTTTATTGCCAGCAAGCAGAACACTTTCGAGGCTTTTCTTAAAAGCTCTTTCGTGTGTCGATTATTCGAACACGAGACTCCAAGCTTCCAGCTTGTGAGTTACTGATCTCTTTGGTGTTCTTTCTCTTTCTGAGGAAGTTCACAGCAGTTCTAGAGCCAGCCAGCTCTTGAGCTATTACGGGCAGTTTGCCGTTAAAGGAGTCAAGTTCTTGGGAGAACTCAACACCCAACCAGTCAGAGGAGGAGGTTGAAGTGACGTGCTCGCACTCCATCCATCTGACGAGAGCTGAAGAAGGACAAGGACCGGGAGCGGTTGATCCAGTGGACTGGTAGACGGGGCATCTACCAGCTGGAGATAGATCGTAGGACTCTTTGTACCTGATTGCTCTTAGTGAATTTCCAGTGCATCGACTGGAGAGTGGACGTAGATCAGTTGATCGAACCACTATAAAAATCCTTTGTCTTTTATCAGCTTTCTGCATTTTCATACTGATTTAAAACCCAGTAACTGATTACTGGAGTATATCTGAAAACTGATATAATTGTGCAAAGACGACTTAAAATATTCTAAGTGTTGAGCTACCAGCTGACCAGTCAGTTGCAAGTCAGCTGTGTACTCAGTCCCAGTTGACTTACCAGCTGACAAGGTCCCAGTCAGCTGAGTAACCAGCAGAGCGTAAGAAACGAACTTACACATTTTCCGCTGCCAAGTTATACCCTGATATCCGGGACCAACAACTGTCAAGCAGAAGAAGAACTGGGCTATCAATCTGGATGATGCACTGTGGGCTTATCGCACCGCCTACAAAACTCCCATAGGTATGACTTCTTATCAGCTTGTTTTTGGTAAATCTTGCCACTTGCCTGTAGAGATGGAACACAAGGCATGGAGGGAATTAAAAGAGCTCAACATGGACTGGAAACACACTGCTGCTACTTGAGTAATGTCTCTGAATGAGTTAGAGGACTTCTGGGATGAGGCCTATGAGAGCAATGTCATCTACAAGACAAGGGCCAAGAGGTTTTATGATCAAGAGATTCGCTCACATGTGTACAATTTTGATGATAAGGTGCTTCTCTTCAATTCCCGTCTTCGCTTCATGCCCGAGAAATTGCAGGCAAAGTGGAAAGGCCCCTACACAGTTGTAAGTGTTTTCCCTAATGGATTGGTTGAGTTAGCAGGACAGGACGACACTACTTTCAAAGTCAATGGCCACAGACTGAAGAGGTACTACAGTCCACAAAAAATCTTTGTTGTGGACACTTTCTATTTGGATAGGTCGTAAAAAGTGGTAATGTCGAGCTAGCGACATTAAACCAAGAAATTGTTGGGAGGTAACCCAATGATTTTATTATTTTTGTGTGAGTTAGTTTAGATTTTTAAAGTCTTATTGGGGTTTAAGTTAGTTCTGGTTTGAGTTGTTTTGGATTTGTTGATGTTTTGCCTTAGTTTTTTTGGTTGAAGCTTAGGAAACCTCGTGGGAAGAGCCTCTGTTTTGGTCGAGATAGGATGCAGGCCGGCCGAGGTGGACGCCTACATTTTGACCGTGGCAAAGCTTGCCACGGCCGTGGTGAAAATTTTGCCCGAGGTAAGTTGTTTTCATATTTTATTTACAAAAAAAAGAAAGAAAAAGAACCCCCACGTCTCGGCCGGGGTGGCCTACACCTCGGTCGAAACATAGGCGCGGGGTCTGAATTTTTAAAAGACAAATGACTCCCCTCCCCTCACTTTTGCACACACGCACGAAAGCTTCTCCGAAACCCTTCTTTCGATTTTTCTCTCGTGTTTTCAGCTCTCCAATGGCAGGTATGTTTCTAAACTCAGTCCTTTTCATTATTTCTACGCTTATTTGCATTTATTCAAGTCCAAATTCAAGATGAACCATGTTTGTACTCTAGTTGAGATTTTGATTGAATTATCGACTTGGGTTTCTATTTGATTGAATACTTCGATATGGATTGCATGTTTAGTCGATATGATTACCATGTATTGCATCATTGCTTAGGATGAGTAGAATTTTGGTAGCTAGGGTTCCAATTTTCACTGGTTGATGATGTCTATTTCTCCCCAAATTTGGCCAATTCATGAAGTGGTTAAAAATTTGAAATTGTTGGCATGTTTTGGTTCATTAAGTGTCATTGGCTTTAATTGGTTGCCAACTTTACATGGGCACTTATATTGGGGTGAAATTTGCACTATTTGCTTGATATTGAACTTGAGCTTTCTTTTTTGTAGGCGTTGCAGACTACACCACAATATTTGAGGATGAACAAGAGAGGATCAGATTCCTGGAGTTGCTCACCTACCCGATTAAAGCAACACCTTTCCTCGACAACGACACAATGCGGCAACTGGAATTGAGGAAGACGTGTGTGCTCTTTTTTGCCGCATCAGCTGGGGTTCTTTGCTCAACAAGGAGTGGCGCACCTACTCTACTCTCACTCGGGAGTTTATGGACACGGTTCAGGTTCACATGAGCAGAGAGAAAAGGCCCGGAGCCTAAATCAATGTCCTTTCAGATGATGAATCAAAGGCACCGCCTAACCCGGACAGAATATGACACTATCCTAGGCTGCCCGGTAGGGGGGATCTTCCATGACCATCCAGAGAGTTCAATGTTGCGCAGATGTGGAGGGACATCGCCGCTCTGACTCCAGTGGGCCACACAAAATTTGATACGAGAAACATGAAGTCCTCACATGTGGATAACCCCGTTTTCCGCTACATCATCAAGTGGATGGGTTCCAGCATCTTCGGGTGGCACAAGAGTGGGAAGACCCGTCAGAAGGAGGTACATGTCATCTATAGTATGTTCGGGGGTATCCATGTCAGCCTCGCCGCTTGTATTATGGAAAACATTGCTCGGCAATCAAAGGCCAAGCAGGGAGACGTTTGGTGAGGTGGTCTGATCACTCCTATAGCCCCCGCCTGGGGTTACGACACTGATGACCTCCAGCTGGCACATGGATGACGTTTTTTGAGCTCCAGTCACTTGGTTACTCAGATGATATTGGCCCAGGATCCACCTCTTCACCTCAAGATGGCCACCGGAGATCTTTTTCCCCTGCCAAACACTCCTCTCACACAAGTCACCGACTTGGAGTTCAAAGATAACTGGTTCATGAGCACTCCTGCTCACATGGCCCTGATGATCCCAGCAAATGGGGTGGCGCCTCAGAGTAGGCTCCTGCATATATTGGGAGTCCAGCCAGACCATCGGGTACTAACGCACGTGGAGATAGCCGCCCAAGTAGCCGAGAAAGAGAGATGGGATCGAGCAGTCGCCGAAAGAGCAGCTGCGGCGCGAGCAGAGTCCGAGAGAAGACGGGCTGAGTCAGCCCAGGATGACGAAGAGGAGGAGCACTATGATGAGGATTATCGTACACATGACGAGCCCCCACGCTGGGGACCTACTGGATCCTCGAGCCACTTTGCAGGGGGGCACATCATCCTCCGGTCCTGACTTGGCCACGATTTATGAGTACATGCAGCAGCAGGCCACCCTCTAGGCCGCCGAGAGAGTAGCCGCTGAGGCAGCGCGAGCCGCAGCAGCATTGGAGCATGCTCAGAGCACTCGGTTCAGGCAGGATGTTTCCTATCGGCTTGGGCACCTTGAGACCCAGATGCAGCAGTTGTTGTCACCAGCCAAGGAGCAGCCTGAGACAGTTTATGCCCGCCGCCGCCGAGCTCAGGGGGAGTTTGAGGATGATCAGGATGGCCAGGACGGCCAATGAGGTACAGTTTTACCATCCAATGCTCGATTTTCAAACTTATTCTCCGTTCTGTTTAATAAGTTTGGGGGGATGACAACATGGATTGTAAAACTTGTTTTATCTATTACTTTTGATTAATTTTAGGTTTTTATTGCTTTCGACTTATTTTGTTGGTTTTTAATTACTTTTGGATTCTGTTTTATGTTTAGGTTTTACTGCTTTAGCACGTTTTTGTTAATTATTAGTTAGGATTTTATTTAGTTTTTACACTGCATTCACGCGCTTGAACATAGGGCAGTCGGAACTTATGAGATTTGAATGCTTGAAATTCTGAAAAATCCTCCCTATTCTGTAACTGTGATTGATGATTGATTGATTTATGGACATGGAATTGAGAATCTATGTGATAGGATAGCCGATGATAGGAGCCTCAGACTTGATGAGTTGCTTTTTGAAGCCTGTTTTGTGCATGATTAGACTAAGATTGGACTTGATAATTGTTGAGGGGGAACAAAAATTTAACCCTTGTGAGATTTTGAGCCTAAAATTTTTTGTTTGATGTGTGACAAGGTGATTATGCAATAATCTTCTAGAATTTGACTTGTTTCTCTCTCGACGTTGCATAAGTGTGATAATTGAGTAGTATGATCTTAGGCATGTTCTTTCTTAACCGAAATCCTATACACTAGCCTTAAAAATCTCCACTTGTAACCCTTTTGAGCCTTGTGATTTATTTCTTTGTTTAGAATGGTTGATGAATGAGAGGGGTATGAATTGATTGTGAATTGGGATTTTGTGGTTGATCATTTGAGTTTGTGAATGGGGTTGTGAAAAAAAATAGAGAATGTTGAGAGTTGAAAATAAAAAAAATGATGGAAATAGGAAAATAAAGTGAACTTGAATGTATACTTGAAATCTAGATTAAAGGTCACTAATGTTGCTTGAAAAAAAAAAGAAGAGAGAAAGAAAAAGTGGAAGTGGTAGAGATAATAATGTGTATGGTGTGGTATTTGAGTTGGGAATTGAGTTTGTGAATTATTAGTTTGAGTCACTTAGCTAAAAACATTCCAACTACTTTAGAAAGCCACATTACAACCCGAATAAAGACCTATTTGATCACTTGATTTATTACACTATTTTAGCAATGGAGAGATGAGAAACTTGTCAAACATATGGTAAGTGTGCATTGGCCTTGATTTTGAGAGTTGATTACACAACCTACACACTTGAGGGATGAGCGAAAAAAAAAATGTCCATGTGAGGTTCCCCTTTGATGATTTGATTGTTTGATTGTGGTTTTGATTGTGCATTACATGTGGATAATTGTGGCTTTGATGGTTTTGGGACTTGTGAGGCATTGCACATTCATATCTTGCATTCTGATTTGATTTTCTGTCTATGGATTATCGAGAACGATTAATGGTTTAAGTTTGGGGGAGTTGATAAGTTCGTTATTTCACTAACTTATCAATGAGTTTTTGTTCATTTAGTGTTCAAGTTGCGTGATTATCATGTTTATTTGTGCATCGTTATGTTCTAGTGCTATATAGTTGATTGATGGTGAAATTTCGTAGGAAAATGGCTAAGTTTGGAGCAAGATGGAAAATAGTCCGAACAGCTCTGTTTCGGCCGAGGTGAAACGTATCCCAGCCGTGCTGCATGTCCGAGGTGAAGCCCATATCGATAGAGTTGGATCGATGCGGGAGCTCCATCCCGGTCGTGGTAAACCCTGCCATAGTCGAGATGGATGGTCGAGATGATGATGTGGCATGTCAATTTGAGAGTTGAATTCACCCCAGCCGAGATGGATCTCATCTCGGCCGAGATGAATGATGCTGGGGCGAGATTTGAAGAGTTTTAGCCTTTCTATCCTTGTTGATTTAATACCTTGTTGGGATTATTCTTACATCTATATAAACACTGAATTTTCGAGATTTTAGGGTTGGACAGTTGATTTTGAGAGTTACACATTATTTCTAAGGCAGAGTTAGAGTATTATTATTATTCTGAAGTTCAGAGACATTGTATGGAGAAGAACTGTTCCATCAAGACTCCGATTTAATCAATGCAAGTTATTATTCCAGGTTCATTCTTTTCATGATGTCTTTTATTGTGATTATGATGAACTAATCTTTTAATCAGATTCTAGGGTTTAAAATCTATCCTGAATACATGTTTTAGATTTATTTATTCAAATGCCCTTCCTTGATCGATTTGTGAAATTTTGTGCTTTGAATTAAAACCTAGATTGGTTGGCCACTTGTTTAGGTTTTTAGTTAATTAATTTGAGACTCAAAAGGTGAAAATTAATTAATAGAAAAGCATTTCACAATATAATCATTTGTTCTTGTCTTAAAAAGAGGGAATTAGATTTTAGGAAAAATCTGTTGTTTTTTGGAGTTGCTGAATTACTCCTTGAGACCGAAAGGGTAATGTAACGCCCCCATCTGACCTTCCAATATGGAGCCGCGTTACATTGATGTTTCAGGTTTTCGATGAGCATTTAAAATAATTAAAACAGCAAGACTGAAACATTAAATAAATATATTCAAACAGTAACTATTATCCTTCGAGTCAGTTAACAAAATAAACTTAGTCAAAAACTTTTAAAAATGGAAGGCAAATTCAGAGCGCGGTGCAGCAGTGTGTGTAGCGTGATGGTGACATGTATAAGAAGATACATGTCACAGGATCTGTACATTTTCCTCAAAAACACTTATTCTTCTTCTTCTGCTTACACCCGCTACCTCCATTCCTGCTGCTTAACCTGCACGATTTAGAAATATCACGAGGGGCTGAGTACTTTCGTACCCAATGAGAAACAGTGCCCGAAAACATACATTATACATATGAAACATGCTATGCAACACACACAGCTAAACACGGGGTTTTGTTGAAATAAACCGTGCTAGCCAAATCATTTTACTCACACACCCATTATTTTTAGTGTTGTCATATCTGTTCGGTTTTGTAACTGGAAGCTGGCCGACTTCCAAGTTACGATGACTAGCAAGGAATGAGTACACACTCAACCTACTGTCATTTAGAGTGCACTAGTCTCAGAAATCCTGTTTGAGACCCGATCGCTTATTAAATCATAATTCACAATCAATCATCACATCATCACAATCATATCATCAAATCTCCGACCTCATAATATGTTCCCCTTATATCTTCTTAATCCCATCGTATGGTGTCGCTACCCCATACTACTAATGAAGTTCTAGCGCAGTTATAAGAAACTGGTTCCGAACTCATTATTTTACTCTCTGTCGACAGGAAACGACAGAGGACAGTATGACAACACAAAACATGCATAGCATTTTCAATTTAAAAGAAAAACATTTTATCACGCATTTTGAAAAGAAAACACGCATTTGATTTTTATAGATTTGAAATAGTTTCCCACCTCGTTTTCTTGGCTTTATTTAGATGCTTGAGCTTATCGGTCCTCCGCTTTCAATTTCCTACAATCAGTCATAATTTACCGGTTTAGAATAAATATTCTAGGACCATAATATTCATAACTATAGCCCACTCAACCCCAACATACTCTCATGATCAACCCTTCATCCTTCTATAACTTTTAAATTCCAAACATGATAAATTCTCAACCCGAATTTGAATTCTCGACCTCTAACACTTTCAAACTCATTTTCCATGATAAATATGTATTTCAATCCAATATATAATCAATGGGGTTAAGAGTATTTGATTTAGGTTGAGAAATAGCTTAAAAATGTCCTTTTATACCCTAGGGTCGAGAACCATCCCGAGCGGAATGTGTTCGTCCCGAGCGAGACAAACAACATTCAAAAATATCAAAGGCCGTGGCTCATCCCGGAAGGGATCACCCCGTCCCAAAAGGGATGCCTCATCCCGAAAGGGATCACCCTGTCCCGAAAGGGATGGCCCTGCCACCCTGCGCGAAAAAGCCGCGAGCCGTCCCGAACGGAATGGCTTCGTCCCGTTCGGGACGAGTCGTCTTCCTCGCGAACTCCGGCCCTGTAACTCCAATTTCCCGTCGTTCAACCCACCCAAATCAACATGCAATTACATATTTGAGTTCCCCAGACCATGAGGAACAAGAATCTACCCTAGGAACTCGGAAATAAGATGAAAAACGGAGACGCTCATTACCTCGCCGGAGCTCCTCCACGTGCGGCGGCGACTGAGGTTTTCCGGCGTCCAAAAGGTGCGTTCTTGGTGTGCGAACATTCCCTACGCGATGTGGAATACGAATCCAAGGTCAAAACGCCGGAATTCGGCCGGAAACTGGAGATTAAAATCAAGAAACTCAGATTTTCGCAAGAATTTCTTACCTTGCTTCAAACAGCGATAACTCTCTCAATACTTGTCCTCTCGAGACCCACAAGTAGCCAAATCGAAGCTCTCGACGAGAGCTATCTGCTGGTGGTGGTTATTTGCCGGAATGTCGACGGTGGTGACCGGAAATTGGCCGGACAGAGAGGGCGACGGGTTTAACAAGGTGGGGGGGGGGTTTCACTCTCTCTCTCTCTAAAATTATAATATAAGGTTAAAAATATTATAATTCCTATTTATATGGCTGTATAATATAATCCCTACTTAATATATATACATGTATATATATAATCATGTATTTAATTAAAATTCCTCAATAATTCTAATATAATCAACTTACTTACTTCTTCCTCCCATAATCTTTAAGTTCTCAACCTCATGATCCAACTTTGATAATCTAATACTTCCAACCTTAATCAAATCAATTCATTCCAATCATATTATCTTAATTCTCACCAAGATACCTCCAAATACATGATAATTCAATCTCTCCAAGCATAAATACTAAGCTCAAAATACATCTTCTAACAAAATGAAAGACTTCAAACAAGTCTAAATAGAGATATCTTATTTATCAATTCTGAGCAAGTATTACAAGGTTGAAATTTATACGGGGTATTACAGGTAAGGGGATTGCGATAATCTACTTTGTAAACTGTCAAACAAAGAAGTTTACAATATTTTTCTGATTTCCATCTTTCAAGGAATTAAATTGGCATTTGATGAATTTATCTTTGCATGTTAGGAAGGATAGTAATAAAAATCCCTAGAATCTGAATTCTTGCATCTGATTGAAAATCCAGTTAAATTACTATGTTTGGTGATAATTTTTAATCGATTGAAAACTACTTTCTATTTGATTCATAAAGTTGATGATACCAAAACCTTTTTAAATTTGATTGCCTCAAATAATTTTCCGAGAAACTATAGTTCAATACTTAGGATTATTCGTTATTTCATTCCTCGTGGGATCGATAATTTTATTTGCCGCTATATTGTTAGCTATGCTAAGTCGTTAATAATTTTAGCGATCAGACACTCCATTCATTTGCCCAAATCTCCTCAGACCTCCCGAAAATGAGCCCGAGCCTTGCTTGCATGATTGGATGACTTTTCTCATTCAAATCGTACTTCACTAGGTCGGATCGCCTCCACCGCCTAAACTCCTCCTTCAGGTCATCGAACAAGGCATTCTCCTCCTCCTCCTCCAGAATGTCAGGGTTGAGCAACATCATTTCTTCAGTGACTCTCCTCTCTACCCTTTTAGAGATTTCTGCAGCCCAGAGGATCAACTTGGCATCCCCAACATCTGTTAATGCAATCGGTGTGCACCAGAGCTCTAGTCTTTCAGCCATGTTCTCCAGATGAGGTAGCCTACTGAGAGGTATTCTATAAGCATCAAAATGACTGGGCTAAGATATATTATCTTTATCCCTTGGATCCCACGGATGGTATCTCCACACTCCATGTCTATCTTTAGAACTCCTAATGGATAGTGGGATCATCCAAGTCTGTCTCTGCATCAGAAGGTGTTAGGGAGTCATCAGAAGGTATTTCAGTTTTAGCGTTACCTCCCTCACCACCTTTGGAAGACTCTGCATGCCCTGTCTCAGTTTCAATCTGGGCCTTAGATTCCGTTCTCCTTGTCGATCGACAGGGCCGATTTTGATTGACACGCCTGCATATGTCGAGCCCTTCTTGTTTTTCCTTGCTCACGATCGACATCCGACCCCTTTGTCGATCGACATGCACCACGTTGATCGACATAGAGGCTTGCTTCAGGATTTTAGCTTCTTCTTCCACCTTTGGTCGATTTCCCGTGCGTCAATCAAAGCGGCAACTCTGTGTAACTCGGCTCTTTCATCATTTCACCTCTTTTTAGCCCTAAATACATGCAAAACTCACTACGAAGGGCATAACATCCTCTAAAACAGTCTCATGCACAGAAATAAGTAAAAACATAAACTAATTGCATTGAAACAATGGAGAAAAATATAGATAAGTGAGTGTAAATATGAGCTTATCAAACCCCCAAACTTCAATACTTGATTGTCGTCAATCAAAGAAAAGAAAGAAAAGAAATCTCAAGCAGTTGAAAGTGCAATGCCTTACAAGATTCATCACAATAAAAGGATCATCAACCCACATCACACAAACAATTTGAAAGAGATAAGAAATCCATCAACTTCGGAAGACTCACAAGGAAGTGTATCGCTCATTCACACAAGTGTTTGGGTTTCAATGAAAGCACTCACAACATGTATGAAGAAATTTCTACCATATGCTTGCAAAAGTTCTAAAATCTCCACTGCTCAAATGTGCACACAAATCAAGAATAAAAAAGGACTTTGATAAGGTTCTAATGTAGGCTTTTTGTGAAAGGTAGGGAAATATGGCCAAGTGACTAAACCAATTGATTTAGCTACTCTCAATAAATCCAACCACTATTTTTTCATCATCCACCAATCTCCTAATATTTCCAACACAAACCAAGGCTCATTTTTTCTAGTCATTTTATGCTCTTAAGAATTTTGTTTAATCATTTGAGACTATAAGGACACAAACATTCTCCTTTTTTTTTTCAAGAGCCCAACCCTCTTTTGTACACCAATTAAATATTTCTTATCCTCTTATAATTTTTGTTTCACCTCAACTTATAGACAAGAAGGAATCCAAGTTTCACTCATAGATAAGTACAGAAACCAAGGACCCAAAGGTTACTTATGAACAATAAGCATCAATCTACCCTTATTTTACCCAACTCTTATAGACAAGAAACAGTTCACTTGCTTACTTCTTATAGACAAGACAAAACTACAATGCTTCTCTTAACTCATAGACAAGAAAGAAAAATAACAGACTCAAAGGGGCTTTACTAAGGATAAATTTTTATAAAGGATAGTGTTTGGGATAATTTGGCTAACAAAGATGGCCTAAGATCACTTTCTATCATTGTGCACACTATGCAGTCTTAAAATAGAATAGAAGCAAGTTCTAGAGAAATCAAAACATACATGTGAATCTCACATGAACAAAAATAAGGCTCAAATCTCACTTGGATTCAAAATTTTCTTCCTTAGTCAACTTCAATCCACTCAAACATCATGCAAGTGTAAGTTTCAATTAGACGCTATCATCGGTATTCTACATTCATAAGTAATCAACCACCATTGAAATCAAATCAAACTTATCCTCAATCAATTCCAATCTCAAAATTAGTTCTAGTGGGTTCACGACACAATAAAAATTTTCCTCACAATTAATCCATATATATTTTTTGTTTCTAAGCAAAAATTTAAATAAACTAACCAAATCAAATAAAGCAATAAAAAAAATAAAACAAGTAAATGATAGATGAGTTCGAATTTCTTGTCCACATCCCCCCAAACTTGTTTCGAACTCGGAGAGTAAGAAAAAGTTTGAAAATCAGGCAAGAAACAGAACTTGTACCTGACTTGTTGGTCTCAGACATCAACGTTTTTATCCACCGGAGGAATCAGCTCGTCGCGACGAAGATTTGGGGCTGCTAGCACTCTGTGTCGATCGATAGGGGGCCTGTCGATCGACACAAAGCCTTCTGCCGACTATTTTTGTCGATCAAAGTGTTCTCCGCGTGCATCCCTCTATTTCGATCGAAATCAGGCATTTCGATCGAAATAGAGGTAATCCTCCTAATCTATTTTTTTTCAAAAATAACAATAAAATAAAAGAAAATAGAAATCTAAACATAAAATTAAACATACCAACGAAAATAGAAACGAAAATCGAAAAGACAAAACAAGGGGAATTGAAAATAAAGCGTGTAAAAGTTGGGTTACCTCCCAACAAGTGCTTTAGTTAACATCGTAGCTCGACGGTACCTCTTTTTTTCAGAACCACGGCGGGCTAGAGCACACTCGCCTTCCATGGGAATCCACCATATAGACCCAGCGATCTTGGATAACAGCAGTGAGCTCGGGATGAGATGGCGTAATTGACAACTTTGTCGCCTCGTTCTCTCGCTCCCATCTTTGAGCAGTTTGGTCTTCTTTGAATTCTTCACTTGCTTCCTCTTCTTGTTCTTCATCAACTTCCTCTCTGGAGGTAATTCTGAAGCATTCAGATTGTTGTCGGCTTTTGTCGAGCATGAATGTGATCTTTTCCTCATTCGCTCGATTAGTGATCTCTCCACCGCGACAATCAATCAGAGCAGCATTAGTATCCAAGAACTCCCTTCTCAAGATTAGGGGTGTGCTTCCATCTTCCTTCATGTCGAGGACCACAAAATCAGCAAGAAAGATAAGATGACCTACACGAATAAGTACATCTTCAATTATACCTTAAGGGCGAGACACAGATCGGTCTGCCATCTGCAAGGTGATAGTGTATTCTTGGCTACTTGCATGAGGAGGTCCTCCGTTAGTGCTGGGAAGAGGTGCGAACTCGCCTTCTTGTCGAGCTGGGTCAACTTCAGAACCTTCAGTTGGCTCGACTTCGTACCACATTCATTGGTCCTCCATCATCACCTGCACATGAACCACCCAACTGGTGTAGTTCATTTGTGTCAGCTGCTGGTACTGGAACGAACTGCTCCCTTGTTGTGTTCGTGATGCTTCTGCTGCTACTAAAGTCATATTATCCTACAGTATGATTTTAGGCATATACCAATGCTCTGGTACCGCTTGTTGGCCATAGGGAGATATTTATCTAAAAAATCATACAATAAAAGCTAGAACTAGAAAACGAAGAACACTCGAACCATTCAGGGGAGACTTAGGTACTTCTTATTCATTTTCTTGAATGAAAGAGGACTACAAGACTTGATGATTACAAATGAAATCTCAACACTTATTTATACTACTTGATTGGCAAACAAAAATACTCACTAATTTTTTTTATCTTAATTCCCTCTACTTTGTAACTTCTTGTAACCTCCAAAAACTAATGACCTAGTAATCCACTAATTAGGAGTAATATCCACAGAATATACATAATTGTTTAAAAACCATCTTTCTACTACGAATTCAAACTCAAAACCTTTTACACGGAGATATTTACGCATTAGATCTCCATCATTAGGATGTCTCCAAAAAAACTTTAATTAACACCGTTTAAGTTCCATATGAAAGAACAAAATCTCATTTGAATGCATCGACATTGTGATTAATTTCTAACAATCGCGAATTAGATTTGTTTTGAAAAGTATGATTATGTTTCAAGCTCCATTCTCTAAAAATGACATCATTTTGAGTAAAAAAAAAATGAAATGTCAGATATAAAAATTAAATGTGGTGTGGGATGTGAAAATTAAAAAGAAAAGTGGGAAAAACATAATTTGAAAAAGAAAAAAAATAATAATAATAATAGAGGCGATGATAAGACAAGAAAGGAGGTGGTACAGTGCAGTGATGAGCAGACAAGGGTGGAGGGGAAGGAGAAGGAGTGCAGTGCAGGGATGTCTGATTTTACTGGTAATAATAATTTTAGGGTTTGCACATGGGACTCCTCCTCTTCCTCTGCCAAACCAAATTAATTTTAACATCATCAAAAAATATATCCATCATCTGTTTGATTTGACCTCTTGACAAGATGTAACATTTACCACCCCCACAAAATATTGTTCCTATCCCTACCTTCATTATTTCCTTTGTCCTTCCACACAATATTTACAAATATGCTTTTTCATTAACTCCGTGTCAAACTAGCTAACTCCTAAATTATTTGGAACTCGAAATTAGTACCACGTATTTCCTTAGTTCCGTTATAATAAGTTATTTTCATTTTGATATATTAATTTCTTTCGAAGCTAGTGTTTAGTAGTTAATAATAAAATTGACAATCATAATTAACTTATTTAAAACTTAAACAAGTTAATTACGATTGTCAATTTTATTATTAATCACTATTAGCTACTAAACACCAGCTCCGAAATTAATGTGTCAAAATATAAAAGGTCTATTGTAGCAGGACGAAGGTAGTATATGATAAATCCAATTTGAGTTTGAGTTACTTAGAAGTTTGGATCAGTTCTTATTTTTAATTTTGTAGACTCGTGAACATCATACTGATCCAATTTAATGTTATTTATATTTTTATTTGTTAACCAATTATTTAATTACCTTTTCAAATATAATTTATAAAATAGGTTTATCATTTGTTAAAATAGAAAAATTGAATCTTATATAATCAAACATGATCTTGACCCTACTCAACTTGGGACGTAAGGTTTATGGTTTAGATTTCCATATACCAATATTGTAGTGGCAAAACACGTTTTTCACTATAAGAATAATAATGCGAAATAGTGAAGGAAAAAAAATACTTTTTATTTTATTATTTTTTTTTTTTGGAAATTTTTTTTTTTTTTTTGCTAGAAACTTCAATCAAATGTTGGTTAGTGTGGGGCCAGATTGATGGATAAAAGGAGACAAATATTTAAATTATGGAAGCTGGTTGGTGAGTATCAGCAGAGAGTAGTCACAGTTAATTTAAAACGGGTATAAAGAATTTTAATTTTGGTTCATTTAATCAATTTCCAATCATGAATATATGAATATTCATTTCTAAATATGCCCATTGCTACTTGTGCATATATGCAAAAACACTATTTAGTTTTCTATGATTTTTAGGGTTTGATATTCCTACAAGAAAATAACTACTATTAAGTGGAGAAAGCATTTATAGACATAGCCATGTTTTTAAACTCGACTTTAAATGTTGAGTCAGACGTTAAATGATATCCAACAAAATAATATAATCTTGAAATGAATTAAGACATTTAGTAAAAATCTTGATAGGGTGTAGGAAAACGAAGGACAAAAACATAAAGGCTATTTAATTTGTAAGCACGATAAATAAGGTGAATAGTAAACCTAGACAGACTTTTTGCATGCCCACATTTAATATTTCTATGTGCTTCTTGTATAATACTTTGCTTACTTTTTTTTTTTTTCAGTATTCCATGTGGTATACACAATAAATCATTTTGCCAAGAATTTCTATTAATGGAAAATTAATTTAATTTTTTTTAAGCATATATAATATTAGCTCAAACTCCAAATAGATTTTTTTAAAGTGAATTTCATTTTTCTTTCCTCATCTTCATTCGATTATTGTATGTGTACTGTTCATTTCAATACATTTAATCTACTCTAACATTTTGGATCATCCAACCCTTGCACATGTAGATGTTAATCTTTAAAAATTTACATTACACAGTTTTCTGATTAAAATTACATAAAACGCCGTCACTAGTGATATAAAATACAAAAATAATGCGAAATATATAAATTTTGAACTAATGCTTTATGATTTTGAAAAAAAAAAAAGAAAAAGAAATTGCTATATGTAAAAATTGAGTGTTTATTCGTATTCTCTTTGTATGAGTTTTTATGCATGTTCTAAAGTTGGCGAAGTTTATTAGTGTTATGTAACCATCTAATATTTTATTTTATTTTAAGATTTTGTTATAATTTTTTTAATAAAATCTTTAAATTTTGATTTTAAAATCTAAGAAAAATCATATTTATTTAAATCAAAAGAGATTGATTTCTTTGTGAAAATTGATTTTTTTTATAAAAAAAAATCATGTTTATCTAAAAAATTTAAGAAATTTGTTTTAACCATAATAAAGAGCCATCTACACATAATATTTCTCACACTAAGAAAAATGTGAGAAGCATTAGAAGGAAAAAAGGCAAATCAATTTCAAGAGTTTTCAAATAAATGACAAAGTGGGTATAAGTTGTGATTTTGCCTTATATTTCTTATATGCTTCACATTAATTTTTGCATGTTTCTATAGCAATGCTCAAACTATGAACTCTTGTGGTCAAATGTTTAGACTATGTATGAGTTTTCTTAGTCGTCGTTCAGACCATGGATTTTATAGCAATTTCATGCATTTTATTTATATATTGTACATAACGGTGGATAATATATATACCTCACTGAGTCAAAAGAACTCACCCCAATCTTTTAATTATTTTTTAACATAAAGCTCGAACAATGTAAAAAAGTGTGATGATGGAGTTATTCATCTTTCTTTTTCAGTGAATGTAAGCATAATTGCGTTTTTTTTAATAAAAGAAATTGGGGTCACGGAGTGGGGTAGCTGAAGCGTGGTGGGTCTCCCTTACTCGGGGTGCATGCAGTGGTGAAAGCGTCTGGTTACAAGCTCTATGACGAAGAGGTTATGGATTCGAGATTCACCGGAACATTTGGGCGTGCAAGTTCAAATAAATGCATTTTTATTAAAAAAAAGAAAGAAATGTGGTGCATGGAACCTAGTGTCGGAGCGGGGAATGATCGTTTATGCATAGAAGCACGGAGAATGAGCGGCTCTTGTAAAACTTCTATTAGTTGAGTAAAGGGTGACATAAATGAACTGAATCTACCGGAACGAGAGGGATTTCAAGCTATACATGAATGATCTATGTAGCTGAGAAGAGCTTAATAGATTTGATATGTGCTCAATCATTCTACGAAAACTCCAATGTTAAGCATACTTGACTTGCAATAGAACTAAGATGGGTGATACACTAGGAGGTTTCTCATAATGAGTGTGAGTGAGAACAAATTATGCTAGGAATGACTTGTATTAGTGGCCGAAGTCTGTTAGTTTGAAAGTCGAATCAAACCATTAGTGGATTTATTTGACGAAAAGTATCAAATCACATGATTAATTAATACTATATTTACACCTGCACGATGATGTGCGAATTAAGCATACAATATTTTATTTTATAATTTAAGATATAATTAACAAAGTATATATTTATATATTTTGTAATAATTTCTTAAATAAATACAACTTTTATTCATCTATATTGTATATTAGTATATAAACTTATTAATAAAGAAACTAAAAGTACAAAAAAAAACCCTACAAATAAGAGTTTTATTTACAAATGAGTCCATAAAAATTGTACTCAGATAGTAAATATAATAAATTAGTGGAATGAAATATTTTTTAAGAAAATAAAAATTATAATTTTGTTGAATTTTTATTATTATTTATTGTATATCTATATTGTTATTAAAGAAATAGTAAATAAAAGAAATAAAAACAAAAATCAGAATTAATGTTGATATGATATTTTCGAGCGAAAAAATGACAAGATTTTAATTATTTGAAACTATTCTCATTTACAATATTCATAGATTTTTAAGCAATATTATACCAAATATCTTCCAATAAGATGCTTGTTTAGATGGTTTCAAGATTATACGATCCTTAGATATTCAATTTATGTGTAACAAATTATACAATATTTACAACTTTTATTTTGGCAGATCTGCTTCGACACGAAAGAGATCTAATTTTTATGCCTCATAATTAATTGCGTGATCTTATTAATAATGTATTCAAACAGATGATAAATTGTTTTAAGTTGAGATACCATTTGCATATGATAAATTATTGACAGCGACCGCTTTTTTTTTTTCCTCTGTTGCTAATAATTTTGATTGATTTTCTTTTTAAAAATTTTCTTGTGGTTTTCCATTTTTCAAATGGCAGAAACATACATTGAAGTATTGGATTGACATCTTAAACTCTAAACATTAAAGAGAAAATATATGGACAAATTATTTTATATTTTTATTTAAAATAATTGTATATACAAATTTGATCTTTTACTTTAACAGAAAAAAAGTATATGGTGGGGAAGGAGAGATCATACTATACTTACTTCATAGAAAAAGATAGTTCTAAAAATAGGTTTTGATTTGAAAAGTGTTGGAAAATAATATTAAAAAAAATGATTAGACAAAAATGCAAGGCACATATTTAGGAGGCAGTTTCTCAACATTTTTTTCTTAATATGTTGAAACCAAAGCCAGCAACTTTAATACACTGAACTACTTCAAGAATTCTAACTGCCAAAATTAGGACTGCAATAAATTACTACGTGACATTCAACTTCTCTCCATATGGCTTAATAATTCATTCATTCGTCCCTATTTAAAAAGAAAAAAACATAGTTAAAAAAGAGTCATCAAAATCCCAATATGAGGTTAGTAGTTTTTAACAATTCTGAGGCAAGAAAAAGATATCCATTTGAATTCTACAAATATTTTATGATCGTGCATTGAGAATTACACATTTTAATTTGAATGAATATTATTTGTGTTTGATATTTAGAAATGGAGAAAGAATTAATGTTTAGATATATAGTTTGCATGAGGAAGGAAGATTGGTCAAAGCACTGTGCCTCCATCGCCACTAAAGAAAGAAGCAAAGTTTAGAAGAAGAGTGATGATTCTGATGCAACCCAACACTGCAACAATTTGTACTACCATACTTTTGGAATTTTCCTCATATATATACATTTTTCTTTTTGATAAAGAAAATATTTGGGTGAAGAAATAATGTGAGAAGACAAGTTGAAGTGATATTCAAACTGTCATCACGTCTCCTCAATTCTCTTCGTGGTGGTTTATATATGCTGGGCCCCTTCGATGCATTAAGGCTTTAAGAGTTTATATATATCTATTAATTAAAAACTGAGTAAATAAAAATAAATCTATAGATTTTATATGGAGTATTTATTTGCAGGAGAGGATTCCTCCATTGATTGAAAAAGGTGGTGGCTTTGTTTGTTTCTCCTTTTACTGTACTATATGGTAAAACAAAATAATTTTAATGAAATCACTCGTATTAATTTTGAGGTGAGCTCACCCACAATCTTTCCCAGCTCTCATTAGAATCAATTCTAATGAATGAAATAACAATTAATCATGAATTATGAAGATGTGAAAGTTTAGATTATATTAATACATAATTATATATAACAAATTTTCTTTAACTTAATATAAACCATAACTAGATATTAATGAATTGTAAACAACTCGTCCATCCCTCTATCCTGCCATGCCATATTAATTAGTCCTGATTTTATTTTTGATATTAAGCCTGTTTCCTAAAAATAACAAAAATTAACACTTACACATAGTGTGGATCATTTGCTAAACAAATTAAATTTAAGTTCGAAAGTGATTAATTAATTCTCGGAAGCTTATTGATTATTTAAACTAATTTAATTAAAAGCATGAAATTGCTAACTTGGTATAATTAATAAATCATTTTTAAGTTTTAATTCGCAAAAAATATGGAGTATATATTATGGTTCGTATGTGGAGTAGTAAAATAATAAGAAAAGCAAAAAAACAGAATGAAATTATTAATGGTGTAGCTCCCACTTTATTATATATGGTAGCTCCTCCTCCTCATGTTGAAGTTTCTCTTTAGGTGTCTGAATCTTGAAATTATCAACAATCTTCTTTGCTTCTTCCCTCTTCAGGCCTCACACACAAACTGTTAGTTTAATTTCCTCAAAAATTCCCAATGAATCTCGCTGCCCAGGTGCTGACCATGGATGGAATCATCTCACCCCAACTCATTCAGCTTTAGATCAAACAATTATATATATTCTCTCACAAAGCCAAAACCAAAACCAAAACCAAAACATGTCTGCACCTCCACCCCTACTCACCTACTGCAACTCCACCAGTCCCACATCGGAGACCAGCTCCGGCAGCCAGAAGGCCGCGCCGCCAGCGTCTTCCCTCAGCCGCTACGAGTCGCAGAAGCGGCGCGACTGGAACACCTTCGGCCAGTACCTGAAGAACCACAAGCCGCCGCTCGTGCTCAGCCGCTGCAGCGGCGCTCACATCCTCGAGTTCCTCCGCTACCTCGACCAGTTCGGGAAGACCAAGGTTCACAACAACAGCTGCCCGTTCTACGGCCACCCTCACCCGCCGGCGCCCTGCCCCTGCCCCCTCAAGCAGGCCTGGGGCAGCCTCGACGCGCTGGTCGGCCGCCTACGCGCCGCCTTCGAGGAGAACGGCGGCAGGCCCGAGGCCAACCCGTTCGGCGCACGCGCCGTGAGGCTGTATCTCCGGGAGGTGAGGGACTCGCAGGCGAAGGCGAGAGGGATTGCCTACGAGAAGAAGAAGCGGAAGAAAACGCCGAAACAGGCCGCGGCGGCGGCGGCGGAGCTGGACGGCGATGAGGACGTGGAGGCTATGAGGACTACGGGAGGTGGGCTGATGATGGTGGGATCGTCTGGCTCGAGGAGTCCCATGATTATTCCTTTATCCGTTCTTAATTAATTAATTAATTCAGCTGAAGTTAGTTAATTTAGTTGGTTAATATTTCTGAATATGAAGGAGAAAGAAATATGGCAACTCTTCATTCCCACCCATCTCTCTAACGCAATCTGGTTTTGTTTTGCTTGAACTAGAAACTTAGGTTTAAGTGGAGAAGGTCGATGGCATATTATTGCCGCTTCGATCTCTTATATATATATTTATATTCATATATCAGTTGATTAGCAAAATACGATGTTTATGCTTGCTAGATTATCCATCCATCCATCCGTCGATCAAAAATAATTAGTAGTATGATTTTCTTCTCTGACATACGTAGTAGTCTGTGTCAGTAATGATGATGGAATCATGATATATATATATATATATTAATTAGTTACTCTCGCCAATGATCTTAATCTAGTTTTATTATATGTTGCAAACCCTTAGTAGGCGTTATTGAAGAAGCTGTTTGCTAGTTAAATTTTACATGAAAATTGCAGTTATGTCTGAAAATAGAAAAAAGTCCAAGTTTTCAGAATGAATCCATTCGAATATGTCGGGTTCAAAGTTGTCGGTCGGTTTAGAATTAGCAAAACCTGCACATGTAAGTTTGCTTCATATACATTTTTTAATTTATATATGTAATATACAAATTTGTATATAACACCCCTAATATTTTTATGATTCTATATATCGTTTAATAGAGCTTTTTTACAACTCGATTCACTACTTTTAGGAGTGCAATTATCATATAGTTCATAATTACTACTAAAATCCATTATATTATGGTATAGTTGAGAGCTCGATCTCACCCATGCACATTCCATGGTTCTAATTAAGATGTTATAAACAAAATTAGAGACGAACCAGAACCCGAACCCAGAGGCGGATCCCCTAGTCCGAATTTTTTTTCGTTTTTTAGTATCTTGATCCGGTTTTTTTAGTATCATGATTCGATTTTTTATGGTATAGCCCCCTCTTAATGAAGAAAAATGGATTAAAATAAGGAAAAAATGATATAAAATGATTGAAGTTAAGGTGAAGGAGAAAAAAAAAATTTAGCCCCCTCGAGAAAATTTTCCGGATCCGCCAGTGCCCGAACCCGAACTTGAATCCAAACCTTGGGCGCCATCCTACGAGGAAGTGGGTGCAATGAGACCAACCAATATTACTCTTTATGGGTAAGTATGCAGCTAGCTTCTAATTCCATTTTACAATATTAATAAATTCTTCTAAAGTTAAATGATTTATGTTAACAACTCTATAGTTAGTAATAAAAGACGAATGTCAAGTAAGTTCTAGCTTAATTCATTGTTCCCTATTTGCTACAAGCTCTCACCCTATAGTCCAAACACTTTGTTTTTTTTTTAGGTAAATCAAATCTTAGATTAAAAGGAACAATTACATATCCATACAAATATAATGATGAAGGTGCTTTGGGATATGCTTGATAGAGATGAAATCAGGTCCTCTCGCCACTTGATGTACTATTGATTGGCGCTACGCCGAATAAAATGGAAGGAATGGTGTCTTGTTTCTTCTGCAATCCTTTTAATATCAACGATTAATATATCGCAATAGGCAGTGAGAGATTGGTTACCATTAATCTGCCTGGTAAGCTGCAGGCTATCTATTTCCACTTAATCTACCAAAATTTGATATTGTTTAGTTGTTAGCAAAGCAAACCTCAGGGCTATTGCTTCAAGGAGTGTGGAGCTTCCTTGAGCCTTTGTTTTCTTCCTTGCAGCCAATGTAATCATCCCTTTCTCACCCCTAATAATGAAACTCATATCAATCTCATTCTCGCTTAAGACACCACATCCACATTCAGCTTAAGTTTTCCCTGTGAAGACTTAGTAAGAAGCAAATGTTACTATATATTGTATAATTAACATATGGTATTCTGATACAAATAATAATTCCGCCTGTCATTTTGTGATATATAACTGTGAGGTCGTAGTTTAATTATTTGTGTAATAATTAAAACCTAATACAGTCAGGGGCGGATCTATTAGTATAGATGGGGTACAAGTGTACCCCAATTTTTTTTTCATTTATTATATATATATATATATATATATATACTCCCTCCGTCCCGGCTGAATTGTCCCGGGTTGACCGGGCACAATAACCAAGGAGTGTGACTGTAAATTAAGTTGAGTGGAATTAATATTTTATTGTTGAGAGTCAAAAAATTGCCTTTTTAAGTAATGAGACAATTGAGTGGGACGGACGAAAAAGAAAAGTGGGACAATTGAGGTGGGACGGATGAAGTATTATTTAGATATATTTTGATGTATTATTTATATATATTTTTATAAAATGTACCCCAATTTATTTTATTTATATTTTGTACCCCAGTTTTAAATTTTTGTATCCGCCCTGAATACAATTATTGGAAAGTTGTGAGTGTGATAGTTTGTGATCTTACATATCATTGTATTTTTTAGTTAAAAAATGAATTTAATTCTACATCGTAATTATTAATTAATTCTAGTATCTAATATTTATTATGACAGAAAAAATTAAAAATATCTAGTGTGCAATAACTTATATGGGTAGAAGAAGATACACGACATTCAATATCCAACCATAATCATCAATCATTGATGCGTTACTTGACTGCAGACATTGATGAACTTGTACAAGATTCTAGTAACTTTGATGCTACATTCAAATTTATTTTTCATCCTGTGTATATACATTTATAAATATTTGTTTTTAAGTCATTTCAGCACTATGAAATTTTAAGATCACGATAATTCTAAATATATTATTTTTCACATTAAATGAAAATTTTACTTAATTAAAACTATATATATCATTCTCTTGAATGCAACATTCCAGAAATGTTATCGATATTTTTTTTTCTTTTAAAACAAACATTATCCTTTTTCTTCATAATTTTAAATTACACTTTTCAATATTAACAATGATACTTCACGTGTAAGAATTCAAGTTAGGCACGAAAGATGTGTCGAAATTCAACAAAATTTCTTTGAATGATGTATGAATTTAGCAGTTTTGAGTTGTTGACAGATGTATGTGCACCACCAAAATAGCTTTTTAAACATATTTATAGGAAAAACTAGGAAGTTTATCCCAAACATTTTTGTTTCTCGGAATTTTATTCCAATTAATTTATGTTAGGGTTTTTTATTCTATTTTTTTAATCTGCTAGGGAATTTTATCCAAATACTGACGGAGTTAATTTAACTGATGAGTCACGTTTTTGTCCACGTGTTTGTTGACATGTTACTTACATGGAATTATTATTTTTTAATAAAATTTAAAAATTGGAAACTAGTTTCATTTTAATCAAATATTTAACTTAAATTTTAAAAAAATAAAAAGAGTTCACTCACAAAAATTGTTTAACATTATTTTCCCAAAAGTCATCATTCTCAAACCAATCGTTCACTCACCAAATTTATTTAATATTATTCAATTTTGGAAAAATAAAAAAATATACTAATCATATCGTTATATGATTAATTATTACTCAAATTCCAATTTCTTATATTTATATGTTCTCGAATGTCAAATGTATAATTATATTCAGAACAATTTTCTTTCTTGATGCTGCATTATATTTTAAAATAGAAGAAGTTGTATAATCAATTAAAAATATTAATAATAGTAAATTAGTAATTAATCATATAACGATTTGATTAGTATATATTTTTATTTTTCCAAAATTAAATAATATTGAATAAATTTGGTGAGTGATGGGTTTGAGAATGATGGGTTTTGGGGAAAATAATCATGTTGAACAAATTTTCTGAGTGATTTTTTTTAAAATTTAAGTTAAATATTTGATTAAAATGAAACTAGTTTCCACTTTTAAATTTTATTAAAAAATAATAATTCCACGTGAGTAACATGTCAGCAAACACGTGGACAAAAAAAGTGTGACTCAACAGTTAAATTAACTCCATCAGCATTTGTAATAAAATTTCCTAATAGAATGAAAAAGTGGGATAAAAAACCCTGACAAAAATTAGTTGGGATAAAATTCCCAGAAACAAAAACTTTTGAGATAAATTTCCTAATTTTCCCTATATTTATATAGTTAGAGTTGTCTTATAATTATATCATTGAAATATGATTTAATATATTTAGAATTTGAAATAGTGAAATTAGCCATGGAGTGACTTACAATCTGATTTGATTTATCGATGCACATTTCGCTTTCTTCATCATTTTTAGGCATAATAGGAATGAATAGATACATATATTATATATGTAGAGGTCCACGATAAGAGAATGATTAGATGAAGGAACATTCCACTTTTGCTGTCTAGGAAAAATATGTACCACATTTCTTGCTTCACAAACCTTTCATTTCATCTCATCTGCCTTCTCCAATATATTCTTTCTCTTTTTCTATTATTACTTCAACACCAATACCTCTATTATATATCATGTCCGCCATCAATTTTTTCCACCATATTTCATTTCTTTACGCTTTTTTAGAGATCATGGACTTTGCCCCATCTCACCCACACTACCCACTAAATAGGAATGATTTTTGCCATTCAATTGATATATACATAAAATTTGAGATTAAAAGCATTAATTATTAAAATATTATAAAGAATAATTCTCGTCATGTTTAATTATTTTATAAATTACATTTAAATAATTAAGTATGATTTCTATAGCAATTAAGTATTGAAATTTAACAAAAAATAATAATATTCTTCACCATTGATTGTTTGAGATAAATGATATAGAGTCATTCTTATTTAGCACCAATTAATTTTTAGCATGAGATCCACACACATAATATATATATATATATATATATATATATATATATATATATATATATATAGGGATGCGATCCAGTGAGAACCACTCTTACCATAAGAAATAAGAACCGATCATTGCCATTGATTTTGATGAATGAACGCTCAGGATTTTACTAAAATTTTCAGTCATTTTATCTCAAAAAACCTGCATTATAGGGTATTTTTGTCATTTTGTACTTATTTAAAATTTTGTTTGCATATTCTATCTCAACATGCATTATATATCTAATAAACATGCATTATATGCATAGGAAACATGCATTATATACCAAACATTAATTATATACCTAACAAGCATCTTCCTACATTATAATATGGTATTACTCTTATTTTAGAACAATATTACTATCATTATACGGTATTACTTCCTCCATTATATATGGTATTACTTTTGTTTTAGAGAAAAATTATATTACTTTCATTATAATACATATGTTATTACTATATAATACATAACAAGTGCAAATATAATAATGAATGATAATTTCGTTGAAATAAACATGTTACATTTTATCTATCATATTCTGCATTATATACTGTAACTTCATGCATTATATTGTGCAATTGCATTCATTATATAAGAATTTGTGTACTGTTACAAGAATTATGCATATTATATATGGTATTACATAACACGTGCAAATATAATGATGAATGATGATTTTGCTGAAATAAACATGTTGCATTTTATCTATCATATTCTGCATTATATACTATAATTTCATGCATTATATTGTGCAATTGTATTCATTATATAACTTCATGCATTATATTGACCTCAATATGCATTATATACCTAGTAAACATTCATTGTATAGCTAACAAACGTGCATTATATAATATAGTAATATACATTTATATAATATAATATTATCTACATTATGCAAAGATAATGAATTTTAATTTTTTTTATATTGCAGGAAAAAAGGTATTGTATTTTATCTATCATATTCTGCATTATATAATATAACTTCATGCATTATATTGTGCAACTCCATGCATATAATCACTAATTTTCATTTTTTTATGATGATTTTTGAATCGAAACATATGCAATAGGGATTTCGTTTGATAGATAATTAAATTACCTTTAATTTGATATATGATACATTAAAAAATAATCTAAATCGAAGGAGGTATGATCATTTAAAAATTTAGGATGATTTTAGAGGAGAGAAAAAAATATTACAAAATTACCCTTTAATGCATGTTTTACTACACTATAATGCAGACATGATTTAATTAGTCTTGAGCGTTGGATCACCAATTGAATGATCGAGATTAGTTCTTATTTTCACATGGTAAGTGGAGTTCTCATATGATCACTCTCATATATATATAGGGAGCGGATCCAGTGAGAAAACTCTTAACGTGAGAAAGTGAGAAAGATGCTTGATTGCATTCACGGCATTGCTTGATTGCATTCAGGTCGTTGCTTGATTGCAATGTTGCTTGATTGTGCTTTAGTTGTTGCTTGATTATTTTGTTGCTTGATTGCGTTTTAGTCGTTGCTTGATTAAATATCAACTATTGATTTTTTTAGATCTGATGGACATGATTCATTTTTTTTTTCTCACATGGGGATTTTTTTACATGATCCCTCCTCTATATATATATATATATATATATATATATATATATATATATATATATATAGGGTAGTGATCAGGTGAGAATAGGAGTTACTATGAGAAATAAGAATAAATCTCGCGCGTCCATCTCATCAAATCGACGAACATGATTCATTCTCAGCATATTGAAAAACGCGGCATTTTTGCCCCAATATCGTGCAGTTTTAGTCTTTAAAGGCTAAAACTGTAAAAATACTCAAACACAAACAGCAACCTGCATTTTAAGCCCGATTTACTTCATTTTTAGCCCAATTTACTTCATTTTTAGCCCGATTTACTTCATTTTTACATTAATACGAATTAAAAAAAATAAACATCTTCTTCTTCAAAGCAACAACACGAGCGTAGTCTCTATAAAACTCAATACCAACATCAACAGTTCTTAAAACTATGCCCTTAAAATGTTTCATCTTATTAACACACTTTGGAATAAATGAACATGTAAGATACAAAAATGCACAAAGTTAACACTAAAGATGCACAATATAATAGAAAAAATGAACGTCGATCTGAACAAAACAAATTTTTTAAAACTATATTCATGCATAATTAACAATGTCGGGACCGAACACGAATGCGAAATCCAGAAACAAAGAAAAAAAATCTGATCGACAAAAGAAATATAAATTAATTCGAACAAAGAATGAATAAATGAACATGTAAGATACAGAAATGCACAAAGTTAACACTAAAGATGCACAATATAATAGAAAAAATGAACGTCGATCTGAATAAAACAAATTTTTTTAAATTATATTCATACATAATTAACAACGTCGAGACCGAATATGAATGCAAAATCCAGAAACAAAGAAAAAAATCTGATCGACAAAAGAAATATAAATCAATTCGAACAAAGAAGGAAGAAGAAATCAAATCGCGCGAAGAAATGAATAAAAAATCTAATGAGATACTATTTCAGATTTAAAAAAAGCTAAAATTACAAAAATAACCTTAATTTTGCAAAACTGCAGGATAATCGAGGAAAACTGCACACGGAGTAAAATAGATCATGAGCGTTGAAATCATAAAATCAAAGGCTAAGATTTATTCTTATTTCTCATACTAAAAGCTATTCTCATATGATCACTACTCTATATATATATATATATATATATATATATATATATATAATATTATGCCTTTATACATGTAGTGTTTCCAAAATTAAACTATTATAATTCTTTTAAACATATTACGATTATAAATATTTATAAATAAATGCTTAAGTTATTAGTTTTGTTTTAAATTTATGATGGGAGCAAAAATCCAATGACAGAAAATTAACATTTCGGTAAGATCCTATCCAAAAACGATGTCAATTTTTAAACAAAATGTCAATTTTTTATCGTCAAATCTCCCCTCTTATCATAAATCTAAAACATAATTAAATGTCTAGATATTTATTTAGGAATATGCATAGTTTGTAATAGATTAAAAAAACCGCAATACTTTTGTCATGCACTATTTTTAAAGGAGAATTTAATCAATGACGCACATCATAAAAGTGATACATATGCTTAGGTTTGAGATAACTGAGGAGGCAATATGACAATGTTCAAACACGTGAAAGAAAATATTTATTATGATTAAATCAATGGGGAGACAAAAGAAGTAGAGTCTCATCAAAGAGGGATCAAGGCTCTTCAAGTTAGAGTGCATTGTAGATTGACAAGTTTTTAATTAATAAAAGAGAAGTTTACTAGAAGAAGTTTAATAATGAAGCATGCGAATGAAGATGCATACTTCGGATCACAACTATTACAAAGATTTCAAACTTTGAACTTGACCAGCAATTCGTTCGTCCTCTATCACCTTCGTTAATTTGTACATTTAAGAAATACTCCCTCCGGCCAGATTAATAGTCTGGTTTGGTTTTGACAAATAACCAAGACATGTGAGTATAGAATGAGATGAGAGTGGAATTAATATTTTATTGTTGAGTGTAAAAAAGTTACCATTTTTAGAAACAAGTCTATTAAATTGAGATGTACGAAAATGGAAAATAATACTATTAAAATGGGACAGAGAGAGTAATGTATATGGCTAAGTACAAAAATATACTCAGTGGATAATTGACCTGTTTTTATCACTTTTTCACATATTTCAAATATTCAAGAATTTCAACAAAGTAGAGAATAATCAATATAGTACTGAAACATCTAAATAACCATATAAAAGCTTAACTACTTCAATACTTAATGTCCAATAAAATATTAAAATAAAATCGATACAAATATTCTAACATACCAAAATTTAAATCCTTCAAATCAACAAACAAACCATAACAATTTCAAAACAAGTATTCAAACATTTCAAAGTTCAAATCCTTCAAAGCAAATAACAAACTAAAATAATTCCAAAGTAAACATTTTCAATCCTCATAACATTCAAACAACGCCATCTTGGGAAACCCTACCTCTACCTGATTTAGATTCTTCTATCCTCCTCTTCAGATTCAAATTTATCATATAATTCTCTTACACTTCTGTACTTCTATGTGGTCTAAACTTATCATTTCCCTCATCATCAATGTCATCATCATCATTAATTCCATCAACGTTCCACTCTTGTGCCATAATTATCTCATGAGAAGATAACACATCATTGTCACAATCTCACTCACTTTTTTATTTGTTCAACTTTCTTGCATTAAATTGAATAAAAACAAGATTATTAAGTAAAGATGCATTGAGTCTATTCCTTTTTCTTTTTTGGTATGAACCTAGGAGTATAAAATAAATATAGAGTTAATCATACTAAATGAGTGAGAGGATCCTCACAGCTAATCTTTGTAAATTGGGAGTTACAACACAAAAAATTAATCACCATTGCACTATATAAACAAAATCAAACAATGAATAACATTTGTAAAATTATAGAAACAACAAAATTAATTATATATTTACCTGGATCAAACTTGGCATCATTTAAGGAGCATGTTTCCACTATATTTGATTTTCCAAAAGTTACATTTTTGTTTTTGTATATAGAAAGATCATCCAACATGATCTTATTTTGCATATCATCATCACCAGAGAATAAGATATCCATGCAATACCAAGAAAAATATCATTGTCTGAAAGATGGACATGATTCTTGTATTGATAGTATGGATTCAATCCATAAACTGTCAAATGTTATGGACAATCAAGTTTGTATTTGATTTTCATCAATTTCTTCAATAACAGACTCATAGTTATTTGGAACATTGTTTAAAAAAACCATGATATCTCATTTGCTTAGAGATGCTCTCCATACACAGAGTCCATTGATGACTTTTTATCAAAATCAACAATCCGAAGCACTTTAATTAAAGGTGTGAACACTTGGAGGCAAAGTGCCACACCATTCCAAAATGCAATGCTGATTATAGTTGAACAAACAATTTCTCCTATAGCACTATTGGAAAATCTGCATTTGTCTCATTCTGAACTTTCAAACATTTTATTCAAATATGATTTTTATCATTCAATCTTTTTAGAATCAGAAAGGATCAAAGAAAATTGTGTCATTTCGGGCCTCACAATATCCCTAATGTTTGTATGTGCTCTCATCATCGCTAAAATATTGTGATGTGCATAAACAAAAATTGGCAACGCCTTTGCTTGATAATATATTTCTTGATCCTTGGTTATTTAGCAATTGCATCAAGGATGAGGTTTATGGTATGTGCAACACTTGAAATCCAAACAAATTTTGGTCTCTTCTCTTTTAGCAACTGCTTGGCATCCATATTATTCGAGGCATTACCTGTGACAACCTTAACCACATTATATGGGTCAATATCCCCAATGCATTTATCCATGTTGTCAAAGAAGACTTCACCTATGTGTGCTACGTCAGAATAGTCTTTAGAGGAAAGAAAAATATTACCCAAAACGTGAATAGCATCAAGTTCATGATGCTTATTCTTTTTATATCACTCCAAACGTCTGTCATGATTGAACATCCATGTAATTTCCACTCATCTTCATATTTATTTAACATATATGAGGTTCTAGCAATCTCTTTCTTCAATATTTGTACTATCAACTCATATCGAGTAGGTAGTATAAATCTCGGTCCAAATTTACCGACTGCTTCTACCATCAATATGAAGGTATTTAACTCCACGGAATTGAATGGAATTCCTCCTTCATAAATCCATCAACTCACATAGTCTTTGACAACTCTGTTCTTTGCTTGAAAAGAACATCATTGATGTTTTTTTTCCCACAATCTACTTCCTCCAGAACTTATAGAACTCTCGTGATTTATAACACTAGTAAACTTGTCCATAGGACCTAGAGTGTGTGGTGATTTGGTGGTCCCGAGAGATTCCTGTAGCTAATTTTCATAAATACCCTTTTCAGTTAAGCCACTGTCAACATTAAAGTTGATCTCAATTGTTCTCATTCATCCTTCATATTTTTCCTTTTAAGTTTTGCTTCATTAAGAGCATTCCTACAGATCACTCGATCTTTTTTTGAATCTTTTGAGCAAGGAGCAACATTCACCGATCTGGTGTCTTTAAGTCTATGGATTCCCCCACTCACAAATTTCCCACGTTTTGAATATTGAACTTTATCCATGTTCTTGCTGTTAACCCATACACCGCAGTCCCATCCAACATCTTCTGAATTTTGTTTATAGACTAATTGAGCATTTGAAGGTTGAGAAGTACTTCGTGGGATTGCAATTGAGGTTGCCATTTTAAACACTTGATCTCGTCAAAAGTTAGTGTTAAGAACTAGAAACCTGGTTCACTCCTTTATTTGATGTTTTGGTGTGTTAAAACTAGCTTTTAGTTTCTAGTAAGTTTCTACATGTTATTCTTGTATAGGATGATTTAAGTTGTAATAGAGAAACTGGAAATTGGAAGTTGAATAAACTAGAAACTGGAAGCTATGAAGATCGAGAAGATAGAAATCTAGTTTCTAAACTAGAAACTAGAAATTGAGATGTCTGAAGCCTAGTTTCAGAACTGGAAGTTGAAGAAACTAGAAACTAGAAATCAGAAGTCTAGTTTATGAACTAGAAACTAGAAAAGAACTAGAAGACCAGTTTTTGAAAACAGGATTTTCAAGTGCCAATCTACACCAAAGCCATAAAACTAGAAACTAGAAAACTAGAGGAATTCAGTTTTCAAGTTTCAAAGCTATGAAAAGCACGTAAGAGGCGAGAAGACAAAAGGAATCCGAGTGGAACTTGAGTCTTATCCAATATTTCTTAAAGAATATCTACCAACAATCATGAACGAGGAATCTTCCAGCAATGAGTTTCTCGGACTGACGAACTAGCTCTGACAGAGCAGGTGAAAGTACACTGCACAAAAGCAAAAGCACAACAAAGCAGGCTTCTACGACAGGAAAAGTATGGCAATGATTGGACAAGATGCTACTTGTCTATAACAGATAGAAAATTCAAACAGTCCTCTAATCTACCTATAAATAGGAGCAACTATCCAATTTAACACTCACGCACAAACAAGCTGAAACTATGTCGAAATAAAAAATCAAGCTCTCTGAAATTACCTTGTGTCTTTCAAGAACACGAGACTTAGCTTTCTAGCTCAAGCTATTCATTTGGTGTTATTACTTTTCAAGTAATATACACAGCAGTCAGTTTTCCTTATTGGAATCCTGATTATCACGGGCAACTGCCAACCACAGGACGTTCTGGGAAGAATAGTAATCATCCCATTCCAGTTTGAAGGCTGCGAGATGCGTCCTCACTTCAAGACTGAAGAAGGAGCGGAGCAAGTTTCTTGGCAAATGCGCTAACAGGCCGACGGACATTAGCATTCGAGGGGCTAGCTATAGATCGTGAGATCTTGTAAAGTGCAACTTAGTGAATTTTCGGATTAAGTTCCAAAGAGTGGATGTAGGACTTAAGGATCTGAACCATTATAAATATCATGTTTCATTTATCACTTTATTTAAGTTTCTGCAATCTAGTTTTCAAGCTGATTTGAAACCTTCAATACTTTATAAGTATTGAAGTGTATAACTGAAAATTGGTAACTTAAAACTATCAGAGACAAAACTAGCTAAATCAAGTTTTTCAAAACTGACAAGTGGAAAACTAAGATCCAGTTTTCAGAGTTCTAGATATTATAAACTTCCACTGCATATTCAAAAACTCTGATCTCGGGACCAACATTCATTTCCTTGCACTCGTTTTTTTTTCTTCTGATTTAGCTCAGGTACATCAAGATGATGAACATCACCAAGCTTCCCAAGTACTTTGCAGAAAAGCTCAACATGTGGATTAACGGTCACTCATCATGTTGAAGAATATTCACATAGAGATGGTTGAGGTGATAGCTAATGGACCGCTAAAGATCACAAAGGTCAACTCCCATCTTGGAGGAACCGATGGTCCAAAAATCTTGAACAAGTCATATACTGAATGGACGGCACATCTTGACCCAATGGACCACGAACTGATTTTGGCATTTCTATCTCTGAAAAAGATGCAGAGATAGAGATATACTTGGGCAAGCCAGTGGCTGCAAGTCTGTGACTGGAAGAATGAACACATGCAAGCCAACAACACTGAAGGCAAGCCAGCGAGGGTGCAGTATAGCCTAGATGAGTTAGCGGTGGTGAGGGTGTGCGAGGTGGTGATGGGAATGGGCAAGCCAATGCCTACGAGTCTATGCCTGCAATTGTGTGGGAGGGGCGTACGTTGTATGTGAGATAACAGAACCAAGGGCGTGCCGACAAGAATGCAATGTGCGTGGGTAAGCCAACGGTGATGAAAGTTGGAGGCGTAGTGTGTTTATGAATTACATAGAGAGAAAATTTAGGGATTTACGATTAACTAGGACTTTTAGATTTATATTTTTTATTATATCAAATAATTTATAAATAATTAATACATATTTTATTTCAATATATAAATTTATTTATCAGGGCAACCGACTAATATTCGCCCATTCCAAGTACTCGATCGCCCGTGCCGCCTCGACCGGCTTAATTGAGTACTCGATGAGTACTCGCCGCAATAAAAAGTAAATGCCAGGGGCTTCTGCTTACATGGTTATCACCTCGGCTTGGGGCTGTCTAGCTGCTAGGTGTTGAGTAGGCAGGTGCCCAAGTCGAGTTTTACAACAGAAACCCTAGCAAGCCAACATTATAGTGCATTAACTCATGACATCTATTTTAATACAAGGACATGATCGTAAAAAGCTCACATCACAATGCTGAGCTAATACATATGCTATCTCCATGATATGCTCTTTTCTTCGTAGGATCCCCCCTACAGACAGGACATATAGATAACACAAAAACATTTACCTATGATACATGATTGAAAAATATATCATGTTTTGCATTTAGCTTGAGCTCATGGCTCGAAGATGAAATGATTTGCTTTATTTGTCTTTCAATTATATACAAAACTAGTACACACCCCGTTCGTTGGTGTATCGCGTGTAAATATTTCTCTTCTTGATGTGAATTTGGTTCATTAGTTAAACGAGTCGAATGAGTGTGGTTGAATGCAATTAAACAGAGAGAGTAAGATAGAAGCAACATAAGTATTATTATCATTATTAGGAAATATTGGTCGAGCTTCTAGACTTCCAAGTTTTAGGTTCGAACTAGAATTTTCATGACTTAGCTTATCCAAGTGCATGTGGTTAGCTCAAAGCAACTAATTTGATTTAAAAATTAAATCGAAATACATGAAATTTAAATGTCGACTTTTGAAGAAAAATTCATGGAATTGAAATGGATGAGCATCAAGTTTCTTGTGGGTAGATAAATCAAACAAGAGAAAACTTGTGCACCGCTGAAAATGGGTATAAGCAACAAAATCGAACAAAACAAAAATTTGAAAATTAGGGGTTATGTGTTAACCGACGTGCCGGTCGATAATCTGTATATCGATCACCGCAAGGTAAATCGATAGGAAGAGAATCGTTCATCGTATCTATCATCAGGAGAGGTTGATGCAGGTACGTTGGCCGATGCAGAAGGATTTATTGCAAGAAAATTAGAGTTTGGCTCGATTCAAAGTCTTAACATGCTTCCAATTGAAAATACTCTATGCAAACTTAATTTTAAACATAATAACGAGCATATTTAATTAAACCTACAAGGTTAAAAAAAATTATTACATCCATTCACCTTTCTCTATTTCACTTGGAAGCTCTAAAATGGCAAAAAAAAAAAAAAAGATCATCAGTGAAATTGTTGCGTTTGAAAATGGGTAGAGCTCTACTGGGGGTTGCCGGAAAATAGAGCAGAGGGGAGAGTATTTGAGTGGAAAGAGTGAGAAACCTTCAATTTATTGTGAAGGGGGTAGATATAGAAAAAAATTTAATGAATATGCTTTACTTCATGATTACATCAAATCCCACTTTCTTGTTCATTACTTTCTTTAGCTTCCTCGATAAGTTTCCAATAATTCATGTGCATACATTAAATCGACTATGAGAATATTTTTATTTTCATAGTCGATTAAATATATACAAATCATCTTGAATTTAATTAAACTGGGCAGGATGATTTCATGAGCCCCAATGCCCCATCTCGTAAAATGGACAGGTCAGTTCCAATTCCAAAATTAATAGGTTGATCGCATTGCTTATAATTATAAATTATTCAATCAACTTATTTAAATTAGGGGTGACAAATCGTGCAGATCAGATTCTTATCATGAGTATTCATTAATTATTTGATTCGTTAAGACCCAATCTATATTTGATTCAATAAAAAAATGTTAAATCTATATTCAAATTTGATATGCTAGGCTCGAGTCCAAATTTTATCCGGTCAAATTCGATAAATATCCAATCCAATAATTATCTAATAATAATTCAAAAATTATCCAATAGAATATGATACAAAACATAATAATTTGGGGAAAATTTTGCAGAAAATATGCAATCAAGTATTTCTAGTTCAAAAATCTGCAATCAAAAAAATATTACATTCATGGTCACTAGTTCAAACATCCAAAATACCCAATAAATAACATCCATAAATTATAAATCCAAACATTCTAAAATACTTGATACATTTAAATATTTACTTCAAACGTCAATTGCGTAACACTTTTCATTTTCAAATGCTCAAGTTCACTCCACCTACAAATTTGAGGGAGAAATAATAGTAAGAGTTTTAGTGTTTGTAATAACAATGATATTTAAAATTTTAGTGATTAACTTGCATCTATGATGATAAGATTGCAAGAGTTGAAGTTATGGATGAGACTTTTGATGAATCTAGACTAACTTCATTCACATTCAAATTTAGAATCTCACCAATTAGTTTATCGGTTGATACAATATCATTGAAAACTTGCAATTGAGAGTAAAAATAAACAAGAAAAATAAAATTTATTAAATTGTGTTAATAGGAAGAAAAAATACTAAAAACTAATTAAAGATAAATAAATAAATACTTTTTTGTTAATATATAATCTCTTGTACAAATAACTGCTTTTACCATACTTGTGTCAAGGGAACTACGATATTGATTAAGAACTCTTGTACCAACACTGAAAATAAATTCCAAACTCACCGTAATTATAGGAATGCTCGAAACATCACGTGCCATGAAAGTAACTTGAGGATACTTATATTGCTTTCCTTTCCAATATGCAAGAATAACCAACTTGGACTTAATGTCATTCTTGGTTTATCCAAATAAGAGTCAAATTAAGATTTTTGTTGGTTTAATTCAAATTTATCATCTAAAGCAATGGACTCCTACAAATTAATAAAAAGTTAAATAATTATAGATCCAATAACTATAATTAATAATAAAAACCAATACAATCTATAATACAAGTTACCTTGATCATTTCTTCATCCATTTCATTTAGCTACCATTTATACTTGTAAATACAATCTTATATTTATCACCCTTGATAGAAAGCTTTAAATATTCTTTCAAGAGAATATCCAACTTCTTTTTTAACTTATGAAAACTAACAAGAACCACTCTCATATAGTTTCTTATATGAAAACTCTACAAATTGAAGCTTATAACGAGGATCAAAGATAACAACTATGGTCAAGATCGTGTTTAGATCTGATCGATATTCCTCAAACTTCTAAATCATAAGAGCAACCATCTTTTTAATGTTTAGATTTCACCATGCAAATTCTTCTTCAATGAAGCATAACACATGACAATTGGGCAAAAATACAAATTTGAGGTAGGGTACATCCAGAAAATAAGCTTGTAACATCATAAAACAAACCCAAAAAGCTACGGATCTTTTTCTACTTTATCATATGTACAAGGACAATGGTTTAATTGGGGTCACTCAATTGAAAATTCAAGAAAACTTTCTTGTAGTACAAAATACTATCCAACATGAAAAAGGTACAATTTTATCTAGTAGGCACATTTTGCATCAATCTCTTTTATTACACAGACACCTTACTTACACATTCTAAAAATCCTTATTTCCTTAATGCTAATCCTCACACATATTTGACACTATCCCAAACTTTTTCCACAATCACACCAATATCTCTTAATTATATGAGCGCAACCATGAACATGGAAAAACTCACCATCACAAAGACTATATTGTTCATAACCAATTTTGATTGGACCATTTTCTACGCACATTATTGAAACTACATCAGTGGCGTATTAAAAAATTTAAATTGCGGGTACAATATATGGATAAAGTTAAAATGGGTATATATTGTTAAGATGTATATAAATAATAATGTAGTACATATAATTAAAAAAAATTGGGGTACAACACAAAGTGTTTTTACGCCTCTGAGCTACATAATCCAAAGTCAAAGAAAATATATTGTTCTCAATAGCCCAACAAAATAACATCAAAAATAATTTATTGGATAATGTTGCACCAGTATGAGGAGCAAACGTGAGAGAAAAATTAAACACCTTCTTTTGCAAGACCAATTTTTCATCAACGAAATTACTTGTAAGAGAAATATAGTTATATGTAGTAAGTGAGCTCTAAGAATCAGAAGTGAGACTCAATCTACCAGTTGCTTTTTCCAATATATGATTAATATTTATCTTCTCTTTCATGAATTTTTAAAATATCATACTTTCTTGTGTTTCTAGTAAAAAACTTTGCATCCCACTGAAGATATTGAAAACAACCTGTTAGGAATTAATGTTAGTTCCTCATTAGTATTAGAGTGTCCAACAAATTCTTTAGAGTCAATTAGATCATCCAGACTTGGATAGAGTAATTATACATTTATATTTTTGTATAGGTTGTTTGAGTTGTAATAACTTAGGAATTACTCCTTCTAGAAAACTTCTGTCGAAAATTGACTCAACAAGTTTATTGGAGAAGCAGACACAATAGCAGCGAAACTCACAAAGAGTTAGTTGTGAAGCCTTCAACAGAATGGACTTCACGACTGATATAGAGAAGAGCTACTCCAAGAACTGATAGCAAAGACAACTGACACAGATCCATTCTTGCAAGACGTACACATCACTGAAAAAGGTCTAAATAGATACAGACTTTGGGAGTGTGTACAAAGGCTAGAAGAAGAGGCCCGCTCACAGAGGATTTAAAAAATCGTATAAATACTCTTCAAGAGTATCGAATATGGGCTGCTGAATGTGCTGAAGCTGCTTACAAAGTTAAAAATCATATTGTGAGAATCTAAGCTAAGATCATCCTCGCCAGTTAGTTATTTTGTGTCGTAGAACACGAGACTCTTAGCGTCTTTGCTAAGAATTATCTTTTGGAATTCATACTCTACCCTTAGTTGAATCCGAGACTGGTTTCTAAACTCTTTTCAGTAACTGACACACACAACCATCTACTTCAACTACGTTATGCGAAGAACTAAAACTCACAGCCCCTTTCCAGCGAATGAGGCCTAGTGACACTTCGTGGTAAAATTGAATGACCTGAACAGAGCATATACAACATGAATTAGCTGGGTGCGTATGCAGCCAATGAAGGGATTCGTGAACTGAATCACGAAGTCCGTTTGCCAAGGATCGTTAATTGGAATATCAAAAATAAATTGATATGCCTATGATTAATCCTAGCATGCTCCTATTGAATATGCATAAGGGGGTTTATGCGGAATACCTGGATTGCGAAACCCTGAAGAACGAGTGCGCGGAGATTCCCTTTGATCTTTCCCACGCACAAAGATTTAATTCCTAACAGATCGAGGAAATAAATCTTAAGAAAATAAGTTAATTATTTTCGAAAAAACAAGGAGAGAGGGAGAAGAAAAATCCTCCTGATCTGATCTTCTGATCTGTATCCCAACTCAATCTGAATATCTGGTGAAGATTCCCTTCAGATTCCTTGTCCGGTTGAGAAGCAGAATTTCCTCCTCGTTCTCAGATCTAGTCGATCACCACAGCTCCCAAAACCTGGTTTGCTGTGTGCAACTTATGATCTCTTGTGGTGTGTTGAGATCTGAGGAACTGAGGCCTATTTATAGGAAAATACTGGACTTCTATTGGGCTTGAGTTTCATGGGCCAGACCAGAGACCAGAATGCAAATAGCAAATAAGGCCTATCAATTAATTAATTCTCATACTCAACCCAGAATATAATTAATTAATTAATATTGATTCATTCCACCAGAGAATCAATATTGTCCTACCTATTTGCTACCACGTTTTGAGGTACGGGTTGCATGGGCTCGGTATATCCCCACATTTAAGGTTACATATATTCGTTAATTAATTTAAGCTCTGACAAGCTATTTAATTAATTAACATCATATATTCCTGAATCAATCCACTCAAACCTTTTCACTTATGCTTGAACTTAATCAGCCTGCAGGACTTAGCATAACGAACCTTTTGAGCTGTTCAGGGAATGTCACCATCCTATACTGGATGTGGTTACCTAGTTCCAGTACCAGACAGTCATACACAAACTGCTATTACCCAAGATACAGATATACAAGCTCAACTAGAGCCTTTCACTGCAACTCAAAGTAATACACAATCTGCATATACTTCTGTACCTTCAAGTAGGCTTAGGATCTCATCAAGCCATAGAGATCTAGATTCTTTTAATGTCAGATAAAAGAACCCATCTCGACTTAGGTCCTTATCAATGTGTGCCCCACACCAGCATACCAAGCCATCCAAGATAAGATGCTTATTACTGCGTATGCTGCAGCCTACACCGACAGTTTATCCTGGAAATGTCTCAGCTGTGATAACCATTTATATCTCGCTAGGTCAAACGATTCATACGATCTTCTGTGATCTTCTACACACCGTATGATCTCCCTATCAACGAGATAAGAGGATAATTGCGTTTGTGACACATGTTTGTTAATTCAGACAGGAGATGAACATACAACATTTATGATTCCCAGTATATTAACCAATCGACCTTGTACATAATATACCAATCATAATGCTTTCAGTATATAAATCCATCAGCCAGATGACGTAAGACCTTCCCGCAACTGCTATAAATCAGTTATATCACATTTTATTCTTGTTCTAGTAATTTTTAGCCCATGTGGCAATTGAAGAGTGGACTTATGATCAGTTGTCATCCGAACCACTATAAAAATATTTTGTTTTATTTACCATTTTCTACTTTTATCGTTTTGTTTGCTGATATTGAAATTCAACAACTCATTAGTTGTCGGAGTATATCTTAAAATTAGTTAAGTATATTTCTAAACTAAAAACATTTATCAGAGTACTGGCTGACTTCAGAAAGAGTCAGTTGGACCACCACACCAGTAAAGACTTCTGCAGCTTATCAGCTCTAATGCGCTCATATTTAACAAATTGTAAAGACAAATCATGAACAATCACAACAACTCAGAAAAACTCTCAAAATTTTTCGTTGTCAAATTTAGACATGCGATAATCAAAAAATATTTCACCAACATCATGTGTGCTTTTTCTTGTACATGTATATTGATGATGAGTCAAGTTTATAGTTTCATTCTTGAAACTTTAGGATAAATATGCCCACAATATTTACATCAACATGTTTTCAAATAATCAACAGTAGATACAATAATTTCAAAATGTTCCCAAATTCTTGACGTTTGTTTTCTTTTGTTCTTTTGTAGTATCTTTGTTGCACTTGAGGTTGAATCTCAATGTACAACTTTGTGTGAATTTCTTCTAAAATTTACGTAAGGGGGGCTTGAATTTTTTGTTTCCATCTTAACTTCAATTCGGCAATATCCTATTTTTTCTTCTTCTTCACGAAGGGTTGTTAAGAAGTATTCAAACTTTATTTTTGATTGTCTCTAGATTAGCTCTAGTCTGTGCAAATTTTGTAATGTCCTATTAGAATATTTATTGAGTTGTAATAGAGCCTATCAAGACAAATTGACAAACTGGATGAGGAACCAATTCACTAGTTTGAAGTACACACAAGGTGGATACCAGCTTGGTAGATTTCACCAGTTCACCAGTTTGGAGCGGTGAGAAGAGCTTACTAGTTCAGAAATTCTAACCTGCATACAGAGACACAAAGAACAAGTCAGAGGAATTCTTTTTTGAGGATAGATTTTAAGAATGGAGATTACTTAAACTCTGGAGACCATGGTGTTCAACTAGTTAGGATTCCTCAGATTTCCAAAAAGAGCCTTTCTAAAACAAAGTACATAGACAACATCTTTTGTTAGAAAAGCAGGAGCATGTGCAAATCTTTTAGAAAGCAACATGTCATTCGCAGAAGAAAGAGACTCTAGATTTGTCAGCATTCAAAGTGTCTCTAAACGGCTACATTTCCAAATCTTCTCTCTTACGTCTATAAATACACGGAGGACTCCAGAAGTGAAGATTACCAAATTTCAAACCAATTAATGGAACTCTGCAAAATGGCAAACTCAAGGTTTCTAAAGTTCGAGACTTTTTCTAAGCTAACCGTGTGCCATCTTAGGACATGAGACTTGTTGCTTTCAAGCACAAGTTTATTCTTGGTGTTCTTACTTTCCAAGTAAGAACATAGCAGTTGCAGCTTATCTCCAAGTTGTGATTCTTACGAGCGTCTATCTAAAGTGGTCTACTGTTCTGGGAAGAACCATAAAATTCCCAAGTTCTGAAAGATGAGGTTACATGATGTTCCCACACTCCAAATGTACTAAGCGGAGAAAGCAATGGCCTGGGCGAGTGAGCAAGTGGACTGGTGGACACTAGCATTCATCAGCTTGCGATAGATCGTGAGAACCTTTGTATTATGAAGTTTAGTGTATTACAGACTTAAGGTCTGAAGAGAGGACATAGAGTTTTTATGTCCGAACCTCTATAAATCATTTTGCATTACTGGTTTATGTATTTTATAGTAAGGATTTAAAACTCAACACTATCTAAGTGCTGGAGTAAAACTCGAACCAGACTAAATCTCAAATTCACAAACAACAAGCTTTCAAAAACATAAACTGATGTGTAACAACCAGTTTGTGAGTGCAAGTTTTCTTTAAAATATTTCCATTGTGCATCTTAATACTTTGATCTTAGGACCAACAAATGGTATCAGGGCGGGTGGTTCTTTTAACTACTTGTTCTGCAACTCGTTTAGGACCATATCCTTTTTTTCTTACACTTTTTTTTTGTTTTAGCAAGGAGGTTTATACTTCCACGATTCACATTAAAAAGCTTCCACCATATTTGGTGGAGAAGTTCATGATACGGAAGAAGAGGTCCACCATAGTGCTCAAGAGTATACATCCATAAATGGTTGAAGTCATTGAGCGTGGACCAATCAAGATTTTTAAGGCTAACAATCGTCTTGGTGAGGATAACGGACCAGACATGGTCAAGAAGCCAAACGACGAGTGGACGCAAAAAGAGAAAAGACGTGCCTAGCTGGATTCCGTAGCTTAAGAGCTAATCATGTCAGCACTTCCAAGGGTGTTGGAAGAATAAGTTAGGCAATTTAACAACACAAAGGATGTCTGGGACTACCTTGTCGGCCTATGCTAGGAGACCAAACAAAGGAAGCGAAACAAGCTTCAAGTTTGTGTTTATAAGTATGAATCTTTTCAGATGCTTCCCAAATAAAATGTCAAATCTATGGAGGCAAGATTCAATACGGTTGTGAGCGAGATCAAGGCACTGAACAAAGCGTATTGAACTGCAGACCTCAACGCTAAAGCTTTGTCCAAAATGCCAAATGAGGAATGGTTTGTGAAGACAACCAGATTACAAAGATCTCAATGAATGAGTTATTCGCTCTACTCCAAGCACACAAATGGGACATACAGATGGTGGAAGAAAATGATGACGTTCGTATTGCCAGTTCACCAAGCAAGCTGTTGATGATGCAACACACAACACAAAGTGAAGGCCGAAGAAGCCATTCCAAAGTAACAGGTCGGTTGGTCAATCAAACATGATGAATGACTTATTCTCTACCTCAACCTCCTATTAGAAGGAAGGAGAGAGCTCTGTTGAAGAGCTTGAAGAACAGATGGGAAGGTTGACCAAGCTCATAGAGAAAACAAAGGCCAAGATGAAGGCCCCTCAATCAGATGACAAGAGGTTTATGAATAGAAGCCCCATATCTTGTTTCAAGTGTAACTCTCCAGACCACCTCAACTTTGAATGTTCGCGAGTGGACAAAGAGGAGAGAGAACGACTAAAGAAGATATTTGATTGAAGGGCATCGAAAGTTATTGCCAAGGCCATCTGTCAAGGACGGGAGTTCCAGACATCCCCGATAGCAATGATGAATACTACACATCGGATGTAGAGTCATAGGAAGAAGTGCTGCTCGCATTCGTGGCAAGAATTGAGGAGGAGAATGTCGATGCTGCAGAGAGTGAGGAACAAGCACTAGTTGCAATTGGTGACGAGGTAACTTACTCTTTACCAGTTTTTATTCCATCTGCATGCACAATAGAGGATTTTGAATCCTATTGCTCCGATTCAGAAGATTTTTCCCTTGACATTCTTTCAAAAGAGTTTTCTAAGTTTTATGCATTAAAAATTGTTTTATCCGGTGAAAACTCCTCGCCGAAAGCCCAAGTTTCAGTTTTAATCGATGAGATTGAAAAATCTCGATCTGCCAGCAAGGAACTGGCAAAACTTAAAGATCATCACTCCACTCTTCTTAAAAATTTTGAAAATCTGAAAAAGGAGTGTAACTCATTAAGAAAGAAAAACCTTGAGCATGAACAATGTATATGCTCCTTCAAGAAAAGCTCAAGAGAGCTTGAAGAAGTGCTCTTAATTCAAAGAGACCCCAAAGATAAAGCATGTCTAGGTTTTAATGAAAATGATTCAAGCAATCATGCATCTTCTTCAGGAACTGACATTGGAAAGAAGAAAATTTGCTTTGTAAAAGAAAAATCTAATGATCAGGCAAGGTTGAAGGGCAAATGGGTAACCAAATTTGTGCCAGCTAAAGCTGGAAAAGCTAAGTATTGATCTGCCAACAACCCAAAACTGGTTAACCATCAAGTGGCAAGGAAGTCGGTTCGACGAGAGAAACTGATAAAGCAGTATGTCCCTAAACTAGTTGAGTCACAAACTGGAAGCAAGCCAGTTCAACCCAAGAAACTAGTGAAGTAGTATTTTCCTACTGCGAGGAAACTAGTTTCTACGACCAATTTGTCCAAGCAATCAGTTTTTGTAACAAGGAGGGCAAACAACCAACCTGATTATGTTTATAACAGAAACCTAAATCTCACACTATATATGAAAAGTGGATCATACCAAATAGGGAGAACACCTATTTGAGGTCTAAGCCCGACTATTTTCTTTTTCCAAGGGTTAGGAAAGCTAACCATAATGGTCAAAGGTTTTCCTTCGTAAAACCACATGGTTGCTACACACATCGGGAACTTATGTTCTAAGGTCCTTTTAGAAATCTTACTTCCAAAAGGACTACACACACTTCCATTCTTTGTCAAACTAAAGTCATGCATTATTTTAGAAGGAAGGGAAATGTAGTAGGAAAAAGCACTGAGAAGCTACCTGCCTTAAGGGTGACTCAAATTTGGATTCCCAAAGGGTGGATCCAACACACTAACCCTGCAGGACCCGTAGTTACTAGGGGACCTAAAGTATAATTTGTGTTTTGCAGGAATAGAAGTATGCTAGTCAGTTTCAGAGGCAGAAAAACTTATGGATTCTAGAAAGTGGATGCACAACTCACATGATAGGGGAAAGAGATCGTCTCTCAGATCTTATAATGGTCAGAGGACCACAGGTCATGTTTGGTGACAACTCCACGAGAAGAGTTATTGGGAAGAGATGTGTGGAGCAAAATGAAATCATCATAAAAATGTATACCTTATCACCAATATGAAGCATAAACTTCTTAGCATCAACCAACTTAGTGAGAATGATTATGTCGTTTCCTTTGTCGAATCAGAATGTTAAATTAGAGATAAAACTTCAAATGGAGTTAAGCTCAGAGGCATAAAGAAAGGAGGCCTTTATGTGGTAGACTGGCAAAATGGTCAAACAAGTTTGTGCTTCGTGGCAACCAGTTTTATAGAGATAAACTGGTTGTGGTATAAGAGGCTAAGCCACTTGAACTTCAAGACGATCAATTACTTATCCAAACACGAGCTGGTATAAGGTCTACCCAAGGGCATCTTCAATAAAGAAGGCATATGCAGAGCATGCCAACTAGGAAAACAGATCAAAGCATCCTTCAAGAACAAGCCAGTTAGTGCATGCACAAAGTGACTTTTGGATCTACTGCACATGGACTTGTTTGGACCAGTAACTCCACCCACAATTAGAGGAAAGAAGTAGACACCCTCCACTTCTACCTCCTACCAGATAGAAGGAGAGAGCTCTGTGTAAGAGGTAGAAGAGCAAATGAAGAAGTGGCTAAGCTCCTAGAGAAAGCAAAGGCATAGATGAATGCTCCTCAAACAGAGGACAAGAGGTTCATGAAGAGATCACTGTGATCTTGCTTCTAATGCGGCTCTCTAGATCATCTCAAGTTTGACTGTCCACGTGTGGACAAAGAGGAGAGAGAAAGGCTAAAAAAGATCTTTGAGCGAAGAGCTTCAATGGTCGTTGCAAAGGCGATGATGTAAAGAACAAAGGTGTCCAACATCCCGGACAACAATAATAGATACATCACTTTAGATGAAGAGTCTGATGAAGAAGCTCTCCTAGTATTTCTAGCCACTATCGAGGAAGGAAATGACGATGATGCAGAAGCAGAAATGGCCTTAACTGAAATTGGTGATGAGATAACCAATTCTCTACCAGAGACCCCAAAGATAAAGCGGGTCTAAGCTTTAATGAAAATGATTTTAGCAATTCTACATCTTCTTCAGGTACTGACACTGGCAAAAAGAAAATTTGTTTTGTAAAAGAAGTTACTTGTGATCAGTCAAGATTGAAGGGAAAAGGCGTAGCAAAAATTTTCCCAACTCTTGCTGAAAAAGCTAAATGTTAGACTGCCAGCAACCCCAAACTGGTTAATCAGGTAGTGACCAAGAGGTTGGTTCTTCGGAAAAAACTGGTAAAACAGTATATTCCCAAACTGGCCCAATCACAAACTGAGAAAATGTCAGTTCAACCCAAGAAACAAGTTAAGCAGTGTGTTCCCACTACAAGGAAGTCATTTCAACAATCAGTTTGACAAAACAACCAACTTTAGTCTGGCGAAAGTAAAACAACCAACCTGGTTACTCTCATAACCAGACACCCAAATCTCATTTAAAAAATAAGAGGAGGAACATAACAAGTAGAGGAAACAAATACTTACGGCCCGAGCTACATAAAATTTCTTTTTCAAAGGCTAGGAAGGCTAACCACTATGATCAACAATCACATGGTTTCTATACACATCCAAAACTAGTTTTCTGAGGTCCTAATAGGAAATAAGCTTCCAAAAGAACTGCACACACTCTCATGACTTCTCAAATGAATGTCATCATTATATGAGAAGGAAGATAAAGGTGGCAAGAAAATACGTTGAAAAGCTACCTACTTTTATGTTAACTCAAGTTTGGATTCTCAAAGTGTGGATCCAACATACTAATCCTGCAAGACCCATAGATAATCAAGGACCTAAGGTATAATATACATCTTGCAGGAAAAGGAATCCACAGACAAGTGTACGCCCAAAATTATTATTTTTATAAAGAAAAGATATATATATTATTGTTTATATATGATTTTACACAATATTTATATACATTTTTATTTATTTTATCCCCAATTCTTATCATTCATATATTGTACCCCCAATTTTAAATTTTTGGATCCGCATCTGGACCAGCTTCAAGGGCAAATGAGCGTGTGGATATAAGATAGTGGATGCTCTGCGCACATGATCGGAGAAAGAAATCTTCTCATAGATCTCATAATTGTCAAAGGACCAACAATCATCTTTGGTGAAAACAATAAAGGTAGAGTAATTGGAAAATGATACGTTGAACAAAATGGAATTATCATCTAGAATGTATCCCTTGTCACCAACCTGAAGCATAACCTTCTAAGCATCAGCCAGCTAAGTGAAAATGGCCATGTTGTTTCCTTTGTTGAATCTGAATGTCAAATTTGAGATGTAACTTCAGGGAAGTCAACTCAGAGGCATGAGGAAAGGAGGACTTCACATGGTAGATTGGCAAAGTGGACAAACAAGCTCAAGCTTTGTGGAAACCATCTCAAGTGAAACAAATTGGTTGTGGCCTAAAAGTCTGAATCATTTGAATTTCAAGACTATCAATAATTTAGATAAGCACGAGCTAGTAACAGGCCTGCCAAAGGGAATCTTCAAGAAATAAGACATCTGTAGAGCATGTCAACTGGGGAAGTAAACCTAAGTCTCGTTCTAGAAAAAGCCAGTCAGTGCAAGCACTGAGCGGATACTAGAGTTGCAGCACATGGACCTCTTTGGACCAGTGACTCCACCCATCGTTGAAGGAAAAAAAGATGTTATGTGGTAGTTGTTGATGATTACTCGAGATACACATGGGTGAAGCTTCTCAAGACCGAGGACGAAGTAAAACTCATACTCCTTGAGCTGGTGATGATTGTCCAAAATAACAGATGAGTCACCGTAAAGAGGATCAGATCAGACAAACGGAACTGAGTTCTGCAATGGACCTCAGACGGATTTCTACGTTGAAGTCGGGATAGAACATGAAAGGTCATCCGCGAGGACTCCACAACAAAATGGGCTTGTAGATAGAAGAAATCACACTCTCAAAGAGGCCATGAGGAACACGCTGGCATAAACCAGTTTAGGGAAGAGCTATTGGGGAGAAGCTGTTTTCACAGCCTGCTACACACAGAATAGATGCGGACTCATCAGTCGTCTGCACAAAACTCCCTATGAAGCGTATAATGGTGGTAAGTCTTCCTTAGCTCATCTCCGTGCTTTTGGTTCACCATGTTATATTCACAATAACGGAAAACCAAAGTTGAATACTTTTTCTCCCAAAGCTGATGAGGGTGTTCTCCTTAGATACGGACACCCCTCTCCCATAGTGTTAGTATTATGAAAGAACTGGCTGAAGAGTTTCATGAGATCAATAATGTTGATAAAAAATTAGGCTTAAAAAGATTTGATCTTGAACCAATTGCTTTGACTAGATCTCTAGGTGAAACTTCTTCACGACAAGTTTCCTCAGTTGGTGTTGAAACCGTTGAGAGGGCCGATGATGCTATTGAACTTGTTGAGGCCATGGATTTCATTTCCATAGTTAACAGCATAAATCAAGAGGGAATCCAACCTAGAGTTTTCGTGCTTGAAGATGAAGAACCTTCAGAAAGAGCTCCAGAGACAGAGGAAGTGGCAGATCATGAAGACCTAATTGGCGAGTTAGGAACTGATGGTGTTGGAACTGAAGATTAACGAATTTATGAAGTCATCACACCAGTTCTTGAAAGGTCAAAAGTTGAGGATGCACAACCCACGGGAGGACCAGTTCCATATCAAGAACCAGTTTCAGGAAGACAGATCATGTCCAAATATTTCCACCTAACAGACGTGCCAATCACCACAACGTCTTGCCAAAAGTCATTTTTCCAACCAATCAAAGTTAGGGAACTTCACAGACCTAAATTGTTGAGACACCATCCAGAAGATATTGTACTAGATGATGTTGCAAATCTAGTTTGAACAAGGCAAGGAAGTACTCTACTCATTTGCTATATTTCCCAATCGGAGCCGACGAAGATTGGAGAAGCGCTACAATTGTCAGACTTGATCAACGCAATGCAAGAAGAGCTATCAGAGTTCACCCGAAACAATGTCTGGTACTTGGTCGATAGACCTACACACCATCCAGTGATAGGTATCAAGTGGGTCTTCAACAAGAAGGATGGAGCCGACAACATAGTCAGAAATAAGGTGAGACTTGTTGCTAAGGGATATGTGCAATGCAAAGGCATTGATTACCATGGAACCTTTGTACTAGTAGCCAGGCTAGAAGCAATTAGACTCTTCTTAGCCTATGCAACATATCACAACTTCACTGTCTTTTAGATGAACGTGAAGAACGTTTTTCTCAAACTTAAGGAGAAAGTACATGTTGAAAAACCTCCTGGCTTCGAACAAGGTACTAAGGTCTACAAACTGAGGAAAACTCTGTATGGGATAAAGCAAGCTCCATGATCTTGGTATGAGACACTATCTCAGTTCTTGCTGAAGAATGGCTTCAGGAAAGGGAAGATCGACATGACTCTCTTCCTTATCAAAGATGTTGAAGACATACTTCTTGTTCAGATCTATTTTGATTACATCATCTTCGGATCCAAGAACTCATCTGGTATCCTTGGTGTGACGAGCTCAATCTTATTGGATATTCAAACTCAGACTTCAAAGGATGCCCAATTGATTGAAAAAGCACCAGTGGTACTTGTCAATTTTAGGATATAAACTTATAAGCTGGTTTAGCAAAAAGCAAAACTCAGTTGCAACTTCAACCACTGAAGCTGAATATGTAGTTGCTGCCACTTGTTGTGATCAAATCTTATGGATCAAGCAGCAACTAAAGGATTATGATGCCATGTTTGGTTGCGTACCAATCTATTGTGATAACAATAGTGCAATGTGCATTACAAAGAATCACGTTCATCATTCCAGAACAAAGCACATCGACATTAGACATCACTTTATTTGGGATCATGTGGACAAGAAAGGGTCTCGATGGATAATATCCGAACTAAAGACCAACTCGCAGATATCTTCACATATCCACTTCTTGAAGAAAGATTTAGAGAGCTATGCGTCAAACTCGGTCTTCTAGAGTTTGGCGAAATAGCATATGAAGAGGAATGAGTCCAACCTCTCATCCTTGGTTTTCTGAAGAAGTTTGAGTCTATGCTCTTAGTTTTGAGAAGAATTAAACTGAGTCTAAGCTCTCAGTCTTAGTATTGTAAAAGAGAATTAAACTGCACACTTTTACCAGTTTAAATTAAGCTTTTCAGCTTCTGCCATATTGGCAACCATGCAGAGAGGAGACCAGTTTTCCAAGTCAGCAAACTTGGACAAGGTGGGAGATTCAAAGCGTCGTGATCACAGTCACACACTCCACATTAAATACGACATTACCGCTCCTCAAGAAATAGAGGAATAAGAAGCAGACACGTCAAAAGGATTCAGAAGCATATATCACGGACGCAAAAAAAAGATTAAATCTCCTAAATATTTGGAACGTTTCAACTTCAAGAGGACTGAACCGTCAAAGAAGAGGAAATCACTCTCCATATATAATGGGATCTCTGCAAACCATCGAAGGTATCAAATACACTTACCGATTCCAGATCTCCTCTTTATAATATCCTCTTGAATTCCTCCCCCTCTCTAAATTACTCCAACTCTCAAATGGCATCTTCCATCATAAAATCGGAGACCAACCAAGATGCCTACGAGCAAAGAGACATTGTTGTTGCTCAGTTGGAAGGGAAAATCATCATTCTCACGAAGATTCTATCTTATATGATTTTCTTATTGCTTGGCTCTCCGCTTTCAACAAGAATTTTTATCTCAGGGTCGAGAGGAAGAAGGATATCCTTACCGTCAGGAAATGATTTTTCCATCATAAGATATATGATGGATAGTCAAGTGGGCCTTAGTAGAACTTTTCCTTCGTCACAAGGATTGGAGGACTTCTCGATGGTAAGACCTCTTGAAAGCTCCATCATCACCTTAGATGGATTCTTGATAAACTCATATTATTACTCACTTATCTATATTTTTCTCCATTGTTTCAAGTGTTTTATATTATATTTTTACTTATTTCTGTGCATGAGACTATTTTAGAGGGTGTTATGCTTGTCATGGTAAGATTTTGCAGGTTTTAGGCCGAATTCATTGGAAACTCGAACGGAAAGCAGTTGATGTTCAAAGGAATAGTCACGAATTCTTCCACATGTGGAATCTGACCTAATGGATCATGGAAATAGAAAGATCATTGAGTTAGCTTTCCAACGCAACTGGAATCGGGTCAATCGGAGTTTGGGAACACGAGTTATGGCCAAAATCGTGAGAATGTGCAGAAGGAGTCGACGGAAGGAATCTCGGGAGACACAGAGGTTTCTGTTTCGACAGACAGGCAGCCCGTCGATCGAGACAGAGGACAAATTCTGGAAAATTTTGATTTGCAGCCGTGTCGACAGACAGGCAGGCCGTCGATCGACATGCGCGCCGGAAAGGCATATTTTTGCCCAATTTGGAGATTTTTCTTTCCCAAGCCATTACTTTTTGAAGATTTAATTTCCCCCTCTATAAATATGAACTCTTAGGCACGAAAAACAAGCTTTTATATCTATCTTTTCAGTATTATTACACTTAGAATAATTGAGCTTTGGAGTTTTTACAAGACATTCAAGGTTCCTCTTTATTTGTAAGTTCATTAATAATATGTTCGCTTTAATTCTAGTCATGTTTTGTGGCTAGAACCCTAAACAGGTTCTAGGGTTATGATTTCTTTTCTGATGCATGCTAATTGATATCAACTCTCTAAGCATGAATTAATTCTCTGATTTAATTTTATAATCTAGATTAAAAGAAGGATCGAGAGGTGAATTGAGATCTAGGTTTATAGTCAATAATTGATGGATCGAAAGATGAAAATTATTGACAGGAAGAGAGAATTAAATGTTTGTTATCTGTCCAACCAAGAAGAAACCTACATAGGAATAATTAGATAATTATGAGATTGATTAATTTTGTGTTCTTGAGACCGAGAGGAGATAGTCACTAATTAATAATCTAGGATTTAAATTGCCGAACCAAGGAATTTAATCCATCAAAATCTATGTTTTCCCCATTGCTGAGTTGATTGATATTGCATGTTGATGATTAGATTATCTGCCCTAGGATTTGTGTTTCCCTTTATTGTTTTCAAAACCCTTTAATTTCTCGCATTGTCATCTTTAATTTCTAAAACAAAACCCCTTTTCTGAAATCCTCAAACTTCTGTTCTAAGAATCGTGGCTAGTACTTTGGGTTTTTCATTGCACAGTCCCTGTGGGATCGACCACCTTAGGGTGTAAAATTTATTTGCTTAACCGCTAAACTGCAGTTATCAATTCTCAAGGTCCGACCATCACTGTCTCTGCTCTTTACTCTTCTCTAAGCTTGAAGCAAAAGAGAAAAGAGAAAAAGGGAAAGAGATGGAGGAGTGAAGGAGAAGTCAAAGAGAGTCTACCAGAAGCAAGCTTGTTTCTCTTGTCATTTCTAATGTTTGCTTCTAGTCAAGCTTCACTCTTCTTGCTGGGGGCTAGTTGCAATATTTTGGAGCAGAGGTTGCTGAGATAACAACCTATGCTACTTTCTTGTTAGCCGCCTAGAGGAATGATGTTGACACTATAGTGCAAGTGGCAGGACTTGCTTATAATGGAGGCAACAGATGGAGATTGATGGTGAGATCAATCCAGCTGGAGCACCGCCTTAAACTAGTGGTGAGACTAGTGGAGGCGAGGATGAGGAAAGCTGACAGGTGGATGGGTTCTCCCTGAATCCCATCACCAGCTTCAGAGGAGGAAGATGAAACAAGGAGTCAACAAAGAACAAGAAGAAGATCAGATCAGTTTCAGAAGCAGAGACGAAGCTTATTGTTTTTCATTATACTTGTAATTTTTCTGCTTTCCAAAAGTTGTAAAGAAATCAATGAAAAATCATGAATCTCTGCTTATTTTGAAGACAATAACTCTTTGTCTCAAAATGTCAGCCTCATTTCAAAACTGATGCTACACATTCAAGTGTAATCAGTTTTTTGCCCTTGAACTTTATTGAAAAATATCTCTCCAATTAAGGGGGAAGGTTTTAGGGCAAACTGAGTAACCAAGGTGTTCAGTTCTTGAGTATTAGATTTTGATAGAATATTCATTGTAAACTCAGAACTGACCGTTTTACCAGTTTAATAGAAGTGATTTTTGACAACATTAAAAAGGGAAAAATTGTTAGGAAGTATTCCTAAGTATTTGTTGTTTTGATGTGTCAAAAGTTTGTATAGAAACCACCAAGTTAGAAGTGTCTCTAGATTAGTTTAGTTCATATAAACTTGTAAAGTTCTGTTAGGATATATCGAGTTGTAATAGAACTGACGAAGCTGATCAAGACAAACTGGGTGGAAATACAAAGCCCCAGTTTGGATCGTGTGGAGTAAGGAAAGATCAGCTACCAGTTTGGAGTTGATGACTCAGAGAAACTGACTGAAGATACCAACCTAGATCATCTTCAGTTTACAAAGTCAATTCCTTCTCACACGAAAAGACAAAGAGAACAAGTCAGAGGAATTGCCGAAGATCAATCTTTAAGAATGTAGTTTTATTAAAGATTAATGAAGCACTATCAAGTTCAGATCCCTCGGATTGACATAGTAGTTCTGATACAAAAGCAAAATGTCGACATCCTATGTCTTGAAAAGGATGTAGCACGTGCCGAACCTCAGGAAAAGGGCCATCACAGTTCAAGCTACGTATGGCTGGCGTACAACCTAAAGGCTTCTTAGCCAAAAAAAAGAACCACACCTGTGTCAAAGGGCAACTTTTCTTACTCGACGTCCCAAAGCCCCTTCTAATGTAAAATTGGATGCTTCCTCTACTTCCCCTGCCACTCCTATTGCTATTACGACTGCTATTTAAAAAAAAAAGATAGGACACATCAGATTGGACGATGCTCAAATGTCTCTAAATGACTAGAATTTGAATTACCCGCACTTCGTCTATAAATACACGAAATATCCAGAGTAATAAATATAGAAAGGAGAGACAAGCACCGAAACTCAACTCAAGTAAAAACTCGACAACTTCTAAACTCTCAGCCTACCGTATCTCATCTATTGAACACGAGACTCACAGCTTCTAAGCTCGAGTTAGTTTATTGGTGTTCTTTCTCTCCTAGAAACAACACAACAGTCACTGCAGATCTCCAACAGTGATTCTTACGGGCATCTAGCCAACCAGTTCGATAGTTCGAGAGGGACTATAAAGCTCTCAACTCTGGAGGAGGAAGCTGCGTGGTATACCCACATTCCAAATCTTCGAAGTCGAAGGGACCAGAGGCCTGGACGAGTGAGCTAGTGGAGTGGTAGACACTGACATCTACCAGCTAGTTGTATATTGTGAGACACATATGTAACTGAAGCTTAGTGAATTTCCAGACCAAGGTCTGAAGAGAGGACATAGAACTTTAGGCTCCGAACCTCTATAAATTCCTTGCTTTCTACTGTTTTTTTTTTTTTTTTGCATTTCTGCAAGGTTTTTAAAACTCAACACATTCTAGTGTTAAAGTATATTCGAACTGAATAGTAAACTCTCTGCTCGCTGATAAATCGTTTTTATAAACACAAATTGATCAAAAACCACCAGTTTGTGAGTGCAAGTCATTTTTGCACCCTATATATACTCTGATCTCGGGACTAATAAAATTGTAAAAACTTTAGATTTTGTGTTATAATTGCAAAAACTGAAATTTTTATGTTATAATTACAAAGATTTAAAAATTATGTTATAATTATAAAAGTAATGAAAAGCTTTGTTGAAATTTGCAAATATCCCTATATAAATTTGATATTGAATAAAAGTAAAAAGTTAACACATTAAAGCTACAAATTAACTCATACAAGGATCATCAACAACGATAAACTAATTGGTAATTAGTCTCGCAACAATTTTAGAACAAACAATCAGAAAGAGTGAATCGACAAACTCCTTTCCACTATAACCTAAAAACATGTATAATAAAAAGACCAACTTAAAAAGCTTGATTTCACCAAAAGATGCAACTCAATGGAAATGCATTATCCCAATTGCTTCATCTATCAAAGATATTAAACTTTTCAATCTAGATGCCAACTTTATTTTCTATATAGAGACAACATACGACAATATAACCTGTGAAGTATAAAAGACACCATGTACGAAATATTCTAACAAGAATGCTAAAAGAGATGGAAAGGGAATTTGGCGAGTCAGTCAGATGTGTTGGATAAGGATTTCTAAATCAAAAAATATATGAAGATACATGATCTGAGTTAGAGGAGGCCAAATAGAAAACAAACAGATCTCAAAAGTCGAAACTTAGATTCACCTCTTAAAAACAAATAATTAGGGGTGAGCAACGGACCGTTCGGGTTGAAAATAGCACCGAACCCACAAAATCGTAAACGCGCAAATTTCCCAAAACTCAACCCAAACCGTCCGAATGAAAATATTAAAATCGAACCGTAATCAAACTAAACCGAATCATTGGTTTCGGTTTTAACCGAAAATTCTTAGGATTTTTTCATAAAACTGCTAAATTAACACAATTTAATGGAAAAAAAACCACAATCCAAAAATGTAATAAAAATAAAAACCCACAATCCACAAATCTAACACATAATCATTAGTTTACCAAATAAAAATATGAAACATGATTCAATCAAAATCCAAAGCGCTGAGGAGAGGAGCAGCTTGAAGCTGTAAATGCGCGATTACAGTTAGGGATACATAATAGGATTTGATTTTTTACGTTTATATTTTGTAATTTGTAGGAAATAAACTTTATATTTCATATAGAATATATAATCATATAAATAAATACAAAATGTTTAATAATTTACATATGTATATAAAGTTCGGTTAGGTTAAAATCGCACCCAAACCGAACCGAACCGATAACCCAAGATTTTAAAAATTTATCTCAAACCTAAATCGCATATATTTTCAAACCAACTCAAACCGCCCGAAATCCGACAGTTCGATTTGGTTTGCAATTTTTGATTTAGTTTTGCTCACTCCTACAAATAATAAATCCGGCACACTACACAAAACCTCAAATCAACAAATACAATAACCGGCGACAAGAGATTGCTCATAGAAATAGGACTGAGAGCCTATGAAAGTGGGTGAGAGATTGTTGCACAAAAAACGAAGGCTTAGACCAAGAGATTGTTGCATATAAATCTAGATTTCTATGGTGAGATAGAAAACTGAGAGATCGAACTTCGAGAGAGATTGAAAATTGAACGTGAACGATTACACAATAAAAATGTAACTCTAGTTTGATAATTAATATAATAGTTATTAAATTTTAAAGTAAATAAAAATAAATCAAAACTACATGTTTTTTTGCTAAGAGTTCTTTTCAAAATCAATTCATAATTCCAAAAGATTAAAAAATAATGGCATGTTTATTTACTTAACATATGTAAAATACAAAAAACATTCCATGTTTTTGGCAATTTCCTTTTGGGAGTCAATCGCAACAAATTAAAACTTCATGGGGTCTTTTTGGAATAAATCAAAAAGCTTTCCTAAAAATTCCGTAAATAGCGATAGCACTATTTAATTGAAAACCATAAAATCTTTAGTCCATCTCCGCAACAGAGAGCATCACTTTCGCCCAAACAGAGAAACTCACCTCATGGAAACCGTTTCGTCCCCAATTTTATACTCCCTCCGCTTTAGCGGCGCCGCCGCCACCTGCACCTCCACATCCACCTCCGCCATATACGCCCCTAGTACCGCTAAATTGTACTTTCACATACACAGCAAGCGCCACTGCGGTAGTTCTCCGCTTGCTTCTCCAGGAAAGTGCCGTTTGTACAGTTTCTGCAGAAGATTCCAGAAGAAATTGCGGTTTGATCGGTTAATTTGTGATGCTTCCTCAATGGATTCAGCTGAAAGTGAGCCATCTCAGAAATTCGCGGTTCTTTTTGAAGTCGAAGGGTGTGTTATATTTCATTGCCATTTTCGAAACTTTATTTTGCTTTCATGCGTTGAGATTTTCCTTTTATATTTGTTTTTAAGGCGGGTTGGATATTTACTGTGTAGAGTGCTCCATTTTTCTTCTATTTGACTTCCGTGCATATCTTGGCCGACTGGCCGTGGTGTTTTTATGCATGGAGGTATTGAAGTAATTCAAGTTCAGTTTTCTGCATGTTTCTGTGGAATTTGAGAACCTAAATTCAAAGAGATGCTGCTCCGACTTGATAATTGCGTTGCATCGATTTAACTAAGGACCGTTGTCTAGATTGAAACTTTTATTCATGCCTTACGGTGGCGGGAGCTGGGGTTGGTAGATATGTGCGAGAAAATGAAATATGAAATTTAAATTAGAGTGGAATATACTTCGATTAATCGAGGACTTGCTCAAGTGGTTGTAGGTGCGATATTGCTTAAACATTGTAGCCGAAAATAAATTTTACAATACCCTTAATTAGGGATTTTATGTTGTTAATAAAATTTGTTAATTGTGATGAATTTGACTAACTTCTGATTCAGTCTGTGCCTCTTTCTTTTGGTTCATTTCTGATGCTTATTAAATGGTATACCTTCTCACTGTTGCTTTATTAAAGCCCTTGTAGTTGTGGTTGTACTGATAAGTCTTTTCTTCAGGGTTTTAATGGATGTATATCGATTATGCAACCGACAAGCCTTTAACGAAGGTTCTGCATCTACCTCAAATTTATAGTTTCTTCTTACTTAGATTTATTTATCTTTGTTGACTTTCTTCCACTTAAAGGCTTACACGGGTTCTTGTGAAAATTTCAGCATTTAAAAAGCTGGGGTTAGACTGTGCAAATTGGAGTGAACCAGTTTACTTAGACCTTCTAAGGTGTGATAGTGTATCAAATATCCAGAGAAGATGCGCTTAAGTTTGAAGTCCACCCTATGACATCAATTCACTTTACTTCCGATATTTTGTGCTTGTGGGCTCTGCATTCTTTCCATCTTCTTGATGTTCTTCCTTTTCTATGCTTTGCATGATTTGACATTGTCTTGGGTTTCTTTTCTGCATTCCTTGTCTTCTTGTGTTGTTGGATAGTGGCCAAAGTAGGAAAGAGCTCGACAGCAAAACAAGAAACACCCTGGATATTAACTATTGACAGTTTTCGGCTAGATCACCAAATTGAAGGCTCTCATTTTCCTACGCCAAGCTCAATAACCCTATGACATGAACGTGTCTCTTTCCCATCAGATCCATTTTCTGTTAAATTTACATTTTATAGGCAGTAAAAAGCAAATAAGTTTATTTGCTGAAGATGGAGTTGTTAATCCTTTATTACATGGAACCTATGAAGAAGTTATGCAAAACAACTTATAGTGGCATGTTCTTTTATGCACAGGAAGAGTGCTGGTGACGAGGAAAGGATGTTAATATTGTATTTTAACAGGGTGAGTATTCTTAAGAACATTGGAGGGCAATTCATTGCGCTTACTCAATGCTACTGGCTTTTTACTTCTTTAATCTAATGTATTTAGGAAACCTATTGTGGCAGATTGGGTGGCCCACATCAGTTGCCACAAGTGAGAAGGGGTCTTTTATGAAAAATGTTCTTCGTGAGAAGGTATTTATAGAATTTTTTTTAAGCAGCTGTTGAAATTGTATCCGCAAAGATCACGTATCTTAAGGACTTAACCGCATTTATGCTTATCATATCCTTCTTTAAAGTCACTTATGTCGGGTGAGGATGGAACCAATTTGTTGTGCACAAATTGATTATGTTATGATGTGGTTAAGATTTTCTATAAAGACTATCAGTCCCAAATTCACCGTTTATTGCTTTCTTGTTTTATGGATTTTTCTAGATAGTTTAATAAGATTTGGTAAATTGAATGGTTGATTGTCTGCAGAAGAATGCACTGGATGATCTTGTCATGTCTAAAGCTTTTTCATTAAGACCTGGCGCTGAAGAGTGAGTTCTAAATTCTGCATTGCACGAGTGATTTTAGAAATCAGATAGCCTTTCTCCATTAATTGCACAAACACCTAGGTGCTGAGGATTTTATGTGTGTGATTGGACTGTATTGTCCCTTGCTTATTGAAAAAAAAAAATCTTTATGGAACTGTTGGGGAAATCTTTTCTTGCCGTGCAGGCAAAACTATGTGCTTTTCCACATTGGTTTCCTTTGCCGTCAGCCTGATTTTATCAAAAAGATTGTAGATGAGCAGTGCTGCATGTTTTTACACTTTTGGGGGATATTCTAAAAAATGATGATGACACCAGTTCAATGTAGCTTTTGAAGTAGTGAACTTCTGCTTCAAATATAAGACATAAAACTGCAATTTTAGATTCCAACATGTTATTAAGTTTTTGAAAACTTTAGTATTTAGAGTTGCATGTTATTAGCTGTTTTATGGTGCTCCGTAGCTTTTTGATCAGGTCAATCTACTTGCCTTTTTTTTCTTATCTTCGACCCCTTCATCTTAGGTTCATGGACGAGGCTTGTGAAGAAGGTGTGCCGGTGGGTATCTTGACAGCATACAGTATGATTGGGGAAAAGGTTGCAAGGTTTGTTAGTACTATAAATTTTGTGCCATATCTCAGATAATGACAAGGGCAGTTTAAGGGGTCAATGTGTCTTTGGTGGAAATATATTGTTTTTGAGCACACAATGTAATTATAGAAAGAAACAGCTTATATTAAATTTAAAATAATATTTGTATAATCACACTTGACATGGGAGCAACATCTTCGAGTGTGCAACTCAACATTTTCATATCATACCACCATTATTGATGGGATATATTGTTGATTATTAGATCAATTGTTGAAAAGCTTGGAATTGAGAGAATATCTAAGATAAAGATCATTGGAGATGATGAGGTGAAACAAAGCTTTTATGGCCAACTAGTATTTGGAAAAGGTGTATCTTCCAGTTTGGATGAGCAGTTAGCGAAAGCAGTGAATGAAGCAGGTAACAAGCTCTGTTTTACATATATGCCCATGTAATTGCTGTGAGATCAGTAAGATTATTGTTTTTGTGTTGAGAATCAGCTTCTGCTGAGAAACAGAGAGTTGCAGAAGAGGTTGCTTCTATGTTGAAGTTGAAAGTGGAACTTAATACTAGTTCAAGTGAAAGGTTCTCTCCCATTCTTTTATAATACTCTCTGTTTAAAGGTTTTCGATTTTGCTTGAACTGGAATGTGGGTACTCAAACTATAAAGTCCGAAATGTAATATGTTACTTTATCGTCATTCTTTATATCCTTGTCAGATTTTGGGATCCTACCAATGTTGAAATCCATTCAAGTATGGATTGTACGTATTTAGATGTCTGGCATGACATAAATGTGACAATTTTTTATCAGGAGACTGTTGCCATATATTTTCTTACGCTTCTCCTGTTTTGATTTCATTGTCTACTATGTACTGAATGATTTGGTGAGACCTGTCTGTGTTGACTGAAATGTCCCTCAACTTTTAGCATACAATGTCCTTGTTAGTTTGATTGTAAAAATTGTGACCATTTTTAGAATAAAGACCTTATGATCACATGTGTGCTTCTTACCAGTTTAATTTCTGTTGATACAGTTTTCAAAATATTGTAGCTGCCCTTAGGGCAGGGGCAGAAATGTTAGATGTGCCAATTCACAACTGTGTTCTTGTTGCTGGAAGCCAATCTGGAGTTGCTGCTGCTGAGCGAATTGGCATGCCTTGTGTAGTCCTCCGAAGCAGGTAAAATTAGTTCACCACAGTGTCTGGAGTAAGATCTATATTCTTTTTTAGGCCAAAACGACATTCTAACTAAAATTTGTTGAAGAAAGGTTTTGGAGATTAATTGGCAATTAGATGAACTTTTTCCAACAGCCTCCAGTTGCCCCTTAGAACAATCAATATGACTTGATATTCTTGAATATGAAATATGTATTATCCATTACTTAAAAAACTATCTATGCTGTATGCTGATCAATTGTTATGTTGATTCTTTGTTTCCGCACTTCTTGTGATGGATCCTGAAGTTCGACATCAAGAGCTGAGTTTCGTTCTGCCATTGCTGTGATGGATGGGTTTGGCGGCGCAGACTTGACCACTTCCAGACTTCGCAAAAGACTGACCCCTTAAGTTGATAGCTTCTGCAACTTCAATCTTCAGTTGGCTTTATACTGAATAACCCTTCCCAGAGGGTGACAGCCTCTTTTCTTGCAGGCCTGTTCCAATGACGAAAACTTAACCACTGGATTGCTTCGCTTTGGGGAATCACTCGGATACAAATTGATGCAGCCTTTATATTTTCTTTTTTATCTCTGATTGTGCCAAACATTTGACAAAGATAATCATCTGAGCAATTACTTCTGCGAGGTCGTTTTGTTTGTTCCATCTTAAAAATAGAATTGACTGCACAATGAAGTGAAAATTGTACACGTGGAACTGATGTGCATCTTCTCTAGATTCTAAAACAAAAACTTGGAAGAGAAAATTGGATGATGTTGAACCCCTAGGAATGGGAGAATTGCAAAGATTCATGGAGCAAAGCAAAATGCCAAAAAATTACAATTGCAAATTGCAAGCAACCAAATGAAGACAAGAGTAGAGTGGCTACAAGCTATTTGCGCCATCATATTTTTTTAGTATCTTTACAAATGACATTATTATGGAGTCCGCCACTGCCTCCTCAGAGCAACTGTACGGCAGTAGCAAAGATGGCCGATCCTCATTGAATCGTTCTGGTCAATTTGCACTTGGAGATGAAGATGGTATCGGAATAGTTGAGACTGCAGAGCTTCAAAAGCTCAGCCGCCCTCTGCTTAAGAATTGGAGCGCAGCCACTCTGGATGACCAAGAGAAGCTTGGGTGCAAGACCGGCATCCACCGCTATGTAGGAGCATTCCTGAGGCGAGAGCTTGCAGACGCTGCACAGGATGGAGAGGGCATAATCTGTGCAGCATTCTGTTATTCTCATCAGCAGTCTCACCATTGTAGGAATTGTGTTGGAGCAATCCTTCAAAGCTTGCTTCCCTTCTGGAACAGAGGATAGGACATCTAAAATGAACAGAGCTATCTCCACGCAATCCGGATTCAACACCGGTATCAATCCCAACAGCTGCGGTATTGCTCCAATGCTCACTATCAAGCTCCGGACCTCTTTAAGGCTGCAAATCGACTTCAGAAGCCCCAGCCCTGCCAAGTGCCCGCTCGGGTGTCTCTTGTCCCTCACTAGCCTCATCAACGCCACCAACAAGCTATGGCTCGACACTAGCTCTGTCCGGAAATCCTTTTCCTCCATCAACATCTCAATCAACTTCACACAATTGATCTTCGTCTCGATGGAGCCTTCATTCAACACATCTACGACTGATGATACCTTTGCCGGCTGCATCAATGACATTTTCGACTCAGAACTCAGGCTCAAGTTCACAAGAATAGCCACGACCTCAGACCCTACAGCATAGGAAGTAAATGGACCGAGTAGAGACGAAAGAAGAGCCACACCACCATCATCCACGACAGTCTTTCTTGCAGTCGAATGGTTCGCAACAACTCTTTGCAGTTCCTTGAGAGTTTGGACTCTTGCCTGCCCCTTAACTTTCTTAAGATTGCCGAGCAGCTCAGATGCCCTTCCCTGAGCATCTTCGGACCTCTTCTTCATTTGAACATACTTCTGAGAGAACCACGTATAGGTCAAATGATGCAGTGTGGTGTTTGGGGTGACGGTGTCATCCCACAGCTCCTGCATTGTAGTAGGGCAGGTGTAATGCCCCATACTAAACCATTTGCGAATGTTGGACCTCTCGTAGGTTTGCCCTGTGCAAAGAGTGACAGGGTCTTGCATTGGTTCAAGTGAAATGGGGCAGATGAAAACTGATGGAACTTCAGATAAATTTAGCTCTTCAATCATCTTTTTCAGATCCAACTTCTCGCCAACCCCACCACCGTAGCCCACGACGGCGCCGCCATCCAACACCCCATCTTTGACGGCGGATTCTACATCCAATACACGCCCATCTCCACCACCCTCAAGGCCAAGAACACCGTCTTTTCTACAAGGCTGAAACATAGGCATTTTGAAAACCCTATTCTACTTCCAGCAAGAATATTGCCCAATCACTTAATCTCACTACCTGATTGATAAAAGGCTTCTAATTTCAAAAGAGTCTCCACAATCAGAGCCTTTCAAGAGAGCACATTACAATTTTTTTTTCAAAAAAAAAAAAACTACAAAGTGATGTGTGTGAACAAGGATAAACAAGAAACTTGAAAATTTGCTCAAAGTGTCTCACTTTCATTGACATTCACAAGCAATAATGCACCTTTCAAAGGGCACGTCTTTTGTATTTGCTCACCCTCGCCCTCGCCCTCTCTCTCACTCACTCTCACTCTCACTATCTTTCTCTCTCTCTTTTCACTTTTACTGATTTTCTCTTTCCCCGGTCAAAAGACTCATCACCATCATCACTCAACACATCATGCAGCATTCATAATCAAGACTCTCCCAAGAAATCAATTCCCACTTTCTTCTCATTCAAGCCTCTAAACAAAAGTCGTGGAAACAAATCTAGACTAAGACTGAGATCTAGAAAACCAAAAAAAAGATCCAGTTTTTACCACCAAGCAACAGAAAGGGAAGGAAATAATTCAGACCCAGATGAAAAAAAATAAGAAACCTGAAGCAGAAATGAGGATTCAAAGGGCACCCAGAAGGCAATAGAGAGAGAAAGGGGGCATCTCCACCAAAGGCAGGCTCCTCTTCCTTTTTCTTTTTCCCCTTTGTTTTTTTGGGGCAGTACCACTTGTTTTTGCCCGGAGCCTTGACTGAATCGAATAAATATTCATTTTAATGAAAAATATCGCCTTGAAATGGCCGAAAATGCGAATTTCAACAGCATATTTTAATATAAAAATAAAATAAAATAATATCTTGGGGGTTGGGAATAATAGAAAAGCGAGGGCAAAGGACACTTGACCGCCGTGACACTGCTGCCTTGACTGCTCGTGTGGTTTTTGACTGCTTTTCCTCACCGCCCAATCACCTCCCGCCACGTCATTATCCCTTGTAATTAAATCATTCATTATTTGCCCCCATAAAAGCATCGAGAACCAGCAATTATTATTATCATAAAGCCTTTATTTAATACCCATTATCTTCTTTTAATTCTATCTTTGACGCCATTAACATTTTTCAAAGTAATGCATTTATGAGCATTTCGTGCACAAATTTGAACCATTTATTTATAATATAATCGTGATTAAACGAAAAAAAAAACCCTTTTATTCAAATATTTTAAATTGTTATTAAACCTTAACATTACCCAACAATACCTTACAATAGTTTTATTATAACTTTAAATAATGCAAGAGAGAGAAGGGTGGTATTAAAGAATGGTGGAGGAGTAAAAGGTAAAATATTTTGATTGAAGGGGAAAATTTATCAGGGGAGAAACACAACTGGTGACCGGAAACAGCCTGCCGCACGTGCGAGGCATGTGAATGTCATTTTACCAAATGACAGTTATGCCCTCTCCTTCTGTTGAAAATTTTCAATCTATTTTTAAATCGGGCATGCTTTTTTATTTTTGTTACTAGGGATTAAAAATGTTTATGTAAAATAATATACACTAGAACGAAAATTCGGAAAAATTCGATAGATAATTCATATTTGTGATTTTGACAAGTATATCACATTTTAACTTTGTATGAATTTAAAATTTATTATAACCATAAAAGTGAGACATCAAAGAAATTTATCCTCAAAATAAAAAACTTGTAGAGGTGTGTTTTAATGAGATTTAAGGGCTAAAATAGTCTTTCAACAAAGGACGGGTTAAATAATTTTCAATATCTTGGTCTATATTTTTTCTCTGGAAATAAAATAAAACGGAAATATTTCTTGAAAAAGAAATTAAAAAAGAAAAAGTGACAGCTAAGCAATGGAGGGTGACAGATTAGGGGTTTGAATGAATGCAATTGCTTTGACTTGATTGCTTTCCCAATAAATATAAAATTATAAATATAAGTATTTTTTTTCGGGTAGTGCTAAATGGCCAGATTCTGGTCAACCAGAATCCACTCAAACTGCATTTATTATTTATTAATGTAAAAGTATAAATGTCAATTTACTATATTATCCCTAACTTAATTAAGCTTTCAATACAACAAATATCTTAAATACATTAAATTATTTTATTCTACCAAAACACTTGTATCCTTTAATTTAATATTACTCATTTTCAGTAAAATTAAAATATTTTCATTTTTTATTCTTAATTATAATTCAACAATAATATTTATTCGTTCATATTATATTATATTATCTTGTAAACTGCATTATCTTAATATTATTATGTATATGTATATGTTATTTTTAAATTTATAATATTATAAATCACAACTCAATATTATGAGTATTATTGTTTAATTTTTTAAATTGATTATTATAAAGTCTTAATGCGTAAAATTGTAATATATAGTATTACAATTTTAAAGTCTTAATGCGTAAAATTGTAATATATAGTACTCCCTCTGTCCCATAACATTAGTCTTGTTTCATTCTGACACAAATACCAATGCGAGTAGAGATAAAGGAAATTAATATTTTATTAGTGAGTGTGTATTATTTTTCCATTTTAAGAAAGAGGACTAATGTTTGGGACAGACGAAAAAGGAAAACATGACTAATGTTATGGGATGGAGGGAGTATATAGGAGCATCAATTATTTTAATTTTATTATATAATGAGATGATGTAACTTTAATTTTGTTATGTAGTTCTATGATTACACTAATTCATTTCATACCATAGTTCAATAAATATTGTTATTGCATAAAAAGAATTAAATATAAATTATAAAGGATAATAATTTAATTATTATTAATCTTTATGACGACTTTTCATTGAATTTTAAATTAAATATATGTAATTTTTTTTATTTCTACTATAATTATGATTTCAATTTATATTATAATGTTGTTCTATATTGTCACGTAATTGGATCTTTTGCGATATTTTTTAAGAAGAAAAAGAATGGGGCTTAGTTTCCAATTCATACTATAATATAGTTTATATGTTGTCACGTATTGATTATATATTATTAATTATTTTTTATGAATAGATTATTCCATTAAATATAAGAAAGTCCGAAAACTTATAATTTATATATATAATATAATGTTATTAATTAGTTATCACACATCTATTAAATTATTTATCTATAATATATTATGTAGTTATTTGAGTAAACATATATGAGCATCTAATTATAATAATAATAATAATTATTATTATTATTATTATGATAATAACTCAAATGTAAACATTATTGTTAGAAACTGAGTTTCAGTTTATCTTTTATTTTGACGTTTTGAGCATAGCAAAGCACGAATAATGGTTATGATTAGACGACCCAATCTTTGTCTCTAAGGGCTGGAATTCAGAGTCTAACCGACAGAATTCAAGTGCTATTTTATTTTTACTTTTTAAAAAAATGTTGAGCGCTACCGAGTGTCACCTGGGTGAAACTGATTGCTATTTTAAAATTTTAAAAAATAATTATCGAGTGCTAGCGAGTGCCATTATGGTGTGACCGAATGTTATTCTAAAAATTAAAAAATAAATAATTATTGAGTGCCACTTGGGTGAGACCGATTATTATTTCCAAATTTTAAAAAAAAATGCGGAGAGCTACCGAGTGCCACCTGAGTGAGACCGAGCGTTATCTTAAGTTCGGTAAGACTCGTAAGCTTAGCTCAACTTAGGCTTGATTAAAGCTCGAGCTCGATAAGGCTCACTAGACTATCGAAAGCTCGACAATTACTTGATTAGCTCGTGCTCGAGGTCGACTCAATTAGTGGTATATAGATAGTTTTATATTATATTATTGTTTTATACCTTATTGTTTAATTTGGTGTGATACTATAAATATGTGTAACATTTATTATATAATTAGTTATTGTTTTATAATATAATTTAATATAATATATATTATAAATTATAATTTCATTTCTAGCAATATATTATATAATTTCATTTCTAGCAATATATTATATTATGTTATATTATATTTTCTTAATACTTTACAAAAACTTTATTAATAATTACTCGAAGCTTATTTTAAAATTTCGTATTTGTAAATTTTCTATTCTCTAAATATACATTTATAAACTATTAAATATTTTATAATTTTACCAAATAATTTATATTATTTAAATAGAGTGATGATATATATATATATATATATATATATATATAATACTTTGTTAGAGTTAAAATAATTATTTTAACTATTATTTGGTGATATTTGATAAATTGTATTGGAAATATAAGTTATAATAAATGCAGAGAGAGAATATTTTCAAAATAAAAAAATCTCTACAGCCTATAAATAAAAAAAATGGGCATTTATGTAAAATGATAAAAAGCACTAAACAGTCATAATAAATTATTAATAAATTTTATGCAAAAATGACATTATTGTCCTTATCTGGTTGACCAGAATCTGGCTAAAGAGCTTTTTCCTTTTTTTTCCATAAATATTTTATTAGTGTTAACTTTGAGGGCGCACGTGTGACAGATTCACAAATTAATGCAACCTCTTCTTTTTCTCTATATTTTAAAAAAGGATAATTCTATTTGGCCATAATATGGCCTGGCCATAAAAAATTGTATTGATAATTTTATTGATTGAGAAATTAATTAACATTAAAGTGTATTTAATGTTTTAGTTTTCTTCCATAATTACCCTTTGTTTTTTATTTATCTCTTCTCCTATTTTCTACTTATTTTTTTACGTCTTCAATATCGATGGAAATATAAATTCTTTTTTTCTCTAACTATTTTACTGGATTTTTTTTGTTTTTTTAATCGGTAGTTTCATATACCAAATGTGTATGATATTTAAAAAAATACTATTTTTAATTTATGATACTATGAATATAAATTCTTTTATTTTGAAATAATTGCTTTAAATTAGATAACATAAATTTAGAGGTGATATCTATGTACGAGGAAGAGGCAAATTCGGGAAGGGAACATAAAAGTTGATTTTTATTTTATCAAATTTAAAATATGAAATTTCCATTAAATCAACACATTAAGATATAAACTAAAGTAATTAATACGTATAATACAAATGAACTATATTTTGATGGTACATGTAAAAAAAATTATTACACATTACTAAATAATAATTTTTAAATATGAGTTATAGTATCCCATATAGTTTACTCTATTATAGCATTAGATAACAATACTTATGACATTTGAATGTAATATACTAATATTATATTAGATTATACTTCCAAATGAAATAATAACACAAAATAATAAAAAAAATAAAAGCCAATAATAAATTATGAAACAAAAATCTTATTATAAATTTTTATTAGCTCAATTATATATTATAAACAAATAATTTAAAATATAGAGTGACACCATAATCCTATAGACATTGGATTCTAATGATATTAAAATTTATTATAAAATTAAAAGTAATTAATAGGCTATGAAATTAACATGAAAGTAATATATATTCTAATATTATATACACAGTTTAATATTATAAATTATTATTTTATTTGTGTGCTATAGTCTGATAAGATGTGTCTTTTTATAAAACTATTATTTATTATAAAGTATACTAAGTGTCAAATGTCACATTATAATGCTATGAATATTTCTATCATGTATTGATTGACTAACAATTATGTATTATATTGTTAGGAAATATTCCTACTTAATTGTTGTTTTGATGAATCAAAATTTTGTATAGAAACCACCAAGTTATTAGTGTCTCTAGATTAACTTAGTTCATTCAAACTTGTAAAGTCCTGTTAGGTTATGTCGAGTTGTAACAGAACTGACAAAGTTGATCAAGACAAACTGGGTGAAAATACAAAACCCCAATTTTTATCATGCTGAGTAAGGAGATACCTACTACTAGTTTGGTGCTGATGATTCAGAGACACTGACAGAAGACACCAGCCTGGATGACTTCTAATTTACAAAGTTAGTTCCTACTCGCACGAAGAGACAAAGAGAACAAGTCAGAGGAATCACCGAAGATCAGTTTTTAAGAATGACGACTCATTAAAGACTGAAGAAGCACTAACCAGTTCAAATTCCTCGGACTGGCAGAACCGTTCTGACATAAAAAGCAAAATGTCAACATCCTGTGTCAGAGAAGGATGATGTAACACCCTTAATTTTAAGCATCTTGTATAAATCAATTTGGGAGCTATTTAGATTACAAGAGATTTCTTTTAATTCAAGTTATAAGAAAGATTATGGAATTGTTGTTAATAATCAAGCTTAATGTAAAGGATTTATTGGGAATTGGCATTTTGGAAGTTTATGCATGTAATTTTGGATGTATATGATTGTATTGGACATATTATGCCTTGAGAAGGGTGTTGATTATGGATGTGGAGCCAAGTAATAAGACTTTTCATATTATAAGTTGGAGTGGGGTACATTGAATATTATTTTGTATGTGGAGGCCTTATGTTGTGATATTAGATGGATTAATATTTGGACTTAGGTTAAGATTATGACATTATATTTTTCCACCCTTCTTGTCTGAAATTGAGCTGAGAGAGAGAGAGAGTTCAGAGAGTGAGTTGAGAGTGGGAGAAGGAGGAGAAAACAAGAAAACTACCACCACCTCGTCAGCCACCTTCCGGCGTAGATTCCGGCCACGTCCGGCCACCAATCGGCGAACGGATTTCACCCCTAGAAAGCTCTCGTCTAGAGCTTCATTTTGAGTGGTGATAGAGCCCGAGAGGTGAAGAGACGAAGGAGATATCCTAGAGTGAAGTTTCGCCGGATTTTGAAGGTGGGTTTTTGATTCCGAGTTGAGTGTCGATTTCTGGCCGTGAATCTTGATCTAATTGTTATTCCTTTATGTTCCTGTTGTTCCTAGGACCGTTTTAAGACCGAGAAGTGCGAGTTTGGCCGTCGGAAAAGCTCACCGCCGCCGCCACCACCATTTTTCCGGCGAAGGTATACACCACCTCATATCTTGCGTTTAATTCGTGTCTAGATGGTGGATATGAGTTCCTTAGAGTCTAGGGATGTTGTTTAGTTGTTTGCATGTGGATTTGGATGGTTAGATTGGCCGGAAAATGGAGTTTCAGGGCTGAAATCGCCGGAGATCGCGAGGAAGACGACCCGTCCCGATCGGAACGGAGCCGTCCCGTTCGGGACGGATCGCGGGCGAGCAGGGCGAGGACCCAGTTGGTCCCGTTCGGAATGGGGAGGGTCCCGTTCGGGACCAGCTACGGCCCTTGACCAATTTTTGATTTTGGCTCGTTCCGAGCGGGACGAGCTCATCCCGTTCGGAACGGCCCTCGACCCTAGGGTATTTTTTAAGCATTTTTAAGAGTTTATCCAACCTTATTCCATATCTTTCAAACCTTTTGAGCATGTTATGAATTAGAAAGGATATTAATCATGGAAAATGAGGATTTCAAAGTTAATTCTTGGTTGAAGGTTGGGAGTTGAGATTTATTAGCCAACTTTGAGAGGTTGATAGAATCATTAAGGGAGTTTGATATTGGATTATTATGGAAGAGTAGATTGGTTATGATTACATTATTATTGGTCGTAGAACCTTATTCGATATTTTGTGACTGTTATAGGAGATCAAGGTTGAAAGGAAAGGCTAGCTCAAGCATCTGAATAAGACCAAGAACATCGAGGTGGGAAACTATTTCAAACCTATAAAAATCCCAAATGTGTTTTATTTTCAAAAATGCGTGTGAATAAAATGTTTTGTTTTAAATAATGTGCTATGCAAATGTTTTTGTGTTGTCATATCTGTCCTCTGTCGGTTTCCCGACGGCAGAGAGTATTATAATGAATTTGGAACCAGTATGATAACTGTGCTAGAATTCATTAGTAGTGTGGGGTAGCGACGCCACATGATTGGGATAGAAGATATAAGGGGAATTTGATATGGTTTGGAGTTTATGAATGATTGTGATGATGAGTTGATGAGAAATGTGATTGAGAATGTGAAATATAAACGATCGGGTCTCAACAAGGATTTCTGAGACTAGTGCACTTAGATGATAGTAGGTAGAATTGCATAATTCCTTACTAATCATCGTAACTTAGAAGCCGGCCAACTTCTAGTTACAAAACCGAACAGTATGACAAACACTAAAATGTGTGCGTGAGTAAAATGATTTAGCTAGCACGGTTTCTTTCAACAAAACCCCGTGTTTAGCTGTGTGTGTGCATAGCATGTTTATATATTGTATGTTTTCGGGCATTGTTTTCCATTGGGTACGAAAGTACTCAGCCCCTCGCAATCTTTCTAAATTGTGCAGGTTAGCGGCAGAGGATGGACGTGGCGACTGTAAGCTGGGCGTGGTCTTTTGTTTTGGTTTTGTATTTGGATCCTGTGGCATATATCTTCATATATATGCCACCATCACGTTCACACACCGTTGCTACACGCTCTGACTTTAAACCTTCCTTTTGAACTGTTTAACTGTTTCCAATAACTCAAACTATGACTCAGTACTCTTATTCTGTTTTATTTTAATGCATTTTAAATATTGTTTTCAAGTTGTTATTTAATTTCTTCCGCTTCGAAAACCTGAAACATCAATGTAACGCGGCTCCATAACGGAAGGTCAGATGGGGGCGTTACAGATGAAGCAGGTGCTGAACCTCAGGAAAAGCGCCCTGCTCCCATCAGAAAAAAGACGCATCAGATTGGACGATGCTCAAATGTCTCTAAACGGCTACAATTTGAATTACTCATACTTCGTCTATATATACATGAAGTATTCAGAGTAATTCAAATATAGAAACGAGAAAAAACACCAAAACTCTGCTCAAGTGAAAACTCAACCATTTCTATCATCTATGCTATCTCTCAGCCTTCCGTGTGTCATTTATTGAACACGAGACTCGCAGCTTCTCAGCTCGAGTTATTTCATTGGTCTTCTTTTTCTCCTATAAAGAATAAAGTAGTCAGTGCAAATCTCCAGAAGTGATTCTTACGGGCGTATAACCAAACAGTTTGACAGTTTGGGAGGGACTATAAAACTCTCAACTCCAGAGGAGGAGGCTGCGTGGTGTGCCCACTCTCCAAATCAGCGAAGTCGAATGGACCAGAGGCCTGGACGAGTGATTTAGTGGACCGGTAGATACTGACATCTACCTGCTAGTGATAGATCGCGAGACCCATCTGTAACTAAAACTTAGTGAATTTTCAGGCCAAGGTCTTAAAGAGAGGACTTAGGACTTTAGGCTTCAAACCTCTATAAATTCCTTGCTTTTTTACTGCTTTCTTATATTTCTGCAAGGTTTTAAAATTCAACACATTTCAGTGTTGTAGTATATTCGAACTGAACAAGTAATTCACTGCTCGCAGACAAAGAGTTTTCATAAACTCACTGGTCGAGAATCACCAGTTTGTGAGTGCAAGTTTAGATCTTAAAATTTCCGCTGCACACTACATACACTCTAATATCGGGATCGACATATATAATTATTAATTAAAATATCAAATCTTCATCTCTAATTTCAATCGAACACTATAATATAAAATGTAATTATACTTCTTTGTTTTGATCAACAAATAGAGGATAAAAATAAAATTTTGATGGATAATTTGTATATGATTTTAATAGGATTTCTACTAATAAAATTTTAACATTGTATTATAGATTTGGTATTTTATAATTTTTATATAATATTTATTCTATGCAATGGGAATCTTGATATTTATTTTGCAATTATTTCATTTCTGTTCTATAGCAAAATAAATTATTTTTTATAAAAAATGTTACTACAATAAAATATGATGTTATATATTTTTTTGGTATTGTGTAGAGGTGAAACTATATCTATTTAATTCATTTAAATCTTTTTGTGAATATTTAATTTCTATTGAAAAAACTTTTTTTTTTCTTTGGGCGTGTGAGGAAGAGGTGGTAGTCTTAGAGTTTTATTACTAAATTATATTAAGGGTAATATAGTATTTTTGCATTTGATTTCTCATTAATTAGGTAAATTAATACATTATGGCCAATTTATGGCCAACAAAATTATGGCCATTTAGCAACACCCTTTAAAAAAAAATAGAATAGGAAACCTCATTAATTTACATTGGCCCAACCAATAACTATGCTTTATACTCCTCCTTGGATCTCAATTATATAATCCAATTTAATTTTGTTGGTTTAAATATTTATTTAAAAAAAATAAGGTGTTTTTAACTTGCAGTACTACTTTTTCAATAAAAATAACTAATTTCTGACTTGATAATAGTTTAGTCTTTTTTATTTTACAAAGCATTTAGTGATTTCTCTTTTCGATGATATTGCCTTTGATATTCTGGTTTTTTCAAAGTTGTAATAATTTAAGTAATTTTAATTTTCCAGATTATTTTATTAATAAATTAATATAAAAGACAATATCAAATTTTCAAGCAGAAAAAGACATGAATAAACTCATTTTAATACTGAGATGAGAATCACTATTAAGTTTGGATGAAGTATATAGTTAAGAAGAGTTTGAAAGATTTGATAATTATTGCATATTATTAAATAATACGGTAACAATAAAATATATTTGAAAATGTTATGTCCATCTATATGATCACTTATATCGATTCGAAAATCATATCAATAATATAAGCTTGGATAGAGGAGATCTGAAACTTGGTACATTGAATTTGAAATTTGTCGATATTTTATTTTATAATAATGTGAAAGAGTTTTCACTTGAACTTGTGTGAATAGGTTTTCAAATTTAAATATCCCATAATAAGGCTATGAACTACTATAATATCGTACATTATTTACTATTTTACTTTTCCATTCAGTCATTTATATCTGCTTTCTAAATAGATATTTGAAACCCAACAACTGATCTCAATTGTTGGTGTATATCGCAATCTTACTTAAACATGCTTGATTTAGTTATTTTGTTGAAACTACTAGTTGACCTCTGTCAGCTGGTAACTGAATCTTGGGTTCGCTAGTTCATACTTACATGTATCCACATTTTATTAAATGTGTACTCTGAATTTGAGACCCAGAAAATAGTATCAAAGCAGATAATACTCTGAACTATCTGTTTTGCAACTCACTCATGATATGCATGAGTAGTATGAGAGAAGTTAGTCTTAAACTGTTTTGAGTCATTGTGGACCATATCTTTATTTTTGCCAGCAGGTTCTTATAAAGAGAAATGGTTATCAACAAGCCGAAAAGAGCAACAAGACTGAGGAACTAACTAAAGATCAAATTTCCTTAGATTGGAGTTTAGTCCATTAAGAGCATTCTTTATGACTGAGAGGGTGAAGCTGAAACTTTGAAACAATAGCAGTTGATCATTTCAAAACATGGACAAATTCAACTACATATGAAGATCGTTTTAGCTAAGAAGGAGTCATCACTAGGTAGAATCTGAGATGAACTTTTCAGTTCTTTTAAAATTTTTTGAGGTGGTGACTACTAACCAAGACAAAGTTAACCATTGGAACTCCAGTACGAAACAAAAAATGGGATGAAGGATCTCCCAACTATCAATTATGTTGGATACAAGTTGTTATGTTTAATTCCAACTTGAAATACTAAGATAAATGAGTCCTATCTAGGTTGAAAACTGACGGAGAGGATTGTTAGTTGCTCAATAGATCTCACTAAGTGGGATGCCTAACAATTTATCAACAGTCAGGGAATAAAACAAGCGAACGTGAATCTAATTCATTCCCCATTGCTAAGTTGATGAATTTTGCATTGTTGATGAATTGATTATCTGCCTTGGAATCTGTATCTTTAATTATCGTTTTCAAAACATTTACTTTTCAGCATTGCCATATTTAAATACCAAAACCAACTCCCTTGTTCATTTTACTCAAATAACTATGGTTTGAAAACTATGGCTAGTACTTAGGATAGTTTCATCATACAGTCTCTGTGGGTTCGACAACCTTAGGGTTCCATAAATTTATTTGCATCACTATATTATAATTTATTTGTGATTTTTACAGTGATCAAATTGGTGCCGTTGTCGGGGACTGTTAGATTCTATTTTATTATTAGTTTGTTTTTAAATTTGTTGGATTGAGTTTTTATTTTTACTTTTACTTTAATTTTCGTGTTTGGTGTGCGTGAGTATTTTTCTAAATTTGTGCTATGTATAGATCGACACGCTGCGTGTCCGTCGACACAGCCGCTCATTCATGTCGATCGACAGAGCCCCTGTCGATTGACATAAAGGCTGATTTCTGAAGTGTCCTTTTCTCAGGTTGCATGAACACAAGGGCTCGAGGCAAACCACTCGAAGTTTTCGACCCAGAGTTTGAGGCCACAGTTCGGAGGAGGAAAAGCAAGGAAAAACAAAGTACAAACATCAACATGGAGCCACCAAAAAATCAGAATGAGGAGGATGACCCTAACAAGCCATCCTTGGAGGATCCCAACACACAAATCATAACTCAAGGGAATGCCCTTCTTCTAGTCCAAGAAGTCAGCAACATGAAGGAGATCATCAAGCAATTAATGACTGAAAGAGAGGCAAACAGGCTCGAGGTTGCAAGGAGAGAAAGAGAACGAGAAAGAGAAAGGTGTCACCAAGAGGACTCTGATGATGAAGATCCAAATGCCATGACAAGAAGATACGTACCACAACTCGACAATGAGGGATTTGTTATTGGTATCACTGCCAATAACTTTGAACTCAAAACTGGCTTAATTCATATGGTTCAATAGAACCAATTTGGTGGCGACCAGTCGAGGATTCCTACACTTATCTCCGAATGTTCGTGGAGGTGTGTGAGACAGTCAAGCAGGATGGAGTCAGCCAGGATGCGATCCGTCTGCATTTGCTTCCCTTCTCACTGCGGGATCACGCTCAGACGTAGTTTATAGCTCTGGATTGCAGCAACATCCACACTGGGGCAGATCTCCGAGCAGAGTTCCTCGCCGCTTTCTTTCCACCTTTTGTGATCATTCGAAAGAAGATGGAGATCCTGCAGTTCCACCAGAAGATGGACGAGTCCCTATTTGAGGTGTGGAATAGGTTCAACGAGCTATTGAGGAGTTGTCCGGGCCATGGAGTTGACACTGAGGAGCAAGCCCACATCTTCTACCGAGTGATGAATGAAAGAACTTAAGAATTGGTGGACAATGCAGCCAGAGGATCCGTGATGATCAAGTCTGCCAACAAAGCCCTCAATCTATTCAAGAAGATGGCCTTGCATACTCAACAATGGGCCAATCCAAGGAGACCTCAAGTTTGGGCAGTGGAGAAGAAGGAAGATAACACCCTCAAGAAGGAGATCGAAAAGCTCAAGGGGGAGATGGAGAAATTGACATCTACTGCTTGTGTTTCTGTTGCACAGGTTGATCCCGTAGCCGACGTAAATTACATGAATCGAGGTGGATACCAAAATCAATACCAGCAAGGGGGATATCAACACTACCCACTGAGAGCTCATCCAGGTTTCTTATATGCTCAACCTGAAGGTGCTGAACACCCTCCACCAGACTTCGATGTTCAAAATGGAGAGATCGTGGAGAAGAAGAAGGAGATCCTCGATAAGGTGTTGCATAAGTTCATCAAGGCATCCGACTATCGGGTTGGCTAAATCGAGCAAGAAGTGACAGGGGTCAACACTAAGATGGACAGACTTGGGACGCATGTGTAGATTATCGAGACGCAGGTCAGTCAGATTGCAACCTCACTTGGTAGGCAACACAAGCAAGGGAAGCTGCCGAGCACCACCGAAGTGAACCCCAAAAACCAAAAGGAGTGCAAAGCAATCAAGTTGAGGCCCGAGGATGCCCCAAAATGAGTTTTGGGGAGAAGAGGAGGAAATTCCCGTAGGAATGCCCTTTGAGCAGCATCCTTTGCCGGTTATTCAAGGTCGGTCGTCCCTTGGAATGTTTCAGTAGCAAGTTCCGGATCCACCCAGATTTCCATACTTTGCTCCTTCTGAGCACCTTGATCAAAACCATGCACTTCTCTATACAGGGTTGCAAAAGCTTCTTCTGATGTGGCAATAGGATCCTTGAACTCCAGCTTCTTGCGAGGAAAGACTTTATAGGGATCATATTTATCTCCATTCTCTTTTTCTTCTTCCCCACCGCATGCTACTTTCCTTTCCTCTTATCACCCTGCTTGGCCTTCTCAGCTTCAGCTTCAGTCTTTTTCCTCTACTCTTCCTCCAATCTCAGCCTCTTACTACCCTTCTCTCTCTCCTTCTTTCAATGTCCTCTTCTTTGGCCTGTGGGAGGTGGACCTTTTCTTCCTCACAACCACCGGAATAACAGCACAAGCAAAGGCATCTCTCCTCCCTTTGCTTGATACTTCACCCATATTGGTTAGAGGGGGTAGATCCACCACCGTCTTTTCAAAACTGCCTTCCTTCTCACCCTTGGTTTCCGTCCTCTCCTAATCATTGGAACTAAGAATCGCCTTGATATCATGTTTAGGAGGGACAAAGTCAATGGGCACGAGAGGCTCTCCATTATCTACCACCTTCACTATCTTCTCAATTAGATAGCTGATCTTCAAATCCCACTCCCGTTGTAAATGTGCCCATCTCAATAATAGATGAAGCTCTCCCCACATTATCGAGCAGCCTCTCAAACAAAAAATCAACCCAATTCCCTTCAACTTCATCATCCAAAGTCATCATAACTAAGTACTTCTTCTTACTCAATTCTAAGTGTGAGCCCACCTCACACTAGAACATCCTTATGGCGATGTCTCCCAAGAACTAGTAAAAGTTATTAAGTTTAGAAGTTTTATGGTTCACCTTCTAGGGAGTCTGGACTGAATCCTTCTTCCACTCTTTCCAGTGGTTATCCATGTGCTTTCAAGCGGCTTGGGCTCCGCCTCCTTCTAGATAAGTGGGAATCTGGGTACCATCGTTTCTCAGATAGAAACCCTGACTCAACAGTCCAGGGTGGACTCTGATCTTAAATCCGGCCACAAAGGTACCAAACGACCTCTTGTCAAATGCCACCACAACATTGGTGTAAAACTCAACTACCATATAAGGGTGGAACCTTTTCAGATATGCAGTTAGAAAGAAGATCAAATCTTCAGTTCTCAGTTTTTGTCCCAGACGAGGGTCTGTACATACTTTCATGGACGGGGAGAATTTTGGTCGAAATTCCAGCATGTCCTCGATCGACAGGGAGCATCTCCTGAGCTGTCGATGTTGATCGATGCGGGTCTGCATTGATCGAAGTCGAGCCGAATTCGCACCCGTTCTGCGTCGGTCGAAGTCGACGTGAATTTGCCCAAATTTTGAACTACAACTTGCACGAAATTAAAAATTAAAAATTCAAGGAAACACTCAATAATTCTATGTTCAACTAGAAATTTAAATTCAAAAACTTCAAACAAACGTTATGTAAAACACTGAAAGTAATAAAATCGTTGGGTTACCTCCCAACAAGTGCTCGGTTTAACGTCGCTAGCTCAACGATACCTCAATTTATGGACGATTCAAGCAATACACCTCCACGACACCAATTTGAAGTGGTGTGTAGTACGGTTTCAGCCTTTGTCCATTGACTTTGAAAGTCGTGCCGTCTTGTCCGACCAATTCTACCACGACATTTGTGAATTGGCAGACCACAGTGTACGGACCGGTCCACTTCGATTGCAGCTTTCTAGGCATGAAACGGAGGCAAGAGTTGAAGAGGAGGACTTTGTCGTCGGAGTTGAAGACGTGCTGATGGATTCCTTAGTCGTGAAATCTCTTAGCGCGCTTCTTATAGATGACATTATTCTCATAGGCTTCATCCCAAAAATCCTCGAGCTCATTCAGTGCCATGACTCGATCAGCAGTAGCTAGCTTCCAATCCAAGTTAAGTTCCTTAATTGCTCTCCATGCCTTATGCTCCATCTCAAAGGGAAGGTGACAAGACTTCCCAAACACAAGCTGATATGGGGATTTCTCAATGGGCGTCTTGTAGGCGGTGCGATATGCCCAAAGCGCATCATCAAGCTTTGTCGCCCAATCCTTTCGTTGTTTCACCGTCTTCTCCAAGATCTGCTTAATCTCTCGATTGGACAACTCAGTTAGACCGTTCCCTTGAGGGTGATATGGGGTAGTAACTCGATCCTTGACTCCGTACCTAGCGAGAAGAGAAGCAAGCCACTTGTTACTAAAACGAGATCCCCCATCACTTACCAAGGCTCTTGGCATCCCAAATTGTGTCACGAGCTTCTGCAAGAAGTTGATGACGACTTTGGAATCATTCGTGGTCGTCGGAATGGCTTCCACCCATCGCAAGACGTAGTCCACTGCTAACAGGATTTAAGAGAAGCCATGGGATGGTGCAAAGGGTCCCATGGAGTCGATACCCCAGACATCAAACATTTCAACCTCTATCACCGGGTTTTGTGGCATTTCATCCCTCCGCGAGATGTTGTCGGTCCGCTGGCAATAATCACAACCCATAATCCACCCACGACAGACCTCATGGATGGAAGGCCAGTAGAATCCGCTTGCTAGAATCTTGAAGGTGGTCCGGTTGGCTGATTGGTGACCGCTGCTAGGAGAAGAGTGGCACGCCTCGTAGATCTGCCGCCACTCTGACTGGGGAACACATCGGCGAATAATGCCGTCAGCGCATCGTCGCCATAGATAAGGATCCTCATAATAGTAGAATCTGACATCATGCAAGAATTTCTTCTTTGCATATGGGGAGGAGTCTGGTGGAAGAACGCCAGCCACCAGGTAATTAGCATAATCAACATACCATGGTGTCTTCGACTCATATGTCTCTCGCAAATCCTGCAAGGCATAAATCTGCTCGTCAGGAAAGGTCTCAAGGATCTGTACCTGTCGATTATCTCTCTCGATTGGTTGTTCTAACCGCGATAAGTGATCGGCTATCACATTCTCGCTTCCCTTTCTAACTTTGATCTCCAAATCAAATTCTTGCAGCAGCAGAATCCATCTGATGAGGCGGGGCTAGGCATCCTGCTTCGCGAACAAATATCTGATGGCAGCATGGTCTGTGTAGACGACTGTTTTCGAACCTATCAGATATGACCGAAACTTGTCGAATGCATAGACGACCGCTAGCATCTCCTTTTCAGTGGTGGTGTAGTTACACTGCGCCAGGTTCATACTTTTGCTGGCGTAGTGGATGACATGAAAGAGTTTCCCCTTCAGCTGTCCCAAGACTGCTCCCACTGCAAAATCGCTGGCGTCGCACATCAAGATAAATGACTCTTCCCAATCCAATGATGTAAGTACCGGTGCAGTCACCAAGGCCTTCTTCAGTCTCTCGAAAGCCTGTAAGCACTCCTCATCAAAACACAAAGGACACGTCCTTCTCCAGCAGGTTGCAAAGTGGCCTGGAAATCTTCGAGAAGTCCTTGATGAACCTCCTGTAGAATCCGGCGTGTCCAAGAAAACTTCTGACTCCTTTGACATTTGATGGAGGTGACATCTTTTCAATTGCTGACACCTTTGCTCTGTCTACTTCTAGTCCCTCTGCGGATATCTTATGTCCCAACACAATTCCTTCTTGTACCATGAAGTGGCACTTCTCCCAATTGAGACATAGGTTGGTCTCAGCACATCTTTCCAGTACAGTGGCCAGATTCTGCAAGCAAACATCATAAGAGCTACCAAATACTGAAAAGTCATCATGAATACCTCCATGATGTCTTTGATTAGGTCGTGGAAGATGGCCATCATACACCTTTGAAAGGTCGCCGGCACATTACATAGCCCAAACGACATCCGTCGGTATGCGAATACTCCATAAGGGCAAGTGAACGTCGTCTTGTGTTGGTCTTCCGGTGCTACTGCAATCTGATTATATCCAGAATGACCGTCAAGAAAACAATAGTAAGGGAAACCGGATAACCTGTCCAGCATCTGATCGATGAAAGGAAGTGGCAAGTGGTCCTTGCAAGTGGCTTTGTTGAGAAGTCGGTAGTCGATGCAGAACCGTCATCCTGTGATGGGTCGTGTCGCTATCTCTTCTCCGTCGTCCCCCTTTACAATTTTCATTCCCCCTTTCTTTGCTACCACTTGAGTGGGGCTCACCCATTTGCTGTCAGAGATGGGGTAGATCATGTCGTGGTCTAGGAGCTTTAGCACTTCCTTCTTTACGGCCTCCTGCATGATATGATTCAGTCTTCGCTGTGCCTGTCTCTTTGGTTTTGCATCTTCTTCAAGTATGATCTTGTGCATGCACAGTGTAGGGCTGATTCCCTTGATATCTCCTAAAGTCCAACCAATCGCGGACTTGTACTTCCTTAGAACTCTCAGTAGCTTCTCTAGCTCGACCTGCGTCAGAAAATAGGACACGATAACTGGGTAAGCATTATTCGAACCCAAATATGCGTACCTGAGGTGTTTGGGTAGAGGTTTGAGATCTAGGATAGGCGGATCGGAGTTGGAACTCGCTGAATTTCCTTCGGCGCCAAGTCGACGTCGACCGACGTATGCATTTTCGTCGAGCCCCCTTTTTCACATCTCGCTTCACCTTTTTGAGTGACCGAACCTTCGACTTTGATTGACGCACATTTGATGTCGACCGATGCGAAGGTCTTCTGCCTTTTGATCAACGTGAGTCGAGCGTCGGTCAAAGTCGAGGTTCTCTCCCGGCAACAACGCCAAAATTTGATCGCTAAAATTATTTCACTAGCGACTTAGCAAAGCTAATAATATAGCGGCAAATAAAATCATCGAACCCAGAGGAGTAGAGCAATGAATAAACCCTAAATACTAATTCACTCGTTTTTGGAAAACTGTTTAGGAAAGTAGAAAACAAGTTTTTTGTTTATGAATTCTTAAACTGCGATAAAGCGGAATAAAATAGTAAACTATGAAAGATTTTGAAAACCAAAGATGATGAACATAGATCCTAGGGTTTTCTACCTATTATGCCATACATGTAATCATGAATCAATTAATTGCCAAATCCCATTCTTCTTCGTAGTGGAACATCGGAAAGATATTATGAATTTCTGATTAGGACAATTCACAAAGTTGATTAATCAATTCCCTCTACTTTTTCAGTCTCAAAAAAATATAATTAACTCCAATCAGTTCTACAAATTTATTCCTACAATTCCTTCTTTCTTCTCAGACAAGAAAATCAGATTGCATTATAAAAACCAAATTCCATTGAAATTTATCACCTTTTGAGTTTCTAAATTTCAACTAAATTAGTCCTAATCTATGGCCAGTAAATCAAGATCAAAATAAGTCGTAGTTTTCATAAACCACGAATCAGAAAGGCAATTAATTTAATTCAATCATACACATGCATAATATTCGAAACCTTAGAATCTACAAAAAATTTAGCTATGCAAAGACATAATCATAATTAACATGGATAGATAAAACCTGAAATAGTCTTGCATAAATAAAAACTAGAATCCAAAATAATCCTGAGTTGTTGCCACAATGTAATCCAAATGCAAACTTCAACTCAAAACTCTAAATTGCTGCTACTGTCTTCTTCTCTAATGAAATCCCAAATCTAACATACTAATTTTCGACCAAGAGAGGGCTTTTTATAGTTGCCTTGGGTGTATCTTGCCAGGCTTAGGATTTAAGATACATATCTATCTCAGAAATAAGAAAAATCCGCCAAAGGATGTCGGCGTCGATCGACGTGGCCTCACGTCGGTCGACGTGAAAACTTCGGATCGACCCTTGCGTCGATCGTGGTGACACCTCGCACGCCAATTTCTCGACACCCTCGACTTCGATCGACGCGGGTCTGCATCGATCGAAGTTGAGACTCCCTCCTCGGACTTCATCTCTTCCTTAGTCATTTTCTTCATCCAAAAACCTGCAAAACATACCATCACAAGCATCTAATGTGCAAAAACCCTATCATACATGCGAAAATGACAAAACTACTCTAAAAACACTAAAAATGCAAAAGAAACTCATTGATAAGTTAGTGAAAATACAGACTTATCTGTTTTTGAGAGTTTCATATATTGTTCTCTGAAGTGGTTGTCTCCTATTTATAGACAATGATTTGAATGATATGTCTGTTAGACACAAAGATTCAATCGTTAGAGACAAATGGAATGTTGTCCAATTACAGCCCATTCTTTATCTGCTGTTGTAGCCTGCTCTTTGCTCTGCTCTGAACTACTTTTGATTGTGGCATTGTTCTTTCACCTGCCCTTTGTCAGACTCAGTTTTAGTTCGAGGAATATTAAGTTTAAGTTCCTCGTACTGATTTGTTGATCGAAACTTTAAGGAATCTTCGATATGATTTTGAGCTCTACTCTGATTCTTTTGGTCTTCTTGAGTTTCACGTGTTCTTCAACTTCTGCAACTGAAAACTGAAATCCCCCTTATTTCAAGTTTTAAGTTTTGGCTTCTCTTCAGTGAAAACTCAATTTCCAGAAATTGAGTTTCTAGATATTTTAAGTTTCAAGTTCCCAAACTTGACTTCAGCATTTCAGGTTTAGCAGAGTCTTCATTTCAAGTTCTGAAACTTGATTCTTGACATCTCGAGGTTTGACTTCAAATAATTCTTCCTTCAGAGACTAAGTATTTTGTCGGCTCGATCTTCAGCTTCCAGTTTCTAGTTTATATTACAACTCGATATATCCTATACAAGGATTACATGAAGAAACACACTAGAAACTTAAAGCTAAAGTCAGTTTTGACACACCAAAATATCAAATGGAGGGTAATCTAAAACTCAGTTTCTAACAACATTTAAGAGAGAATTCTAGTTGATCGTTTTGACAAATGATAACTAATGATGTAACTCCCTCCTCTTCAGCATGTTTTAGCATCATCAAAAAGAAGTAAATAGTTAGGAATTGTGTTATTTTTTATAGATGTTAAAACCTACAGTCAGTTAGTCACATGTATAAAACTGATTAGGTTATAACCAATCTTGTAATAATTGTATATGTTTATAAGTGTAATAGTTTAGTTCTGGCCAGCTAACAATTTGAAAACTTGAAGAACCATAATTGAAAAGATCAAGATGATCCACAAATAAAAACTCAGTTTTCAGCTGTGAGAGAAGAATCAATTGGCAAATGAAAAGAGTTGACCAATTGAGAAAAAACTCATTTGACAGTTTAAATGGAACTATCAGTTGAACACGAGAAGAGGACTAAAGCCTAACTCAACTGATGAATTCTGTAAAATCAACAGTTTCGACTTAGGACCATTTCAAGGATATAGTGTAGGTTTATACATCTTTCGTACAAACGAAAACATGCAAAGCTCAATTCAAATTGCAATTGATACAACCCAAGAAAATATTATAAATACCTACACAAAATAAAAAAAATACTTGAGAGAGACCTTTGGTTCAAAATAAAAAAGAATTTTGAAGTGAAGAAGAGAGACGATGATTAAAAGATATAACCTCTATAAAAATCTTATGATCTTTTTGAGTGATTCGTACTCGAGACCAAAACCACCATGGATCTTATCACATGATTAACGTGTGTCTATCAGATGATGTTACCGAAGACTACATATATCCTACAGCAAGATTGCGAGACCTTCTCAGTTCACTTAAGAAGATCATTTTGTTAATCAATATTCCTTGTGATGAACTAAAAGTCAACACCCAGAAATTAATTGATGATCCTAGTAAGTGGATCTCTCGTGGTAAAACTTGGAAGTTGAAGTACCCTGTGACTGAAGGTGGATTGTCTCCCGTTAGTAGAAGAATTCCTATTACAACCTGTATTAAATTATTGTGGGTAATCAAAACTGGTGATTTCCATTCAACAACACAAAGAGTGAACATGTAATCTTTTGGCATCCAAGCCACTATAATATTTTGTGTTATTTATTGTTTTACTTTTCCTATTCATTCATTTATATTTGCTCACTGAACTGATATAAGTCAGTGGGGTATATCTGCAACCTTACTTAAACTTGCTTGATTTAATTGTTTTTTTTGAAGTAGCTAGTTGATCGTTATCACTGGTAACTGAATTTCGAGTTCATCAGTCCATGCTTCGATTAACTGTTTTTTCAAACAATGCTTACACATTTTAAAACTAATAACCCTGATTTCAACGCATATTAACATTTTTTCGGAAAAAAAAAAAAAAGATAAAACCTTAGATTAAACATTTATTAGTTATCTTAAAATGAAGTTTGAGTAAATCTTATTTTTTAATTAATAATTATAAAAGAAGCGATATTATACAAATAATGGGTCAAAGATCCGAAATTGCGAAAGCCAACAAAATAAGACTTGTTGGTTACTCCCCTTTTAAAGCAAGGCAAATAGGCAATGTCTCGTGCTCTTTCCATCTTTCCTATGCACTTTGTCTCCTCCTCACCCACACACATACTATGTTTGCTGTTCGTGTGCTCTCTATTTGATTCAAAGATTTGATGTTTTCGAACTCACTCTTTAATTTACTAAAAGATCCAAAAGGAAAAAAAGAAAAAAACTCGAGTTGAAGGAGGCTCGATATAATATGCTCGCAAGAATAATGAGAAATGAGAAAATTGTTTGATAATATTTACGTTGTTTGATTTTGTGTACCACGTTGTTCGAATATTATATTATCATATTATTTGATTTTGTTTAACTTGTTGCTCGAATAATAAATGTGGTATTCGAGCAACGTGGTAAACATATTATAGTAACGTGAGTATCATTTTTCACGGAAATTTTTTTATTACGTGATTTCATCTATAATATATAGATATATTACAATGTGTGTTCATTAGAGAGCTATGTTAGATATGTATCAAGTTTGAATGTGACAGCATTTTTACTTTTCCGACAAAAAATGAGAGTATTATATATATAATTAATACATTATGTGTGCATAATCTATATATGATGATATTGAGCCTAACATGTGATGTGATATAATCTCACATACATTGATGAAATATAGAATCCTTGTTTTTGAAATTAAAATTGATGGTTTGCCCAACCTAAAAAATACCACAATAAACTATTTGTTCAGCCCCACCAAATATATGCCTCATAATGTTGAATTATAATGGGAGTTTTGGTGACCAAACTTCACTATATTTGAAGTTTGACCAATTAATATCATGCCCATTTCTTTCAATTTTATTCCCATGGACCGCCCAAGTTGGTTGTGCAATAATTGGTCTACCTTCTTTTATTTTAACAAGTTAGGTTTTACCAAATTTATTTTCATTGCAATTATAATATTTACTTCTAACTGATGCAAACGTCAGATTGATATTAAAAGAAAGGCAGACTTTTCTGAGGAAATTTTTTTTTTTGATCCAACATAAGATATAGATCAAATAGCCTCATCTTTCTTTTTTTGATAGAACGCATTAATAATTTCATGTCTAAAATTTTGAGTGACATCTTTGAAGCTGTCTGATCAGGAGTTGTCTAATTGAATGTGTTTTGAATAGCTCGATTCAAATCAGTATTGAGAGAATATCAAAATTTGACTCTTCACTCCAGCATTGATAAAATTCACAAGTTGATAGGTCAAATTTATATACATTTTTTTCATCAAATTTCAATTGGGCAACTGAAATGGAGTAGTTGATAAATACTATTCTCTCCGTTCCATTTTAATAGGCCATTTTCTTTTCGGCACGGAAATTAAGAGTTGTGAGTGTAGAATGAGTTAGTGGAATGAATATTTTATTATTGTGTGTGAAAAAATTGTCATTTTTGGAAATGATCCAATTTAATTGGGACGCCAAATTCGGTAAGTATGCATATTCTAGCGGGAAGGAGGAGTACTAAATAGTCTAAAACTGAAAAGGCAAAGCTTTTGTGCTATAAAATTATTGGACAGAATTCATCCTCTTTTTGGGCTGGCCCAGAGTTGGAAAAGAATTATTGGGTTTCAAATATTAACCTATAGCATATCTATTACCTACAAGGAAATGTATAATAATATTAATTTGGATAGACAATCTATCCCTAAAATCAGGGTAATATTGAGTCTGACCTACTTGATACTGTAGCGTCAATATCTTACTCGGTATGATAACCCGATATAAACATAGTATAAAATAAATTAGTTGGGTCAATCCATTTAAATATCAGGTCAATTTCAGGTCGGGTTCGAGTCAGTTTTGGTCGACCTGCGTAACTCGAATAACCGGCAAACTTAATTAATTTTAAATTTTGATGTTATACTAACTTTACACCCGCACAATACGAGAATTAAATATATGATGCTTTATTATACAAAATTAAAATATAATTAATAAAGTTATTTTTCTTAGATTTTTTAGCAATCCCCTTTAAATATGTTTGATTTTTATTCATCAATATTATATTTAATGTGTTATAATATAATTTTTTTTCTATATTATACATCAAATTATACACACACACACACACACACACACATATATATATATATATATATATATATAGGGATGCGATCCAGTGAGAACCACTCTTACCATAAGAAATAAGAACCAATCCTCGCCATTGATTTTGATGAATGAACGCTCAGGATTTTACTAAAATTTTCGGTCATTTTATCTCAAAAAACTTGCATTATATGGTATTTTTGTCATTTTATACTTATTTAAGATTTTGTTTGCATATTCTATCTCGACATGCATTATATATCTAACAAACATGCATTATATGCATAGGAAACATGCATTATATATCAAACATTCATTATATACTTAACAAACATTTTCCTACATTATAATATGTTTCTACTCTTATTTTAGAACAATATTACTATCATTATATGGTATTACTTCCTCCTTATATATGGTATTACTTTTGTTTTAGAATATTAATTGATGTTTCTCAAAAAATATTTATATTATTGACACGACTAATATGTATATAAAATATATTTAAGAAAATTCGCATGTAATATGAAAATAAATAACATTGCAATTTGAGAGGAGACTGTGGGGTTTCTTTATTAAATTTGACAGTTATTGGACTTTGCCTTCCACCTACTTAATACAAATGTAATTTAAATTTGTGGTCTCCTATTTATAAATTTTTTCTATGCAATTTACAAAATTTTTTAGTAGAACAGGTGCAATTTATCCCAAAATCACTACATTAAAATGGCGTACCATATGCACGATTTGATCAAACGGATCGAACCAAATTCATACATAGGTATTTTACTATCTAAATCAATTAAATCAGATCGTAAAATTTTAGAAGATCGTTGTATATCCTAATATATTTTATTTATTAGTTTGAAATGCACACCACACACATATACATAACATCGCATGTGGAAAATAGTTATATTACTTTCATTATAATACATATGTTATTACTATATAATACATAACAAGTGCAAAACATAATAATGAATGATAATTTCGTTGAAATAAACATGTTATATTTTATCTATCATATTGAGCATTATATACTGTAACTTCATGCATTATATTGTGCAATTGCATTCATTATATAAGAATTTGTGTACTGTTACGAGAATTATGCATATTATATATGGTATTACTTTTATTTTAAAGAAAAAATATACACTACAAAAAAATGACTTGTAGTGACAATAATGTCAGTAACGTTTAAATTTTTGTGGCTAAAAATATATTTATAGTAACAATTATTCATGTCGTTGCAAAAAATATAATTTGTGACGATTTTTATGTTGTGGCTATTTATCGTCACTAAAGTTAGCGACAACAATATTTTTCGTGATTAAAAATATAACTATAGCAACAATAAGTTCTGTCGTCGCAAAAAAACGTAATTTGTGATGATTTTATAAGTTGTTAATATTTTTTGTCACTAATTCTAGCGACAATAATTTTTTTGTTACTAAAAATACTATTTTAGCAACAATAATTTATTTCATCACAAAAATAATTTTATTTGTGACAATTGCATATGTTGTTACTATTTATTATCACTAAAGCCAATAACAATAATTTCTTTGTTGCTAAATAAATTTTTTTTAGAAACAATAATCCAAGTTGTCACTACAAATTATGATTTGTGTCCATTTTATTTTCGTCGTCGTGGCCAATATGATTGGGAACTGAATAAGCTTCAGAGACATCGCTTATTTTTTTTCCTTATTATTTTTTTTAAGTCTTGCGAAATTTGTGAGCTCTGGTAGCCCTAATTTCAATTTTTTAGATTTTCCATTTTGGACTTTTATTCTACCTTTTTACTTTTTGCTGGATTTTTCAAACAGTAAAGGCTGGGCAGCTTTACTTTCTTCCCCCCTTTGAATTTACTCCATTTTTTCTATTAAATTAATATAAAAAAGATTTAAAGATTCTTTCAAAAATTAGTGTGCATCAATTATCTTATTAATAGAATTATAAGTGAATCGTCATGTCTATTTATTAGTAGGAGATAGAGTTAATCGAATCTTTATTAGTTGGAGACAACTAGAATTAATCGAATCGAGGCAAGTTATTAACGCAACGTACTTATATTACCTTGAAAACTATGTTGTCAGCTTGCACAACTCAGAGAAATGCAGACATGGGCAATAGCTGTTATGGGAAGAGCTCTCCTTTCCAACATGATTGCTGAAACTTTGAGAAGCTGGCTTGCTCTAATCTGATGAAGAAAGTATACATCAATGGTTAGAAACAGAGATATCGTTTAGAGGGATTCCATATATTTCAAGCATTGCTCTTGTTCTTGTGGTGACTTGATTACAGAATACATATTCAGCAAATTGTTGGACCCATAAATTTGATCTGTCATTGACGTAGTGAGACTAAAAATTAAAGAAATTAAAAAAGAAGAATTCCATAGAACTACAGTCAGGTCAGTTCACTAAAAATGACAATCAGAATATCCGGAATACAATAGAATGAACGTCAAAAGAATTGATCACCAGGAGTAGGAGAAGCATCCATCATCATCATCTGTCAAAAGAGTTATTCCATACAATCAATCCATCCACACCCCCCATATTCACATTTTGTCTCTGCTCTTCAATCACCAACCACCTATACAGGTTATCGACTCTTACTTGCAGCTCCAAGGAGACAATAACTCTCCAGTTCCAGACTGTTTTTGTTGCAGATCCAACACCACCTCCAATTCATGCCGAGTTCTTGACAAGATGCATCCTCCACACCAAATGAGTCACTGACCTTGTAGCAAACTTCCTTTTTTTCTTTTTCTAGGTTCTCCACTCCCAAAGAATTCCAGCTAACAAATTCAATAAAACTTCACCCAACGAGAAAGGCCTAAAGCCTAATGAGAAATTATGAGATAAGAAAGAGATCAGAAAAAAGAAAAGAAAGAGAATTACATCATTTCCATTTACTGGTAGCTAAAACCTAACATCCAGACTACTGCCAGTTTCAACTTTAGTCAAAAGATGCAATCCGCTCGAATTTTCTTGGAGATCTATGAAGTTCATCATCAGATGATGCAGGAGAAGTAGCTTCAGCAAGAGACTCGAGCATTGCTACAACTTCAGAGGAGTCATCCAGATAATACTTAGCTTTACTTGGTTTTTGACCGACAGTGCAGGCAAATACTTCCATGTTATACGAAAGTATTTTTCTAGACACTGCAGTACTAATTAGCTCAAACATATCCTCATCTGATCTATCATCACCAATGCATAGTACAAAATCAGCTTGTTCCCCTTTCTCTGTCATTGATGTGAAAATCTTTTCTGCAACTACACCTTTGCTAACACCCTGCATTCACAAAGCATCACCACCCATTCTTAATTCCATGTTCAGATCGTTGTCATGAAACATACTGCAGACAATAAAATATTTATGGTGCTTTTACTCTCTCAAAGAAGAGTGGGAAAGTGAGTAAGATGAAGAATTTCAATTTTGAAAATATTCAAGTGGAAAATTTCAGCTGAGAGTTATCTAGATTTCATAAAGCCTTCTATGATGATTCCACTGAAGTAGTGATTGAGTTCAAGTGTTGGAAATCACAGATTTAACTTGCATTTAAATAGGTGATTTTTTATGAAATAATAAAAATTAGGTGTATACCTTACAAAGTAGCCATGCTCTGCAGCTAGTCCAAGTTTCTTGCAAGGCTGAAACCACTGACTTAAGCTTTCCCTCCCTCTTCCACTAACCATAAAAACTACATTCTTGGGATCTGCACACAGACTGTTCAGAAGAGAAAGTATTTGAGGACTTGGAGTCTTTATAATCAGATTTTGAGGCATCAATGTGCCCTCATAATCCAACAGTATAGCCCTGCTTTTGGCCCTACAGTAAGCAGTCACAATGTCATCAATGGAAAGTTTTCTAAAATTAGGATCCAGTGCTACCACCCGAAACCCAAATCCCTCTATACTGTTCCACCTTATGTACAAATGCGATTTGTCTAAACTACAATATAAATGACTGCGTGAACACAATGAAGGCCTCAATATAAGCACTGAAATTATAGAAGACGGATGAATGAGAGGAACACAAATAAGAAATGAATATTAGGAAGGACCTTTCTGTGACAAAAAATTATGTAAATATACATACATCAATTAAGTCAAAGATCATGAATGTAAACGATGAGAAAGATGAGCATTATGATAATTACCTTTGGAGCTAGATGCAACAACTCTTCTTTCCTTCTGTTCATACTGTTAGAGAACCAACTTGAACCCGTCAGATAAGAAAGATAAGAAATCATCATCCCTGGGTAAAGAGAAACCAGTGAGAAAAGCAAACAATAAACAACACAAGTGTTCTTTATAGATTTGGGAGAAAAAAACCCATCAAAATCAGAATAACAAACAATCTTCACTAAGAATAGGGAAAACTAATCGCACAGTAAACTTTAAATTTATTTAATCGAAATATAAATCATCTTCACTTTCATTTGCATTGTCATTGTCATCATCATCATCATCATCATCAACATCTTCTTCTTCTTCTTCATGTGCATCACCATGTGATTTATCATTGTCTGAAGTTGTTATAGTCTGAGAGATGATCGATGCTGGAACATCATTTCTACTCCAATCGATAAAATCATTTGTAGCTTGGATCATATCAACTGTAGAAGATGACTCGTTTTGCTGATAAGACTCTTTCATTATGAATCCATCCTCATTATTCTCAATAATATTCCACAAATTTCGAGCGTGTGCTTGAATAACAACTTTCCAATCGTTACACAATTTAATATCATCAACATAAAATACTTGTTCAGCCTGAGTAGCCAACACATACGGTTCACTAGTCTTCCACGGCTTTGACATATTGACACTCGTATAGTTGAATTTATCCTTTTGCACCGACCTTCCTCCGTACCAATCACACATAAACAATGTCACTTTATGACTTCCCAAATAGTCTAATTGAACTATATCCGTTAATACACCATAGTATTCTTTATATCCAGAATTGTCATCCACTTTTACAATCACCCCATAGTTTTGAGTCTTCTTATTCATATCCCGACTTTTTGTATGAAACCGAAATCCATTCACTATGCAACTCTCATAGAGTGTTACTCGTTTATCAGGGCCATATGCTAAATGAACTAGATCCTCACCAATATCATGTCTTTCTTCAGTTGATGCCAAAGTAATCTATCAAAGAAATTTGATATGAGATTGAATGAATAAGAATGTCAATTAAAAAATAGTAAAAAAAAAAAAACTTACTCGTTGTTCAAACCATTGAGTAAAAGACTCATCATGCTTCTTTTCCACATCAGTACAACCATTTTGTCTCAATTCCTCCTTATGTTTACTGCACAATTAAAAATTTGTAACACGATAAAAATAAATAAAATCTTAAACTTAATTATAAGAAATATAGAAACAAAATTAAATAAAATACCTCATAAATGGTAATACTTCATCACAATTCTTCAAGACATAAGAGTGCGCTTGTTTAAGTGATTTATCATCAAGATAATCATATATGCCTTTTCCTAAAAGACGTGACTCCTCACAGAAAACAAATAAGTTATTTTCTGAAATGTTTTTTGCCCTTTCATAATTACGCTCCACCTTGTTGAACTGTGTTTCAATATCATTCATATATAGGGAGCAAAATGTCATGCACTCTTCAGCAATATAACCCTCTGCCATTGATCCCTCTGGATGAGCTTTGTTAGTAGCATATCTTTTTAATTTATACAAGTATCTGTAAAAATGTTAAACAAATTAGTATAATCAACGATAGTTGTGTAACTACTCATATTAAACATTGAAATATAACTACTAACCTTTCAATTGGATACATCTATCGATATTGTACAGGTCCACCTAAGATTGCTTCTCGAGCAAGGTGAATGGGTAGATGCATCATTATGTCAAAGAAAGTTGGATGAAAAATTCTTTCCAACTTACACAAGGTTAAACAAATTTGATCTTGAAGATGCTCCAAGTCCATAACCCTCATATTTCTTGAGCATAATTATCTAAGAAAGTGGCTAATTTCATGCAGTGCCTCATAAATATTGTTATTCAACAATCCACGCACCGAAATTGGTACTAATTGTTGTAAAATAACATGACAATCATGGGTTTTTGCAGATGAGATTTGACATGTAGTCGTGTTAACTCGTTTTGACAAACACGAAGCATATGCATCAGGAAACTTTATCGAGGCTAAGAAAGCGCACAACTTTTTCTTTTCAGGCATAGTTAACGTATAGCATGCAGGAGGAACCACATATGAATTTCCATTGAACTTTGGATGTAATTGATGTCTGATACCCAATTTTTGCAAGTCAAGCCTCGCATTGAGATTATCCTTCGATTTTCCACGTATGTTCAACAACGTTCCCAAAATATTATCACACACATTTTTCTCAATGTGCATGACATCTAAATTGTGTCGCAAGCTTAGACTTTTCCAATATGGTAGGTCAAAGAAAATACTACGTTTTCTCCAATTCAATTCCACATCACGCTTTTTTTTTTTTTTTTTTTGTTGTGCCTTTCCAAAAGGAATTAGATGAACACTACTTAGCTGATGAGCGACTTCTTCTCCACTCAAAGGAATTGGTTTACCCCTATTTTTCTTCTTACCATCAAAATCATTTTTGTTATTACGCCACTTGTGATCATAAGGCAAGAAACGTCGATGACCCATATAACAAACTTTTTTCCCATTCGGAAACCAAAAGCTGCAAGTTTCTTTATCACATATGGGACATGCCAAATATCCTTTTGTACTCCATCTTGATAAATCTCCATATGCTGGGAAGTCATTTATAGTCCACAAAAAAGCTGCATGCAACTTAAATGTAGCCTTAGTTGAAGCATCATATGTTTCAATTCCATAGTCCCACAACTCCTTTAATTCATCAACTAATGGTTCCAAAAAAACATCAATATCTTTTCCAGGTGGATGAGGGCCTTGAATAAGCATTGATAAAATAAAAAAGGAGCCTTCAAACACTTCCAAGGTGGAAGGTTATATGGCAAAAGTATCACCGGCCATGTACTATGCTTCAAGTTCATATTCCCAAAAGGATTAAAACCATCACTTGCTAACCCAAGCCTAACATTACGAGGATCTTGTGCAAATACGGCATACCTTGAATCAAATTCTTTCCATTCTCGAGCATCAGCAGGATGTCTTAGTACTCCATCATCTTTACGTTTTTCTTTGTGCCATCTCATATCTTGTGCTGTCTTTTTAAACATAAAAAGCTTCTGCAGTCTAGGCTTTAGAGGAAAATAACGGAGAATCTTTTGCGGGATTTTTTTACGTTTTGTTTTACCAAGTGGATTGTCACTAACCTCAATGAGTTTATACCTGGGTTCTGAACAAGTTGGGCATTCCTCTTTTTTCTCATGTTTTTTGTAAATAGAACACAATCATTAATGCAAGCATCAATTTTTTCATAATCCAATCCAAGATCTTGAATTATCTTTCTAGCCTCATAATATGAACTTGGGAGTACCTCACCATCAGGTAATGCTTTTTTTAACAAACCAAGCAACATGGAGAAAGATTTGTTACTCCACCCACTAAGAATCTTTATATGCATCAATGATACTATAAATGACAGTTTAGTGAATACCTTGCAACCTGGATATAATTCTTTATCAGCATCTCGGAGTAATCTCATGAACCTTTCAGATTCCCATTTCGGCAATGAACTATCATTATTTGTTTGCTTTTCTGTATGAGTTCTTGTCGTTGTCGATGCATAACAATCTTCTAACATAGTTTGAGTATCAACATAATTTTGTTGATCTCCTGTAATATCTTTTTCCCCCATACCATCTTTGTCATATTCACGATCTTCTCCATTACCATCAGAATTGTCATCATCAGAATCCTCAAATTCTTCACCGTGAAGCATCCACACAACATAATCATCAACTATACCATATTGATACAAATCACCCTCCACATCATCTCGAGTCCGGAAATAAACATTATTGCACTTCTTGCAAGGACATCTAATTTTTTCACTTGAGTCTTTCGAAGAATACGCAAAAGTCAAGAACTGATTAACACCTGCTTCATATTGAGGAAGTGTCCTATCCTTGAGCATCATCCAACTCCTATCCATTTCGAAATCTTTGTGCTTCAAGTATAACTCATGCAAGTTAAATTAAGAAACAATATATGAGATAAATTAAGAAACAAATACAACTCAACCTTAGGGGTGGCAAATGGGTCGGGTTCGGGTTGGCGGGTCGGGTTGCGACCTGATAATAACACGCGACACGTCAACCCGAACCCGACCCGAATAATTTTGTGGGTCGAAAATCCCAACCCGAACCCGACACGATTATTTTCGTGTCGACCCAAAACTGACCCGAATGACCTGTTTATTTTTTTGAAAATAAAAAAAAAATTAAATTGAGCCGCGAGGACAGGGAAAGGCGAGCCGCGAGCAGAGCTGTAGGGGGCCGGTGTGCGCCGACGAGAGGAAGGGCGAGCAACAGTCTCTGTTGATTTATCTGCGAGCAAGAGAGAGGACAGGGAAAGGCGAGCCGTGAGCAGAGCTGTAGGGGGCCGGCGAGAGGTGTGGTGCGGCCGGTGTGCGTGAGCGAGCAGCAGCGGCGCCGGCGAGAGGCGCTGCGCAGCCGATGTATCTGTTCTCTTCAAGGTGCGAGCGAGAGGAGAGGGAAGGGGGAGCCGCGAGATAGAAGGTTGCCGACGACAATAATGATACCGGCGGTGGTGGTGGGTGAAGTCGTGGTGGTTGCTGGTGCCTGTTGAGAAGGATGAGAAGTGGGAACTGGGGTCTGGGAACCGTCGACGAGAAGAATGGGTGGGAATGGGAGATTACTGTACATTTGATTTTAGGGATTAAGTTTTGGAATATTTTTTTTATTTATTAAATTTTATTGGTGGGTATTAAATGGGTTGGCGGGTCAACCCGAAATCGACCCGAACCCGACACGAAAATTAAATGGGTTGGGCGGGTTCGACCCGAAACTGACCCGAAAATTAAATGGGTTGACCCAACCCGCTTTTTTCGTGTTAGGTTCGTGTCGGGTTGTCGTGTCGGGTCGGAGATTGCCGCCCCTACTCAACCTCTTTAATCTGGACGTGGCATTCATATTTTTCTATAATTATCAACAGAAATAAAATACTCCCTCCGTCCCATTGAATTAGACACATATTCCTTTTTCGTCCGTCCCATTTATTAGACACATTTCCTAAAAAGGCAACCTTTTTCCCACTCACCAATAAAATATTAATTCTTCTACACTAATACACATTGGTTCATGTGCCATTCCTTATGTGTCTAAACATATGGGACGGAGGGAGTACTTTTTTATCAATGAACAATTGCAGACGTACAATATTTGATATATTTTCTAAATGTCTGACACCAAGTTTTTGAAATAAATGACACGTAAAAAACAAGACTGAGATACATTAAAGAACTTACCGTACCAATCTACAAACTTGAATGAGATAGCAGCCCACAATATCGTATCTTATTAAGAGGGACACCGTGAGTGAGAGTGATAGAGGCCGTAAGGCAACTTGCGAGGGGGAGATAGGCACCGTGAGTCACACAGAGGCGGGGAGCGACGGACTTCTGCGAGATGAATTAGCTGTTGACCTACTTTTTTAAGTTCTATTTATATTTACTAGCCAATTTCAATTAAATATTTAAGAATTCCATAATGGTCCATCATAATTCATAGAAAATAAAATTTGTATTTAAGTTTCATAATCGTACATCAAAAGATATAGTTTAAAATATAATATTTTCCAACTCAAACTAATATTATTTAAATTCTATATTAGATTATATATATATATGATATCATAACAAATTAATTCTAATTATATTTATCGGATTCTGGAATATCCAAATAATAACTGTTGGGGCTGGGCCCCCGAGACCCAAGCCCACTAAGCTCAACGACCCAATTAATCGTCAGCCCAAAGTTACAGGCCCACCTGAAGTGAAGGAAGTACACAAAAGCGCCTAAGACATGGGGTCAACGTCGATCCCAACTTGTCCTCTATATCGACCATGACGAGTTCATCACCGAGGAGACGAGCTCATCACTGAGGAGACAAGCTCAGCGCCGAGGAGACAAGCTCACAACCGAGGAGACAAGCTCACCACCGAGGAGAGGAAGCAACCCCTGCGGGATTTTCGGCGACCATGTGCTCCCCAACGACCAGAGCATCATTTCAAGAGTCCCGAATCATCTAAGTCCAGAGGTCAGAACCGACCCTCCGAGCTCCTCGATATCGAGCACGATGAAAGGTCGGAGGCGAGGAAGCAGACAAGTCCAGCCCAGAAGACTGGCTCACCAAAACCAATGAGATACTGAAATCTATCTAAGTCAAGGCCTCGCTGCGAAGGATAGGAGCGCCTCGCCATCGAGGAGCTAATCGGGTCGATGTTGAGACGGTCCAGGAAGAGAAACCCTAGCTCGCTGGCGGCGCCCGAACGTTGGAGCTCTAACCTCCCCGAGAAACCCGCAACTGGTCCGATATTCGCGGCGAGCCGTTGCAACTCGACGCGTAGGGTTAG